>OY744606.1:19435699-19480699 GCA_963556255.1 Allolobophora icterica
AAAATTCTAAATAAATGTTCGAAAGACGCGCTTCACTAAATTGTTTGCGACCAGAGCTTAGGCCTACTACTCAGATCCCATAGTCCGAAAAGTCTGAGCTCTTCGTTTCCCTTAAGCTCTCAGATCTTACATAGGCCTACTACTAAGATACAACTCCTCCGACGAATCCCCTTAAAATCTATCCGTTGGATTTATGTTCAAGATTTACATCTTCTGCCTTTGACTTATGCCCATAGGTTGCGCCCTCTCTATCTGTCATTCTGTCTTTGTCTATCTGTCCGTCTGTCTGTCTGTCTCTGTCTGTCTGTCTGTCTGTTAATCTGTTTGTCTGTCTGTCTGTCTGTGTGTCTGTGTGTCTGTCTGTGTGTCTGTGCGTCTGTCTGTGTGTCTGTCCGTCTGTGTGTGCGTGTCTGTCTGTCTGTCAGATGAGTTGGACAGAGGTATTTGCGGATAGACATTGGTGTGCCATCGATTGATGACTTTGGCATTTGATCTAGACCCAATCATCAAATAGTTAGCATTAATCCTTGTCTAGATGAACAGCTAGCTTTCTGACCATTCACATCGTCAGCCCTGACACACCACCCTCTGCAGTCAATCGTCCATCATCCCGAGCATCGTTTTTCGTTTCTCTTCCGTCTTTCATCTAAATTATATAGCCCAGGGCACTTGATTTTTGGTCGTTACAAGGGCCGGTCCTAGCCCCTACGTGACCCCGTGCAACCCTAATTTGGCGCTCCATCTTTTCCTTCCTTCTTCCTCTCTCCTCCCTTCCTTCAAACTTCCATTCAACCGGTCAATAAAATAAGTAAGTAAATAAGTGTTATTTCGAGTTCATTAAGCGCTGCACATCACAAGAACTTTAATGACAGCGTTAATGACAATGTCTTCGTTAATGTTTAATGGGCTCCACTGAGCAGTGGCTTATGGACTACGGTTAGTCGCGGTGGCCAATTTCAATTTAACAAAAATATCGCGTCCAAAAATTCAAAGCCTTCTAAAATCGCTTTTTACGAGTGCTAAGTCTGGTGACTCTTTGCCTCAGTTATGCTCATAGAAACACCCTCCACCAAACGCGGTACAAATGCAAAGCAAAAACTTATTAACTGAAAAGGTTCAATGTACCATGGCAGAGTATATGAAACACTTATTTCTGTGAGACCTATCTAATGCACGCACAAGCTACGATAAGATGCTAAACATAGACATAGCAAAGATTAATATCGGTAACTTACCTGTAACTTACAAAGCATATCATAATGTGTTAATAATAATTATTATTAGCTACTATAATTATGGTCTGCTCAAGAGCTTCATACCTTAACAAACTAGTTTTACTTCAAAACAGATAAATCAGCATGAACTCTTAAATTTATCAACTGAACAAAGCTGAAATCTTGCGCTCTCTCTCTCTCTCTCTCTCTCTCTCTCTCTCTCTCTCTCTCTCTCTCTCTCTCTCTCTCTCTCTCTCTGTGTGTGTGTGTGTATACTTGCACACTTCAAAAAAGAGAGCATATAAAATCCTATAGTGAAGCAGTTAACTAAGCCCAACATATAGCACCTTTAAATAGTTACCATTTTCATCCCATTCACAACTTTAACTTACACTAAATAATTAAATTTTGATGTCCCGGCATCATGAACCCTATAAGAAATGCTTAAATTCAATGCAAGACGAAACCAGTAAAATTTGTGAAAATGTACATTAGGTCTTATATACATTCACAATTGGTTTCTTCTGTAAATACACCCCCCCCCCAGTTTTGGTGCATTTTCTCTCAGCGGTTCAAAAATTTACAGATAAACGCAAATATATACGAATGATTTTGCTTCAATGTCATTGAACATAATCGCTTCAAGCACAATTAAAATGTGCCATTTCATAACATTGCAACTAGTTTCATGGCATTAACTAGAGTCGTGTTCCTGTAAAGCGCAGACATTTCAAGATTCGGAAAGGCGCTGCTAAAGTTTGTATTAGACATCAGTTTTTTTTCATAAGGAAATCTGCGGATGAGTTGCTTTGATTGGCTGCGTAAATCCTTCTTGAAGCCTCGCCAGTTTCATAATAAGACAAAGCCTTATGGAGTTCATCATATCTATTATTAACATCTTACGTTAAAAACTAGGGGATCCTAAGTAAATATGAGAAGAATGAGAAATCGGAATCCTTTTATCCGAAACTTCGTTAGTCGGCCAACAGGCCTCTAATAGCGTCTGAATTATTCAAGTTTTCGTCATCAATCACACGCGCCCACTTTGCTCGTCTTCGAAAATTATTGCGAGAATCTCCTGTGGTATTAGGAAGCCCACGAGAGGAGTCTGCCTGCTGTCAGCTATGACCAGAAATCATAATTAACTAATGATGAATGACTCGCCATTAGCTGATGAAACGGAAAGCCATGGCCTTTGTTCCTTAATCACCATTGTCCATGTAGCTAAACGCCCTACAAACATTAATGTTCTACAACTTTTTTCTCCGATAAAAATGGTTTAATCGCTTTGCATATATATAGCTGCAGCAAGCAATCCCTTTTGCACAGCGATTTAAAAGGTCTTTAGGAAATAGAAATCATTCATGTGTCAAATGCATTTCGAAAGACTGCCACTTTGCATGTGTATCAGTTTCATTTATAAACATTGTTTACCTCTTGCTCTGATGCTGCTTCCGTATAGAAGGCCTACATGAATTTATGGATCGTCATTGGTTATTATTCATGTTTTCATGTGCTCGGCCCATCTAAGGTAATAAAAGTATTATTATGTTGCTATCTTGTAGAACAGGCATTTCACATTGAAGATAGAAACCGTATAAGTGAAAGGACTCTCTTCCTATGCCTCATCTTCTCTCTATTCTATCTTCCAAGCACTCACTCTATCGTTCTCTCTTTCTCTTTCTGAATCATATCTTAATATTCAACACACAGCTTTAAATTACATTTTATATTTGTGAACAATCAACCTTCTTATTAATCAGTTAGAAGCGCAGTTAAATCACATTCAGCCTTTAGAAGAGTTGTATTAAATGTAAGCTATAGGATTTTATAAATTAAAATTAAGGAATATTCTTGTTTAGAATGAATAAAATAAGGTCCAATCCAATATAAGTCAGAATGCGATAAGTCACGAAACAAGAAGTCAAGCTACGCAACTATTTAACCATAGATTACAAGACCTCGACTATCATAATTGTTGTTGCAATTGTTATTAGAAATGTAGGGCCTATACAGCGCCGTTTACAAAAAGAAACTAAAAAGAAGCACTGGCCTAAACGGGAACAGAAGGTTTACCCTCACTTATATAGTAACCTATATTACTAGAAAAGTCACGAGCGCTGTGTTCCCGCAGAGCCAAACCAACGATTCCCAATCAGAGTTGACAGATGAGCAACGATGTTGTCCGTCGCCGGGGCACACGATTGCCTCACCGTGGAGCAGTTCCTCACAGTTGAGAGATGACATTAATAGGCCACAGATCTGCGTAGGAGAGGCCTGTGTTCTTGGCCTTAGACCTATGCTCGTCTTCAAATGCGTAGTTTTTTTTGTAAATATGTCACGACCTTAGGTCCGCGGAGGAATTTTCTTGGCATCGTCGTCATTACCAGATTTTGATGCCAAAGAATAAGTTTAATCCATTCTCAGGTTTTCTCGTGCTTAGCCAGATTCTAGTTTATCTTCTTTCTGAATAAATGAGCGCTGTAGCACTGCAGACATTACGCTGTGGAAACAAGTTAACATTGGCAGGTACTGTGAAATTTAAACGACGCTAGCTGAATGATTTTTTTTATGGTTACCATCCATGGAATGCCAAACCATAATCCAATAATGGTAATCAAAGGTTGGTAGTAATTAAACAATTATAACACAATCAATCCAATAATAGTAATCGCAATTTATTATTCATGCAGTCCGTTGATATTCTTCCTTATTTAGTCGTGCATTTCAATCTAGAACAACTGCACCTACTTCGGTGATTCTACTCTAACCAGTTAGAATAATCTGGACTACTTATAAGCACTACTGTTTATGCGTATGTTGACCATTGTATCATAATAGCTATCGCTTTAATTGATTCAACAATCAACATGTAGTCTACTCTGTGCGGTTTGAATGTACGTAATGGTTCGCAGTATTTAGTAACAGTTAACTCATAAGGGCAACGAATGAGCTCTTAAATTAGAAAAACAATTGGTGTTTCACATCTTCATACAAACCATGAGTCCGTCTATCAAAGAATAACAATGGGCTGTTAACGGATGCCTGAATTTTTACGACCGGAAAAGCACAGATCCTACCATTAACAGTTGAAGGATTCATTAGTTGAATGCGATTCTGATCGGCTGATGTTGTTCTATAAAGCAGAAAAGGTTTACATTGTGGCGCTGACGATCAGTGAATAGTTCTCTGTTGCTGTTAGTCTTGCGATAATGAACGAAAACAAAACTTAAAAACCAAATGTGTGGCACAGAGTGTTATGTCACGTTATGTCACGTAAGCCACCAGTGTCACTGCTATGTCATCCACTCGTGTCACGCGATCAAACCTGTCGTGCATGACCGTGACTTTGTTGCATCGGACGATTTTAATTTCAGAGAAGCAATGATACCTTGGTAACTTAAGAAGCTGTAAGTGGTAGTCCTGGAGTCTTATATAAGGAAGCAAAATTGTCAAGGGAAATGTCTAATGTTAAATATAGACCTCTAAGTCTATAAATACATGCAATATACGCCATTGTAATCAATGCTACAATTTCTCCCCATACCTTTCTTTCTTAACTGACAACCGCACTGTAGTGCACTTGTCATCTCTTTTACCTCCGCGTCGATTCATTTCGAAATACCATCCCTAGGAGCCGTCTCCATGTCTTCCAGGCGGACCGTTGCACCTGGAACCGAACCTGACTAACTGATGTTTTGATTGAGCATCAAAAGCTGGTTCCAGGGCGCAGCTGTTTGGGCGCTGACTGAAGAACTTACGATTACCACTGTAACGTAAATTCCGTGCATGGTCGCTTCACTTTTTTGATTAGCAAGAAGGTCATATCGCCTACGAAAGCATAGGCCTACTATCTACCTATTGGCTTCACCGGAGACAGACGCAGTTTTTGTTACACTAGGCGGGATGGAGTAATGGTAACACTCATGGCCAAAAGAGCATTAGATTCGCGGTTCGATACCTGTGTAACCCCCTCTAGGACAGCGCCTTAGGCCTACATGGCTACCAAACCGTGTGTTTAGTTAAGATTTGATTGTACTGTCATGTTTCAATGTAATCTTACTGCGTCTGTCAGGTTGAATTAATAAAGAATATTATTGTTTTTATATCAGTGAGGTAGGCCTAAACTAAAACGCTTCGCCGCTGGTACGTTGAAAATAATTATGGTCGAAATCATATGGTCGCTATAGAAAAACCTGTACATTTACAGTTTACACTAATATCTGTAGACTCCAGAGCATTACTCTCACGAGCCTAAGCCTGTTCAACAATAGAGCTAAGTGTTTAGTTACAATCAAATGTTTCTCTTAGCCGCTTTATTCGTAATTCGTAGTATTTGTCTTCAAAGTTCATAATTTTAAATGGACTCGCAAATACTCAACTCATAACACGGTAATTTACGAGACTTATGGGTCGTGTTTTGTCGCGAATTGCATGGTACCAAGATTCTTAAAACACGTTATTCTCAGAAATTTTTTTGAAATGTCAAACTTGAAAAAGAAAGTGCTCTAGGCTATATGAATTTCTCATTAACTCTAAACTAGTGGTGTGCTTGGTGGACTGTCAATCCAGATGGCGAGGGTCCAAATCTCCACTACATAGGGTAGAGAACATTCCAACATTTCTGTTCTACCAGCGTTTCCTATTAGCTTAGCAATAAATGAGTACACTGACCGTACACTGTCGTAATGTGTCGTACGAAGCTAAGAAAATGGTCCATTATTTTGTGTATCAATATTAAATTGAATTCGTGCTCTAATCTTACGAATTAATTGGATTAGGTTTAGATTTCGATACTGTGATGCTTGGTTTCGTGAATATTTCGATAAACGAAGGTTTCTTTTGTTTGGATAGGATTTCGTTGTTCTCGCATGTAAGACACACAGCTGAAGATTCGCGTGTTTTATAATCTGATTACTGGTGATGGTATATTGTGTATAATGTTGGTGAACAGAATGCTTAATTCAATTGTCCAATGTCCAACGTCTCCGTCGTCTTATGTTCCGCCCACAGAAGCTGTTATCGTCTAGTAAGTCATACAAAAGGAGGCTTTTGCAAAGCATTTAAAAGGCGTTATATTAAGTGTCTAGATAGATAAGCAGCAAACTATATGTTAGAATATGTCGAAAACCATAGCCTGTTCTCTTGTCTCCTCTCGCCTTGATTACGCTAACGCTGTTTTTGTTGGTCTCTCAGACCATGAACTCAACAGGCTGCAACGCATCCAAAACTCCTTAGCTCGCGTTGTGCTACGTGTACCACTACGAGCGAGCTCCTCCTCAGTCCTACTCCATCAGCTGAACTGGCTTCCTGTTGAGTTCAGAATAAAATTTAAATTGGCCTGTTTGACATATAAAGCCCTCAGCTCCAGCTCCCCTCCCTACCTTCAATCACTACTAACTTCTTACATTCCTCCTCGTTGCCTGCGATCATCAAATACTGGTCTTTTGACTGAGCCACGATGCAGAACAGTCATGAGCTCGCGTGCATTCCATGCCTCTGCCCCCAGGGAATGGAATCGACTGCCACTCTCCCTTCGTAGCTCAAATTCACTTCCTTCCTTCAAAAAGCGGCTCAAAACTCACTATTTCTCCTTGGCTTTCAAGCACTTGGATATCTAACTGCATCTTTTCCTGGCGGCTGACTATCCGCGTCTCAGATTCACATTTCGGTGTGACTTTGAGCGCGTTACAAATTTAATAAATAAATAAATAGAACAATGCAAGATAGTTTGTGTGTGATTTCGTAATTAGTTATCTAGACGTGTAATGAAGCTTCTTGTAGTTCCTCACAAGGGCGTCTCGTTCTTCGGCTTCCTTAGAGATTCCAGCTACAGACTTAATGCCTTCAAAATTACGCTGGTTGTCTTCCATCTAGGATCTACTTTAAAGTTGCTTTCCTTGTATATGAGGCGCTTCCTGGTGAAACACCGAGCTACCTTGCAGATTTATACATTTCACTGACGTTTTCAGTACAGGACAAAGTTAATTTTAGCTTCCTCTGGTCGACTGCTTATTCCAATCATCATCATTATTAATCAGATCCTTATATAAGGATCTGATTAATAATGATGATGATTGTAATAATAATGATAACAACAACAATGATAAAAATAAAAACACTCTAACCTAAAGAGGTTGAAGTTCAGTAGAATGAAAAGTTCACCATTAAGCGACAGTGCTCAGAAAATTTAAAGGTATTAAAGGCTCCTGCACCTAAACAACTGATGGATTTTTATCCAGAATTCACAACTAACACCAAGTTCAGAGTAGATAGACCAATTGAATCGATGATTAGATACAACGACGGCCCGATGAAGTTCGCGGAACAAGCCGGTATAACCTCACCTGCCAGTCCCTCGTAGATGGCTGAAGACGAAGCGTGCGGATGTCTCTCAGGACATCAGGTGTTGCAGGACAGGCATTGTTCTAGCTGATTAGTCCTAGAACGAATGCGTGATTGAGGGTTGACCCTCTCCAAAAATCGAAGTTGCATTATCTGATCTTCTGTTATGATTTGTCTGCTTCTACTCTGTTCGTCTTGCGTTTACGAGAGAAAACAAATAGTTCAAGACACTCCTTTGGGATGTATAGGTCTAAGTTCTAAAAATTCAAGCCCTTAACGTTCAAAAGTGTTTTTAAGTTATTCATAGTAAGCTAAATACTAGACTTAATGCAGAAAAACCTTTACTGTGATATTTAAAAACTTATCTTTCAGAAAATAAGAGAAATCTGGCGACTGCAAACGATGGAGTTGTTTTTGCCGATCGTCCAATCATTCACGTTGATGACATCACATGCATGAAGACAATGCTTGATGGCTACTACAAATGCATACGGTCAGTTGCCTCTTTTTAATCTAGCCTAGAATTTATCAGTAGGTTGAATGCTTTCGAAAACACTGCATTGTCATTCAAGCCAAATAGGCCTACAAAGCTGTAATGTTGAGCAAAAGAGCCTGACCGGAACACCTTGGAATTGCGAATCTATTTAACTGTACATATGTCAAAATCACAGCCAAGAACGAACATGAAACTGGTGCAAGGTAACGGAATCGTGACTAGCGCGGTTGCTCTGCGCATCGAAGATGAAACCAACGGGGGGCCTGTAGCGTGTCTTCTCAATTCTAACTCAAAAGTTGGCTGATGTTTCAGTAAGTAGAGTCAAGTAATTTTTGTCCAAGTCGTCGACAGCAAGTCTCCCAAAAGTAATTTCAGAATCAAGTGATGTCAGATAGGCTGAACTAATTAGTGACCCGCCGTACAGTTCTGTTGCAGTTCTTAGACTCTCTACTGTAGGGTCGTTCCCGTCTAAAAGTGCAGGTTATAACGTTAAATCTACCAATCCGTGAGTAATATTTTGTATGACGGAACTGTCATAAATTTATATTAATTAAGTTTAATTTTTTGTGGTTTCAGAATGAACAACGCCGTTGAAAAGCATCTTTCCGAAGAGAACATGTTCAAAATGATGGCAACAGAAGACTCCAAACACAAACAGAAGATCTTCTAAAAGCGAATTAAAATTGTCAAAGTTTACATTAAAATTATAACCATACAACTTACTCTAAATACAATATTCTGCTTTCATAAGTGCGTAACCTGTGATCGTTACAGTTTCAGATTTGCGTTTTGAATGGGAGACATAAACCCAGTCTTTGGAAATTTGCTCAACCTGTGCACTAATTGTCTGAAATTGTTTTCGGCAATTATGGATAAACTTTAAAATTTAAATAATTCTTATTTTAGGAGCCACAGTTTTTCTTGAAATACCTCCTCTGAAAAAACATTTTTGGCATGAAATATACAATTTGGCAATTTTAATAATCTCACACATAGGTTTTTGCATAGCGGATTTTAGTTCTGCCCTTAACTTGACTCGTTTTTATAAAAGTTTGTCGGAGTTGTGTTAATTACAAGGTTTATGCATCCCCTTCGAATTTATTTTCCAGATGCCTTTGATTTTGTCTTAGCTAACTGCCTGTGTTGACCGACAGTTATCAATTTTCATAGTTTATAAATAACACATATTAGGCTAATTCCAACTAATACAGTTATAAGACTATTAGACTATTAACAGCAAATATTACAAAATAATTTGGAATATATACGAACACCTGTAAGCGAAGTTAATCCAAGTGAGTTATTGCATTGCCTAGTGCATATCTGACTTCTGCGCAACTGACCTATAGGCCTGTCGTCGAAGATCTAACGCTAGAAGCGATCCTGGGTAGTTTGCTCCGCAAGAGGTGCTACATAAATTTACCAATGAACTTCAAAAGGAACATTTTGGCTAAAGCGCAAATGCAAGTGAATACTCTTCCGTTACAAGAAAGCTTTCTTAATACATGCGAAACATCTGTATTCCATAACGATAAGAACTTGAGCTTCAAGCTATAATTGCAAAAATATTCCTGAAGTGAACCAAAGAGTTTACAACGTTTCTACATTTCACTTGTGACTTGAATGTAATGCCTGTGTTATGAATGCAATGGTAATAGTCGAAATTTCTTACCCGCGCTTAGTCAACTGAGAAGAGAATTAGGGAAGCAATTTGAAGAGTTCTCTTTGAACTTTTGTAGGAAATTCTCTAAGCAGCAGAGAGAGGAGGGAAGAAGCACTGATATCGTCAGTTAAAAGCAGACATCCCTTTTCATTATAGACTGCTGACTTTGTGAAGATAATGTAGTGTGGGGTGCTCAATCATAGTGTAGGGGGTTCAAATTCCCGCCAGGACAGAAATTTGGTCCTAGATTTCTGTTCCACCTGCGCCCTCTGGCAAACTCAGCTATAATGAGTATACTCAGTGTGCACTGTTGGTGGGAAGATGAGACGACGAGGAAGAGAACTGGCCATGAGCCCTTATATGTTGTGTCTAAGAAAATGAAGTCGTTAACACTTTTCATACCCATCTTCTTCTTGCTGTTCTTCTTCTAGTTCTGCTGTTTGTTGTTGTTGTTGTTGTTGTTGTTGTTGTTGTTGTTGTTGTTGTTGTTGTTGTTGTTGTTCTTCTTCTTCTTCTTCTTCTTCTTCTTCTTCTTCTTCTTCTTCTTCTTCTTCTTCTTCTTCTTCTTCTTCTTCTTCTTCTTCTTCTTCAGTAACCGCTTTACAACGGTGGCAGAGAGGTTAATGTGGCGGCCCTCTGGCGAATAATCAGACCTGACAAGTTGCTACAGTCATTTTTCAGAGAGGAATCTACTGGAGATGAAAAAAGGATAAGATATGAAGAATGATGAGTAGCGTTTAATGTTTGCATTATGAGCTATCTGATAAGTCAGGATGCTGAGAAGGTGACAGCGCTTTGTAAATGAGGACAACTTTTAATATAGGCCTATATCTCTATAACCGCCGGCAGTGGTTTTCAACCTTTTGGCACTGACGGAAGCCTACACAGAGCACTCATTTGCTCGCGGAACCCAGCGCGTTTCACCTTTCAAATTTTTTCAGAAATAAATATTATTGTAACCTGTAATGTTAACTTGTAACTTATAAAATTTAAAAATCGCTCCATAGCCATAGTTGTTCCTCCTCTCTGGAATAAACTCCCCCAGAATTACGACAATTACGTAACCCATACGAAGAACTCACTAAAACTTCACCTCGAGATCTTTATATCTCTCGCGGGTCTTTCACTCAAAAATAAAACACTACTCTTTCAGACATCTTATCCAGATTCCTCCTCTTCCCCTTACTTCCCTCTGCGCTCCAATTCTAAGCACATCCACCTTAGCCGTCTAACCGTCTGCTGCCTGACCCCTCTAGGCCTACATGTATATATATCTTAACCTGGAACCGGTTTAGTTTCTCTGTACCTATCGCTTTTTTTACTGAGCGCATGTGAATAAGCTGGTTCCCGCGACTCCACTTTTTGGGCGCTGTAGAAATCTCGAGATTATGACTACGATTAATGTTGGGATAATATTTAGATTTTAGAATTTTAAACATTTAATATCGTGTCTAGCAAGAATGACTGAAAGCTGTGAAGGATTCTGTTCATTGCTTAACCTTTTGCAAATTCAGTTGGTGTTTTTTTATATTTTTTTTAACTCCGGCGGAACCCCTGGCCGACGCTCGCGGAACCCCAGGGTTCCGCGGAACCCCGGTTGAAAACCACTATAACGACTTTCAGCTACATGAGGCAATTGAGGAGTGAACATATATCTGCTAGCATTGTCTGTAAGTGTTTGGCAATCAATAGTTCCTTCCTTACATAGTTTTTTTCAGTACAACCTGTGCCTTAAACACCAGTTTAGAAACTACAGTTGTGATATACTGCCCTGGGATTTTAGCGACAGTATTCGCAACATCATTCCAAATGCTTTGGAGACTTATTAGCTTAGGAGAATTCGATTAAAAACAGAAATCTAGTATTGAAGTTTTGAATATGGTTTACAGTTGAGGTGACTACCTAACACGTATTCTTTTTATGCATTGGACGAATTCGGTTAGGGATCGGCGCCAGTGCCGGCTTTAGGTATAGGTGATATAGGCGGCTGCCTAAAGCGGCATTTTTCAAGGGGCGGCAAATTCCAGCAAACTAACATGAATTACATGATGCATTTATGAGTAAGGGCGGCATTTTTGTCCTTGCCTATAGCACAAAACTGTCCAATGCCCTTAAAGGCCGCCACTGGGGATCGCCTATAAAGAACGTCCGCAACGAGGAGCAGGGGTTATAGGCCTACTAATGTGGACAAGGATAGGGGCCAGGGGCTTTGACAGTGCAGATGTCCGCATCTAACTTTTATACATAGTTTTTTTCAGTACAACCTGTGCCTTAAACACCAACTTCAGTCAGATGGCAAACAGTCTGTACTTCATTGCTTCGTCATTAGTAATGTTCTATCACAGACATGTATCGTACCTGTTAAGTAACTACGTTTTAAAGGTAGATAACCACTTTCTCGGCGTGCACAGAAGTTGTGGAACAATTGTAGAAACAATGATGACGACATTAAAAGTGGATTTGAGTTTGGCATGCAAAAGCATCAGAAAGGAAAATTCAGTTAAAATGAGTCCGTGCTGCCACACAGCAGGAATCTTGTAGAGAGTCGTTTTCTAATGTAGATGTCCGCAAAGGAGGAGGGAGGGAGGGTAAGGCCTAATGCGGACAAAGGGAAGGGAGGGGTCCATATTAGATAATTTTTGCGAACAGCCTTTATGGACAACTCCATATGAGTTTTTAATTCTTGGTGAAGAAAATTATGAAATTATGGTCACGGAGTCAATGGAAGTGCAAACACATTCACGCAATGTATCATTTAGTTTTTTCATTCCATTTAATGTTTCATTATTTCTTTCTGTTTTCTACAATTTAGATTTTTTGGAGAGATTTTTTAACGCACTTATTCAGGCCCGCATTAAGGGGGCACTAAGTGTGCTGCAGCACCCGGGCTCGCAGTTTTGAGGGGCCCACATTTTCGGAAGTACATTAAAAAATTTATTGTACTTGTAATTGGGCCCCGCGCTTATGGCTATATAGGTAAGCACAACACCCGGGCTCGCAGTAGCCTTAATGCGGCCCTGCACTTATTTATGCTTCATAAATGTTGACAAGACATACACACACTGTAGGCCTACATATACATGCATACATACAAACATACATACACGCATGCATACAATGCATGCACACCAAAATACACATCCAATAATACATTAATAGGTACAATGCAATACTCACGTACATACATACAAACAGACAGCGCTTGTGAAGTTTCTCTACTATAGTGTATACAATGCAGATCGATAGTTCAAACATTGCGTTGCCAACAATTGTCTTTTTGTAGGCACACGTAGGCGTATATGCGAGCTAATGTAATATGCACGACTATGTATGCTAGCCTGTTGAAGTAAGGATTCCAGTACTATGTGAACGGCGGTGGTATTGATATATCGCTAAAGCTGGGATCAATGAAGCCTTACTTTTTCAAGTCAACGAACACAAGCCTGCGTACTTATTTGCAATCGTTTAGCACGATCAAGTCCATCGCGAATCGGGGTTAGGTGCAAACTCTCGCAATAGGCTGAATGGTATAGGCCTATATTTACACTTTCATTTACCCAAACATGCACCTCGTGACCTCGACCTGACTCAAAGACGCTATAGGCCCATAGCTTAAAGGCTTGCTTGATAGTCCGTTGCTCTTGACAATTTGCTTAATAAACCAATGAAGGCCTTGGTAGGCCTATTTATGTTGGTTTGGTTGGAAAGAACGACGATGCAATGGCATCTCAATCGAGACCCAAAGGTAAGACTAAACCAATTGTAAATGTAAATGTAAATCTCCGGAACTTCTCAGCGTCACACAAAAGCCACGTCAGGGAGCCCAGCTTATTCAGCGGCCCTATATCATATCATGTCCGCAATAGCCATGTCCGCCTTGTCCGTTCCGGTCCCAGGTGAGAGTCCGGGAAGTCAAGCCGAGGAGACAACATGATGCTAGTGTGGCAATCGGTGATGATGGTGGTTGTGTGGTGGCGCAGAATTGCTAAATTACACATTCTGTAATTTTACTAACCCACAATATATATATATCATTTAGATATCTCTCCGACCCAACGGCTACCTTTACTATGTATACTATTAACTACCAATGTGTCCACTACTGTAATAATATTATCCATACTAATATTACCTCAATAAATTGCTCCAACCAGTGATACTGCTATCTATCGATAACTGATCTAAAAGAGTGCGTTTTAAGATAGAATCGAAATGAAAGTTGAAAATTGAACAGAATCAGTTGCAACATTATGATTAAAGAATGGAATGAGAAAAGTGCTTGAGACGACTGAAATGGCGTCTGTTTTAATTTCTTTTAGGTTTGTATAGTCAGTGGGTGTTCGATGATACCGCCAAGAAAAAACACTTAAAACACGACACACAGAAAGGTGAGCCCTGGAAACCTAAATAAATCTGAGTTTTCCTTAACTTTGATTTGCGTAGAGATTCGATTTTAATTTTCGCCGAAAAACTTAATAAAGGCTCTCACTTTTAGCAGCATTCTTGAATTAAATTCAAGAATTTTGCTAATAGGACTACCTATTAGGGAGTTCGATGGTTTTAAATTTCGACATCATTCACAACACATTTGGAAAACCCGTCTTACTTTGGCTTCATTTTAAATCGAAATATCAGTCCATTTTCTTCTTTATCAATTATATCGTTGGAAGTCAATACATGTCATCTTGAACCAGCATATTGGCTTTCAAAGCATCTGTCTTAGTCTTCAATACCTTGCGAAAGCAAAGGCGTCACTGATCGTATTATACCTCCATTCTTTCATAGTTACGCTTCGTTCTAACCCGAACGTAGCCGACTAAGATTCTCATATAACCTATTGCTCCTAACTGCCTTAGTCTAGAGACTCTAGACATTCAGCTGTAGGGTAATTCGGTACAAGGATTCTTGCTGTGGATTTTTAAACGAATTATTGTTAATGTTATAGTCATTATTAACGGAATAAGAAGGCAGAAACTACAAAATCGTCTCGACTATTCTGCGAAGGTATTTTTATTACTGAAACTTGGTGGTCATTATAATTATGTCTGTTTTAAAATGATTTTATTTTCAGAAAAACCCGTTACTGAAAGTAGTAACTTAAGAAAATTCGCAGCGTTACCTCCTATTGACAAAACAAAGAAGGAGAGTAAAGAGTCTACTGATGATAAGAAACGAAATGGGTCCAAGAGAAAAGAAAGTGAAGGCAAAATGGCGAATCTTTCCGGGGAAAGCACAGATGATAGCGAGACTGATGACCATTCTGATAACGATGACGACGATAACGAGACTGAAGACGATTTTGAAGAGAATCTATTCGGTTTACTTGAAGCATTTGAAGATGAAAGCAGCGAAGATGATGAATTTCCAGAACCGGAAGTTGAAAACTGTTTGTTGTTTGAACTTCGAAGAAGAACGTTGAGATTGTACCAATGTGAGGATCACGCCTGCAACAACTGTGTCGAAGACCTGGAGTACGTTCAGGAAAAGTACTCTCGGAATCAACAGAAGACGAATGAGATCATACTAGATTTGGGTTTGCTAGAGTTTTTCCAGCAAATATGGGCCAAATATTTCAGAGGATACGTTGCGAAGCTGCAGGCGCAATTGGAGGAGCCATCAATTAGAAAATTTGAGGAACACAAGAAGTTTGAAAACAAACTCCGCATACTGTTACGCAGTTGTTTCTTGGTTGTCAGTATGACAGACTTCTCAGAAAGTGTATGTAAAAAGATTATTGAGATGGAATTGTACGTAGACCTTATCAACTACCTTAGAAGTGATCGTTTGGAAGGTTTGTTGGCAAAGAAGAATGTACAGGCAACAGCACAAGTGAGCATGTTGCTGCACCTGCTTCACAATGTAGTTGAGATGGTTCCTGAAGCGAGAGAGTTGTACAGAGAGAAAGGAATCGTTGATGTGCTGAAAAAATTTCGAACATGTGAAGACAAACATATCTCCTGTTTGTCTCTGATGTTTCTTGCATGGGTTGTGAACGAGGATGAAAACTCTGCAATCGATTCGGACGAGGAAGTGTTTAAATATTTATGCGGAGAGTTAAAGTCGTCGCTCAAACATACTGCGCATCGCTCAGCTAGTGGATATAAGGCAGTTGAAATCTTGGAGGCGATCAACAAGCTCGCTGTACACGATTTTAACAAAGAGAGAGTGATCCAGTCCGGTGGGCTGCAGGTATTCGCAGAGTTCCTTCGGCCAAATGTCGTCAAGGAGGAACAGTTTCTAGCTGCTCAAGTCATCTGGACTCTGGCGTTCAAATGTGCGGGAGACATTAGAAAGGAAAAGAACTGCGTAAATTGTAAGATTTACAGAATATGTCGACATAGAATGCTATCACACAGCAGCGTATCCTCATTGGGTATTTCCCAGTCTTTTTCTAATTGTCGAGACAGATGTTGACCGGGCTTTGGTTTGCCTAAAATATTTCTTAGCAATTGTCAGTTGAATTGTGTAAATGTGTGTGCAACTTAACACGCAGGTTAGTTTTTAAAGCGAACACTGATTCTATTCACAGTTTCGAAATATTTTTAATAACATATGAATCAGTAAGACAGTAACTATATTCCAGCCGACCAAAAAAGAAATTCACACTGCAGCTCAGTCTTGCAATTAACTTTGTTATGCAATCAACTATGTTTAATTAGTTTGAAAACTTTTACAGTCATGTTCGATGCTATGCTGTTGAAGGTCTGGACTGGCTCTTAGAAGTTGACGAAGTACACGACAGCGTGAAGAGACAAGCAAGAGGAGCCCTCATCACACTGGGTGTCCCTTTAGCCAACCCACAAGACAACGCAAGATCTTCACCAATCGGTCAAGGTCCTGTAAATGAAGGTACGAAAAGCAAAGCGCATAAATAGATCTACACAAGCAGATAATGAATGATGTAATAGTACCTGTTGAAAACTGTTGAAATAGTATTTAAAATAGTAAATAGCTGCGGACTATTGCAAATACCACATGACTATTTAGAAACTATTTAGTGTCAGGTCTTACATATAATTATTGAGATAGCTTGAAATTTGTTAACTCTGAGCAAAAACTACTGTTCAAACTTTTCATCAGTTAAGCAATTCCTTTTCTTGGTGAGAATTGATGCTGCAGTACTAAACAGTCTCTCTTACTGCCATGGAGCACTGGATGGAATAGTTGTGTTGAAGACCAAAAACACTGACTTGATTCGTGAATAATTATCCAGCATTTATAGTTCACGTGATGTATCATTCGGATACTTCAAATATGAGGATCCTCTTCCTGTATAGTTGATAAATCATCAAGAAAGTTAACGCTGTTTTAAGTCGAACTGTATGTCACAGCTTTGTCGCTGTGAACAGAAGTACTGTGAGAAGTGTCGCTTTCATCATGCACGTTCTCTATTGCTTTCTGCAGAAGCATGGAACATCTGAATTTCAATTCGGGGTTTGAACTTTGGATGACAAACTGCTGCTATGAGGCATTCACTCTCGTCAAAAAGGCATCCAACTCGTTCATTGATTCCCGGCAACAGTGCACCATGAAGAGGTTTAGTCAAGTGGCACTGCATTTAACTTGATTTTGAGCTTCTAGAGTGTTGGCAGCACAAATCCAAGACATGACTCCTTCTCACCTTGGAGGACATCTAGTGCAGCTGCAGCTGGTCCCATAAGTGCCACATATTCTTGCAGAAATGCTACTTCATGCTGCAGAAAAGCAGGTAGTGATAGCGCAGTGCACACTAAATTCAGCTTACATTCAGCACTGAGTAAATTTATCACAGAGTCATAATACGAATTCCAACGGGCTGCACTATAGGCACGCTAAATCTGTGTCCAACAATAACAAATGCGGCATTAGCTGCTTTGGTGTGGTGACTAGTCGTGTTCCATACACCCAAAGCTTGAAACAGTGAGCTTAAAGTTAATAAGAAATAAGTAAGAAATTACTGAAGTTATTTTTTCAGAGTGGTGGTTGACTATTTGCTTTTTAATAAATAGTAAATAGACGCATACTACTTTTCAATACTATTTCAATAGGACCTTTTACATTCATGACTATTTTAAATAGTGGCATCAATAGTCATAAACTATTGAAATACTATCTAAATACAACCCAACTCTGGATGTAATAAGAAATCAGCGCATGGTAAAAGGCATGTAAGGAACGTGCGATAGGTGACAAGAGTGCATTAAAATGGGCCATACTATATACCATAAAGTCAGGTAAACTAGAAATATTTCTAAGTCTCCTGCAACACTGCATGCAACTGGCGAAGCTGTGTGAAATGCTCTAGTCT
This sequence comes from Allolobophora icterica, assembly GCA_963556255.1. Lineage (NCBI taxonomy): Eukaryota > Metazoa > Annelida > Clitellata > Crassiclitellata > Lumbricidae > Allolobophora > Allolobophora icterica. The sequence continues at coordinate 19,453,705 of OY744606.1, forward strand.
CCGTTACAGTTGGTTGAAAATACGTTTCAGGCAATTCAGCATCGCATGAGGTGAATAACACATTGCATGTTATTTTGGAGAATAGGCCTATATTGAACGTCTATTGCTGAAAAATATTACATCAGTTATGGTCTTGATAGGTTTTCTTACTGCTGGCAAGTCTAAAATGATATACTTTCTCAACAGGGAAGTCGTCGAATAGGCAAATATTCATCAGTTATCAGCACGGGTCAAAGGAAACCGTCTTCCGAATACGAGATCATCTGAGGGATCACGGATTCCCTGTGTGGATCGACGCAGACGAAATATGTAACAGAATTTCTAATACCTTCTTAAAGTGTTTTGATTTCATCTTAATCTGCAATCTGTTCTACTCTCCAAAGTTACCTGATATTCGTGGCTTACATTGTGTATCAGTTAATATGTTTCTCTATAAAAGCACAAAGAACGCCTATTAAAGATCTGGGGATAGGCACGCATCTGATTTGCAAACCAATCGTTTTGGTAGTTTTAAAATTATTTTACATCTTTTGCTTCTTTATTCATTTCTGCATCGAGTTTCTCCGAGTCTAGAATTGCGGCATGTAGAGGAGACTGGGGATGAAAGTAACAAATTTCGAATTTCACATGTTTTTGGGAATTTATAACAAGGACAATTGTAATATTTTTGCATCAAACTATGGTCTAACATTTTAGATATAAGCCTACATGGAAAAATATTAAGTGCTTTGTATATCAAATATAGCCAAGACCATCAAAATAATTAGCAACTCCCGGTGTTATAAGTTACTCCGGGGTAACTTGTAACATGAGCAGTGCCATGTTGTAACGATATTGGGGATGAAAGTTGCAAATTTTAAATTTTGCTTTTTTGCTTAATTATGACAGGAACAGTTTTGTAATTAAGCTTACACCTTAAAAGTAATCCACCATGTTAGTTAGGTCACTGCGCAGTGTTGGATACTTAGGTAGGTCACCTAGTTTAAAAAAACAGAAATTGTCAAAATTACTGCTGTTGCAAGTTACCCCGTTGTAACATAACATGAAAAAACATAGAAACACAGGTTGCCGCACTCTTCCTTATTGTTGTAATGTTCAGTGTCGAGTTAGGCCTAGGCCTTGGCCTACTGTAGCCTAGTAATGGCGCTCCGATGTTTGTTATATTCAACCCGCGTTACTTTCATCCCCAGTCTCCCTATACGGTGCCGGATTTAGACTTTGTGAGTCCCTAAACCATCAATGTTTGAGACACCGTCGCGCCCTCGCCTCACTATTTAAAAAATTCAATAGGCACAAAACTGGCCGCATGTCAATTTTCTGGCCAACATTTCGAGAAAATTATCATCGGAGGTGACATAATTGAACATAACATTATTGTTTAGCTAGCAGTAGATAATAACTGAAATGATGGCTTTGGCAACGAGAGGCCCTAAGTTTGTGCGTAAATCGGCACTGGGAATGTATGTGTCATAAGCTTATATTATTTGTAGCCGGTTCTCTGGACGAAGATATTACACAAGGAATCGATAGCTCATCGGTCGTTCTTGTTTGTCTGTCGCAGAAATACTACGAAAGTCCCTACTGCCGGAAAGGTAAACACAGTCAGAGAATGATAAAGCAAGCGAAAACAAAACTGCCTAAAATCTTTCAAAATTCTAGGCATATCTAAATTCATAAGCTTTAGTAAAAAGTCACTGCGCTCATACTTCCTCGTTCTGGTTCTTACATGCGTCGGAGAATGGTACATTTAGGTATACTTTGTTTCTTTCATTTCAGCCTGGCGTGGCCGTGCGCTGTCTGAGTCAAGCAAAAACATCGCAAAAGCACTTTATTTTCTAATATTTAATATGAAAAATGGAGTTAATCATTTCGCACCCATCGGCGTTAAATGGCTGTCGTCAGGAACTGCTGATGACAACTGAGACGATGATAGTAATGATGGCGGTGATGATAGGAGGCAAAGAGCAGCCAATGTTCCGGTGTGTCCTATGATGTGGAGATCCAGTTGTTCAGTGCTTCTAGATCGGTGCTCTTCCTTTATTTGCATCTGAGACAAATATCTACGCCTAAGGCAGAAAATAATTGTGGAATAAATTTATTTGGAAGCAGAATATTGGCCGTGTTTGATTGAGGTTGCATTGATATTTGATATTTTCATCATTTAAACGGAATCATTTGAAACAATCGTAGACAGACAATTCGTGAACTGTCGAGACTTCTTTCGGAATGTCTTAGAATCTAGTGAAGAACAATCCCAAATCTTACAATCTCACACACTTTAAAGTCGTCTTTTAATTTCCGTTTTGTAGAAGTGACTTATGCAGACGGTGCGAATAAACACATAATTCCAGTTACGGTTGAGTCCAAATACAAACCTCACGGTTGGCTCAAGTTTCGATTACGTGACAATCTTCGAATCGATTTCTCACAATCCGAAACCTTTGGAGAATCGTTGAAAACTCTTCAACAGAAAATCAGAAAATGTCTCGGTCAGTTCAACGATTGTAATATATACGAGGGAAGAGAATTTTAAGTCTGCTTAAGAAGAAGGGGTGCTCGATAGTGTAGTGGTTAGCGTGCTTGACTGTCGATCGAGAGGTCGGTGGTTCAAATCCCCGCCAAGGCAGAAATTTGATTCGAGGTTTCTGCTCCACCTGCACACATAGCCAACTCAGCTATAATGAGTACACTCACCGTACACTACTGGTGGGAAGATGAGATGGCGAGGGAGAGGTCTGGCCATCCGTCTTCCTATGCCGAGGCTAAGATAATGACGTCACTAATACTTACTACCCATGGCTGCATCAGGGCTATAACTTAAGGGACTGCTCTTCTTCTTCTAAGAGTATTACCTGCCTTCGCTACTGCAGACAACAACATATCGTATCTTGGAAAGTTTACGATATCTCCTGATCATGTAGAATTAAAGCAGGCGCACATTCCAGTTGTTGCATCTGCAAAGGACGACAGAAAATGTCCAGACACGTCACCAGTGCACTGCTCTTACACGTAGGCTACAAATTATAGTTAAGCCTATGGCTTTGTGACTTATTTGAAGGGCGCTATACAAGTGCTTTGATACATATTTGCATGCATGCATGCATACATACATACATACATACATACATACATACATACATACATACATACATACATACATACATAGGGCCTACATACATACATACATACATACATACATACATACATACAACAGCACATACATACATACATACATACAAACATACATACATACATACATACATACATACATACATACATGCATATACACATACATACACACATACACATGCAAACATACACACATTATGTGACACATGCAGTCATGCACACATACATACAAACCACTATCAGTGGTTTGTATGTATGTGGCTCAGGCCCTACATTCTGTTGTTGATCATTTCTAGCAGCGCAGGCCTATCCTGCGCTGTATGCTGTACTCAGTTCACAGTAGCAGAAAATACCGAGCGTAAGCTGTAAGCCAATATATAGCTGATAATAAGCCTGATATTAGTTCAAATCCAATAATATTGTACAACAGATAAACGAAAACTGATGACTGTTTTCGCTCAGATCCGACGGCAGATGACCTCGTCTATAAAACGAAGCAAGGCGAAAAGGAAGCGGAAGTCGGAAAGCAGTACGATCACGTGGTCGACGCGTCAGAGGTCAAAAGCCACGAGAGTCATAAGGTCAATACAACGACATCTGGTGTCGCTTCTTGGACAGCGCAAGATGTTAAGAAGTGGCTGGAAGAAAGTCAGCTGAAGAACTTAGAAAATTTGTATGTCTTTTTGTCTTTCATTTATATAAATAATTGAAACTGATAACGACGAAGACATTAGATTGAGTTTCAAATTATGTGATTTAATTCATTCATTCATTCATTCTGGAAATGTACATAGCGCTTCTTCAAGAGACCTACTCAAAGGCGCTCCCAGTCTTATCTTATCTTATCTTATATAATTATTTATAAAGCGCCTCTCACAGCATAGACTATTCAGAGGCGCTCCCAGCGTGTCAGCCTCGAGGGAAAAGAAAGGTCTTTAAGCAGCGGAGAGAAGAAGGCGAGATCCCAAGCAAAATCTTGCTACGGAGAGAGGGGGGCAGGTCATTCCAAAGGGAAGGGCCAAGGATGGCAAACGCACGATGCTGAGCCATCGAAGTCCTTGCACGAGGGACAAGCAGATCAAGGCGGTCAGCAGACCGAAGAGGGCGGGAAGACAGAGCAGATAGTGGTTTGCGCATTAGGTCACAGAGGTATTTAGGAGCTTTTCCCAGTTGAGTCCTAGAGACCAGGAGAAGAACCTTGTATTGGATGCGGGAAGCAACAGGAAGCCAGTGAAGTACATCAGTCATAAAGGTAGTTATGTGAGAGAAGCGAGGAAAACGGGCAATGAGCCTGGCAGCCGCATTCAGAACAGACTGCAGAGATGAAAGGCGCGCTTTAGGGAGCCCAGCAAACAATGAATTGCAATAGTCAATGCGGCAGCAAATGAAGGCATGGACCATAGTAGTAAACACTGAAGGAGAAACTGATCTTCTTACAGCCCTCAAACGCCTCAGATGATAGAAACAGGAACGTGTCAGATGGGAGAGGTGTTCAGAAAACGAGAGGGTACTATCAAGGGTGACACCCAAATCCCGAACACTGGATGAAAATGAAAAAGCAGGGTATATTGACGACAGAAGTGGGATATCAAGTTTAGAAAGTTGCTGTTTAGTGCCAAACCAGATCAGTTGGGTCTTAGAAGAGTTAAGGTTAAGTCGATTTGATGACATCCAAGAGTGGAGATCATGTGACAGGGAATCAATGGATCCAACAAGGGAGATCTGCTGAGAGGATGGGCCTTGGACAAAGATCTGAACATCATCTGCATAAAGGTGACCAGAGGTAAAGTGTTTAGTAAATATAGAAGGAATGTCAGCTGTGTAGAGTAAGTACAAAATGGGGCCAAGGACAGAACCCTGTGGGACACCATACTCAACTCTAACCCAGGCAGTTCTGGAGTCACCAAGGACAATCCTCTGAGTACGGTCAGAGAGGTAAGATTTGAACCAAAGAAGAGGGAGACCACTGAGACCACAAGATAGTTCAAGACGTTGAAGTAGGATTTCATGGTCAACCATGTCGAAGGCCGAGGAAACATCAAAGAGTGCTAGAAGCGTCAAATGAGGCCTGTCAATGGCAGTATAAATGTCCGAGAGAAGTGACAGGAGGGCAGTTTCCGTAGAATGGTGACCTCTAAACCCTGATTGACTAGAAGGGAGGAGTCCAGACTGTTCAAGATAGGGCAGAAGTTGAAGCGAGACAAGTCTCTCAAGAGTTTTAGAGAGAAAAGAAAGGTTAGAAATAGGACGATAGTTAGAACATACTTGTGAGTCAAGATTAGGTTTTTTGAGGGTAGGGAAGACAATAGCTTGCTTCTGAGATGGAGGGAGATGGCCCTCTGCTAGAGACCTATTGAACAAATATATCAAAAATGGGACAACATCATCCAAAACATTAGTAAGAATAAACGGAGGAAGCGGGTCCAGTTCACAAGATTTCTGATTTGAAGAGCTGAGAACACGTCGAAGATCAGCCTCAAGGATGGGACGAAAGTCACCAAACTTGAAGTCCGTGCGTGTGAATTCAGGTGGAGGCGAGTCAGCGGTTGAAGCACGTAAGCCCGCAATCTTTTCTGTCATCATTCTGAGGAAATCATTGGCCGAAAACGCAGGAGAGGAAGACGAACGGGAGGCTCGGCCCAGGAGTCCCGAGATGGAAGACCAGAGACGTTTTGGGTTCTTTTCATCTCGAGCGACGAGTCCAGCCACGGCTAAAAATAAAGGACATGAGGTGTCGTAAGAAAGCAAGTGAATCATTACGGTGGAAGCAGCGTTAGGAGATTGTAAGACCAATCCGCAAAAATCCAATTGCCTGTACTAAACTGATTATTTAGATATAGTCGGAAGTCTTGTGATACTGGTAGTCTATGCCGTTTAATAGCTGGAGAGCATAGATTGGGTAAACTTCTCGTTTAGGCCAACTCACAGAGCGCCGTAAATTAACTGAGTAGCCTAACTGTTGCTTTATAAGTGGGGTGTATATAATTATAATATATATATATATATATATATATATATATATATATATATATATATATATTAGACATTTCAAAATTATACTGTTACAATAGTATGCTAATATATTTGAGCTGTTTTTTAATTTGAACTTTTTTTATCTAAACGTTGAATTAATTTTCTGGTTTCATATTTGTTTTTCAATTCCTTAAAGTTGTTGTTACCTGTTCTGAACTTCTGTGTTTGTAGTTTTGATGGTTACGATGGTAGAATGCTACTCTGCTACAAGTCTTTACTTCTGAATCGGACCTCCGAGTGTTTTGAGGCTGATTTCATCTCGAAATTCTCAGTCAGAGAATTCGTTCGATTGAATATTGCCCTAAAGAATCTGTGATAAAGAACATAAGAACATCGACGAACTACTAAATCCAAAGAACGATCTATAAAGGTTATATATAGACAGCCGATCCACTTTGCGAGTTAGAGTATTTATTTTATGTAGACATGCCGTTACAAGGGCGCTTTGACAAGTTATAAATAATTTTATATATAACTTGTCAAAGCGTCCTTGTAACGGCATGTGTCGTGTTACGGCGCTGTAGAAATCGTCGTGTTCATCATATATATATATATATATATATATATATATATACATATATATATATATATATATAACGTAGTAGAATACCGAAAATGCTGAAACTCAATCAAATTTAGAAGCGACTGGCTTTGCCATATCTACCAATGCGTCGTCTTATGGATCTATGGCTCCCCACTCGAAATCTGGGGTTGAGTCACTTTTACCCTCCGCTTCAAAGTTTTGACTTGATTCATTACCATCGGATTAGCGTGATATTACCTTTAGTCATTTGTTTGTATACCTGGATGGTGACGTTACGAACTTCGTAGATTAGTTTGAAAGGCGTAATTTTGTGTCTACGTGACTGTGTCATTACCTAGAGACGATTTGAACCTTAAATTACGTGCATTTCGATTTTTCGAGATCTAAAGCTGTAAAATCAAAGTTTAACTTTTGATTCAGATTTCCTTCTATATATACCACTTGGTCGGGGAGAGGTCGAGACTAACAGCTTATGCAGCAATTTTATTTCGGTTGTGTTTATAAGGTTAGGTATAGATAAGAGCATTTAAACGACTGCTGGAAAGGGATATAATGACTAAATAGGTGAACTGCCATCGACTTCAATATGGAGGTAGACTTGTATGGGGAGAGATCGCCCCAAGGAAACACGCCAGTTGTAAGAAGAAGATAGCTTTGCGACAGAGGTTGTCAAGTTGTTGCTTAGGAAACGGTAGCGAAAAACCAAGGTCTTGAAAAAGTCTTGAAGTCGGTTTGTCCTCGGAAGTAGTCATTTAAACAAGACGTTGTCCGACTTGAATCCCTTGTCTTAACTTGTGAATCTTCCGTTACTAATGCAACCCATACATTGGAACCATGCAACCCAAACATTTGATCCATTCAAACCATATGTTGGGCCCTTGCAACCCGTACATTGAACCCATGCAACCTATACATTGGACCCGTGTCACCCAACCACTGGACCCATGCAACCCATACATTGGACCCATATATTCATGCATTAAACCCATGCAACCCATACATTGGACACATGCAACCCAACCATTGGTCCCAAGCAACACATACATTGGACCCATGCAACCCATACACTGAACCTATGCAACCCATCTACTCACTGCGGGCGTCTTGTATCCAGTCATTCTCTTATGCGGACGTCTGCAAAGGGAGTGGGAGGGTAAGGCCAAATGCGGAAAAATGCGGACAAGGGGAGGGAGGGATCCCAAATAGGTCATTCTTGCGAACATCCTTTATGGACGACCCATTGTGTGTTGTCCAGATGAGTTTCTGATTCTGGGGGAAGAAAACTATCGAGTTATGGTCACGGAGTCGATAGACTTATAAACACATTCCCACAGTGTATCATTTACTTTTGTCATTCAATTCAATGTGTCATTATTTCTTTCTGTTTTCGACAATTTTGATTTTTTAGGAAGATTTATTTTTAACGCACTTATTTATGCTTCATAAATGTCGACAAGATACAACCACATACTGTACATACATACAAAAATACATACATAGGCCTACATATTATTATTATTATTATTACTATTATTATTATTATTATTATTATTATTATTATTATTATTATTATTATTATTATTATTATTATTATTATTATTATTATTATTAAATGAAGATTTATAAAGCGCAAGTTAGTACAACTAAATACACCGCTTACGCGATAGTAGCAGCTCGACTTAGTCAGATAACTTGAACAAGTAGCCATCTTTAATTTCTTTCTGTTGCTTTCGATAGAAAGTTCCTGAACACGAAGTTCGACGGGCAGCGCATTCCAAATCTCTAGGCCAGATGCACCGACTTTAGTCTTTCCGGACCACACTACTTCATTTCCCGAACGCACTCGAGACCGACCAGGAGCTGATGATGCTGGCACCCAGTCGTCGGTTAGGTACGGTGGCGCCATTCCGTGAAGACACTTGTAGACAAGTGTCGCACCTTGAATGCAATCCACTTGCGAAAGGGCAGCCAGTGGAGTTCTCGAAGTACAGAGGTGCTACGGTCAAACTTCAGAACCTCTGCAGAAAAACATGGCTGCAGCGTTTCTGAACACTCTGTAGCTTGTTGAACAGCCCCGCACTCACACCGTATAGCAAGCTGTTGGAGTAGTCCAGTCGACTACTGATAAGAGCTAGAGTCGAGTGACAGCGATGCTCGTAGCTAACTGAGCCGGCGCAGTTCAAAATAGCATATTTTTGCAGAGGTTGGCCACATGTTCTTTCATTGTCAGCTCTTTGTCGACGATACTCTAAAAAAAGCCTAACCTTAACCACAACGCTTGTTCAAACTATCGCCCGATTGCTAACCTCATATTTCTTTCTAAAACACTGGAGCGCCTAGTTGCTTTACAATTTCTTCCCTATCTTCAAAATCAAATCAAATCAAAATCGTTTTTTATTGAGACCAAAATAACAATTCAACTTACAAACGATGAATAATTACAATGCAAGCTGGTAAAAAATATGGCCCTAAAGGGAAAATTTACCGCTACCAGGGACACCTAATTGCAAGGTCCAGTTGCTATGGCGCGCACACCAACTATAGAATGCTTAAATGGTTATTCTTCGTGAGGAAAAGAAAAAAACAAAGCCAACCTAACTAACACTGCCAACACTTGGGCGGTGGCAAATAAAAGAACACAAAACAAAACAATTGTCAGAGACCCAATCGAGAGGTAACACTAAACAGGTGATCGTTGTTCTAAAGTAGTCACCTACGTCAAGAACAATTTACAGTCTCACCTTCTCCCGTCTTGTCAATCTGGATTTAGAGCATCCCATTGCACTGAAACTGTCCTCCTGTCTCTGCTCTCTGACATATACTTGGCTATGGATAAGTCCTGCCATATTCTTCTAGCTCTCTTTGATGTATCGTCACCCTTTGACACGGTCGTTCACGAGATTCTTCTTCGCCGTCTTCAAATCTCATGTGGCTTAGCTGGTCCCTCTCTCTCTGCTGGTTCCAGTCCTACCTTACTGGCCGGACGCAAAGGATGATCATGAATACCTCAAGAGCGCCATGGGTTGTGTTTAAATTTGGTGTCCACCAGGGTTCTGTTCTTGGTCTTATTCTTTACATTTATTTTACCTCTCGCATTCACTCTCTCTTCTCTGAGCATCTTGCATATGGCCATCTCTATGCTGATGATGTGCATACTTATGTTCATGGTCCCCCAGCTGACCAACTTCTTCTTGTTCGAACCATTGACTCCCTTTCTCAAAATCTTCGCTCTTGGATGTTCTCTAATCGGTTGAACCTAAACTTCTCTAATACCCTACTCATTTGGTTTGGTACAAAGCAACAATTATCTAAACTCGATTTCTCACTTCTCTCAGCTCACTTTCAGAACTTCTCATACTCTACGAATGTCCGCAACCTGGGATCACCTTAGACCTTAGACAGTTCACTAATCTTTGCTTCTCACGGCTCCTTACTTACTCGCACTTGCTACTATTACTTGAGGAGCCTGCGAGCTATCCTTCGATCCGTTTCTCCTGCAGTTTTCACTACCATTATCCATGCATTCATCTGTTGCCGCATTGATTATTGTAACTCTTTACTGGGAGACCTTCCGAAAATCCGTCTTTCTGCCCTTCAATCGGTACTTAGCGCAGTTGCTCGCCTCACTGCTCATCGTTCTCGATTTTTGTCCATCTCTGCTTACATGACTGATGTCTTGCATTGGCTTCCTGTCTCCGCTCGTATCTACTTCAAGATCATAACACTTGCCTCTAAGGCGCAACAGGGCTTAGCTCCAGATTACCTTTGTGACCTGATGCGCAAACCTCTCTCTGCTTCTTCTCATCGACTCCTACGTTCTCTGAATCGGCTTGATCTGTTTGTTTCCCAGGTGAGGTCTGCTATGGCTCAGTCTCGCTCTATCGTTGTCGTGGGCCCATCCCTATGGAACTCCCTTCCCTTAGTACTGAATGGGACCCTATTTAATAGGTTCTCTCTCTCTTTCTCCCCCCCCCTCTCTCTCTCTCTCTCTCTCTCTCTCTCTCTCTCTCTCTCTCTCTCTCTCTCTCTCTCTCTCTCTCTCTCTCTCTCTCTGTTGTTAATCGTTTAAAGTATTTTCTGTTTCCGCGAGGCTAATACGCTGAGAGCGCTTCTGAATAGTTCGCACTGAGAGAGGCGCTTTATAAATGTCCAGATACCATACCATACCATACCATACCATAAACCCTATATGTCGGTCACTTTTAATGGTAGCAGAACCATTGAAGACTTCAGCTGGAGCTCTCCAGTTGTAGAACACATACATACATACATACATATATAGATACATATATGCATGCATACATGCATTCACAACAGAATACTCACTTAATAATACATTAATAGATACAATGCAATACTCACACACATACACACACACATACAGTGCTCGTGAAGTTTCTCTACTATAGTGTATACCCAGATCGGTAGTTCAAACAGTGCGTTTGCCAACCATTGTCTTTTTGTAGTTACACGTATGTACGCGTATGTGCGAGCTGATTTAAAGGTCCATGCATGCTATTCTGTTGAAGTATACAGATTCCAGTACTATGCGGACAGTAGTGGTATTGATATCGCCCTTACTCTGTCAAGTCAGCCAGTTAGCCTATGTTTTACAACGAACACAAGCCTGATTACTTATTTGCAGTCGTTTAACGATCGACTCCATCGCGTAACGGGGTTAAGTGTACACTTTGGCAATAGGCTGAATGGTATAGGCCTATATTGACACATTCATTTACTTAAACATGCAGCTTGACCTCACTCAAAGACACGGTAGGCCCATAGCTTCAAGGCTTACTTAATAGCTTTATGGTCCGTTGCTAATGACAATTTAACTAACTAAACGACTGAAGGCGTATCTGTTTTTCGGTTGGAAAGAACGACGATGTTACAATGGCGTCTCAATCAATACGACCCAAAGGTAAGATTATGCCAAATGCTGTAGTTAAATTGCGCATTCTCTAATTCTACTACGCCACACTATGTATATCATTTAGGTATCTCTCCGACCCAATATAGCTACTTCTACTGTGCATTAACCACCAAAGCGTCCACTACTAGGCCTACTAGTATTATCCTTGCTAGTGCATTGCCTCAGTAAATTGCCCCAAGGGGTCGTCCATAAAGGACGTCCGCAAAATATGACCTACTTTGGACCTCTCCCTTCCCTTTTCCACATTTGTCCGTATTTGACCTTGCTCCTCCCCTTTGCGGACGTCCGTACACCAAAGCCAATTTTTAATGTCATCATCATTCTTTTTACAATTATTCCACAGTTCCTGTGCACTTTTAGGTGATATTTTGGGTTTCATATCAGGATGTGCAGTAAAAAATTCCTTTTAAAAGTTGCAGTAAAGTTTATACCGTTTTTAGACAATCACCTCACTGACCTTTTTGTCTTTCAGGGAAGGTTGAAACAAGGTGGTATTTAGAAAAATATCAAATTTAAAAGATCAAATGCGGACGTCCGCACTGGTCATTATTCCACAGTTCCCCTTATTCCTCACTTCCCCTTGTCCGCATTTGCCCGCATTTCGATTACCCCTTTCTTTCCCCCTAATTGCGGACGTCCTTTATAGATGACCCCCAACCAGTAATACTACTATCTATCTAACTGATCTAAAAGAGTACAAGTTTTAGATAGAATCGAAATGTATGCTGAATAATTGAACAGAATCAATTGCGACATTATGATTAAAGAAGAATGGAATAAGAAAAGTGCATAAGAGGACGACTGAAATGGCGTCTGTTTTATTATCTGTTAGGTTTGTATAGTCAGTGGGTGGCCAGTGATGCTGCCAAGGGAAAACACTTTAAAAGAAACACACAGAAAGGTGAGCCCTGGAAACCTAGATACTGTTTCATTAACTTTGATTTGTGTCGAGAGTCGACTTAATTGAGGTTTATACATCACTGCTGTTACAAACGTTGAAAATGTGTTTTTCCTGAAATTTATTCCGGATATTTCTATAGCGCCTCTCGAAGTCTACTACTACTCAGAGGCGCTCACGTCTACAGCATTTGATACTGTGCCGGAATTTTCACGCCGAAGCGCCACGAGCAATTGCGAGTGAAGGACTTGCCCAAGGTCCGTACGCAGCGGCTAGAGTGGGATTCGAACCTGCAACCCTCCGGTCACAAGGCGCCGAACTTACCACTGAGCCACCACGCCCCATGATGAATTCACAAAAATATATTTTCATTTACTTGGCTCAAAGCAAGAAAAACGACGGAGGTATACGTGGAAGGCACCGGGAGACAGTGCGCGCTATCAGCTGGACTACATCTTGATAAAGCAACGATATAGAAATAGCGTGAAAAACGCTAAGACGCTACCAGGGGCGGATGCAGATACAGACCACAACTTGGTAGAAATGACGGTGCACCTACAGCTAAAACTCATCAGGAAGAAAAGAAAGAAGGTTAACAAATGGAATAAGGAGAAACTAAAGACAAATAGCAATGTACTGGCAGAGAGAATAGAAGAGAGTATCATAGAGATGGAAACAGCCACAACAGAGGAAAGATGGAGAGGGCTAAAGGAGACTATCATACGGGAGGCGATGAGTACAGTGGGGCAGCAGCAGGGACAAACACCGCGGAAACCTTGGATAACAACGGAAATGATACAGGAAATGGAGGAAAGAAGGAAATGGAAACACCAGAGCACAGAAGAAGCAAAAAAGGAATATAGAAGGTTAAATAACAAATTGAGACGAACAACAAAGAAGGCAAGAGAAAAATGGTGGGAGGAGAAATGTCAAGAACTAGAAGAACTACAGGCAAAGGGAAGTTACGATCAAGTATATGAAAAAGTGAGAAAGCTGACAAAAAGACCAACAAGAGAAGGAGGAATAGGAGTAGAGGATAAAGAGGGAAAGATATTACAAGATCCAGGGGAGATCCGAAATCGTTGGAAAGAATACGTCGAAGATTTGTACCAGAGTCAGGAAAAGCCGACGGATCTAGATGAGGGAACATGCAGGGGGACGGGAGACGATGTAGGCCCAGAAGTGCTGAGAGACGAGGTACTAGCAGCAATTAGCGACATGAAGAACAATAAAGCAGAAGGCGTGGATAACATCCCAGCTGAAATACTTAAGAACTTGGGAGAAAAAGCAACAGGAGAACTAGTAAGACTATGCCAGGATATATACAGCACTGGGAAGTGGCCTGAGGACTTCCTACAGACCATCATGATCCCCATAAAGAAGAAAAATAATGCAACGGCTTGTAAGGACCATAGAACAATTAGCCTACTACCACACGCAGCCAAGATCATGCTGAAGATAATCACAAAGAGAATCCAGGCAAGGGTAGAAGCGGACAAAGGTCTAGGAGAGGACCAATTTGGATTCAGAAAGGGTAGAGGAACAAGGGACGCCATCGGAGCCCTGAGGGTGCTAACGGAAAGAAGTTTAGAGTACGGCCAAGAGGTCTATATCTGTTTTGTGGATTATGAGAAGGCGTTTGACAGAGTAGATTGGAAAAAGCTGATGAATGCACTCAGACGAAGGGGCATAGATTGGAGGGACAGGAGGCTAATAGGAAATCTATATTTGAACCAAAAAGTAAAGATAAGAATAGAAGGGGAGTTCTCAGAGGAAGGAGAAATTGGTAGGGGAGTAAGGCAAGGATGCCCACTATCACCAATTCTCTTCAACATATACATAGAAGAACTGATACAAGAGGCAATGGAACAGACAGGAGAGGGTATAAAAGTGGGTGGAAGACTCATAAGAGCCTTAAGATTTGCTGACGACCAAGCAATGCTCGCAACTACACAAGAAGGACTGCAGAAATTGATGGATCAACTAAACAGGACCTCAATAAAATACAACATGAAGATAAATATCGGAAAGACAAAGATTATGAGGATAAGTGCAGGGGAGGAGGAGATCGAAATGAAAATAACAATAAATGGAGAGGAGGTGGAACAGGTCAAGAGCTTTTGCTACTTGGGAAGTGTGATAACAACAGATGCAAGATGCCATAGTGATATTAAACGAAGGATAGTATTGGGAAAAGACGCGTTCACGAAAAGAGGAGAGTTGATGAGAGGAGGACTGAGCAAAGACCTAAAGAAGAGACTTGTCAAGGCACTGGTATGGAGTGTGGTACTGTATGGGTCGGAGACGTGGACCATCAGGAAAGAGGATATCAAGAGATTGGAGGCCTTTGAGATGTGGATATGGAGAAAAATGGAAAAGGTGAGCTGGACGGAGCGAATGACAAATGAAGAGGTGTTGCAAAGAGTAGAAGAAAAAAGATCACTGATGACAACGTTAAGAGAAAGACAAAAGAACTGGATTGGACACATATTAAGAGGAGACTCCCTCTTGAGAGAAATCATAGAGGGGAGATTGGAGGGAAGGAGAAGGAGAGGAAGACCGCGACAGATGATGCTTGGATGGATGATGACCGAAGGATACAGCGGACTGAAGAGAAAAGCACAGCGAAGAGAAGAATGGCGTCATTGGAAGTGGAAACCTGCCGAAGGGCAGAGAACTTAAAGAAGAAGAAGATGCTCTGTAATATATAATGGAAGCCCTATAGGCCACCTCGGCACCGAAATGAGATAATGTCACGAATGTTATGGATTTAATTTTAAAAGTGCTGATAAATGAGTTAGCTTTGACAGTAGGCCTACATTTTTTGTGACGATGCAAAATAGTGTTTTTTTTATATTAGTTTCATTTATGACGTCAAATCCATTTATGTAATTTATTTCTTTATTACTAATTTTTGGAATTGTCACTTTTAGCAACATTCTTGAATCATATTCATAGTGCTGGTACCTATATTCATTTCAGATTTCAATGGTTTGAAATCTCGACAACATTCACAACACTTTTGGAAACCCGTCTTAGTTTGACTTCATTTTAAATCGAATTTTGTTTCAATTCCTTCTTAAGTCAAAATGTCATGTTGCACTAACATTGACTGTCATTGCCTCTCTCTTACTTTTCCTTACCTTACGAAAGCAAAGGCGTCAGTGACCGTATTGTACCTACATTCTTCCATAGCTGTGCTTCTTTCTAAATCGAAAATAGCCGACTAAGATGCTCATTTATTGCACCTAAATGCCTCAGTCTAGACAATCAGCAGTCTGGTAAATCGGCTCCTTTCCGTGGATTTTTAAACGACTTTTTCAAAACTTACAGTCATTATTAACAGAGTAGGAAGGCAGAAACTACCAAATCGGCAAAGCTTTTGTTTATAACTGAGACTCGATGGTCATTATATATATATATATATATATATATATATATATATTTTTTTTTAACTGATATTATTTTCAGAAAACCCAGTTCCTGAAAGTAGTAACTTAAGAAAATTCGCAGCGTTACCTCCTATTGACAAAACAAAGAAGGAGAGTATAAAATCTACTGATGAAAAGGAACGGAATGGGTCCAAGAGAGAAGAAAGTGAAGGCAAAATGGCGAATCTTTCCGCAGAAAGCACAGATGATAGAATGACTGAAGACTATTCTCATAACGAGACTGAAGACGATTTTGAAGATGAAAGCATCGAAGACGATGAATTCCTAGAAACGGAAGTGGAAAATTGTTTGTTGTTTGAACTTCGTAGAAGAACGATGAGACTGTACCAATGTGAAGATCACGCCTGCAGCAACTGTGTCGAAGATCTGGAGTACCTTCAGAAATTGCACCTTGGGAATCGACAGAAGACGACCGAGCTCATGCTAGATTTTGGTTTGTTAGAGTTTTTCCAGCAAATATGGGCCAAATATTTCAGAGGATACATTGCGAAGCTACAAACGGAATTTGAGAAGCCATTAACTAGAAAATTTAAAGAGCAAAAGAGGTTTGAAAACAAATATTACGTGCTGTCATACAGTTGCAGCTTGGTAATCAATATGACAGACTTCTCAGAAAGTGTATGTAAAAAGATTATTGAGATGGAATTGCACATAGACATTATCAGCTACCTTAGAAGTGATCGTTTACAAGGGTTGTTGGCAAAGAAAAACATCCACGCAACACAACAAGTGAGCAGGTTGCTGCACACACTTCACAATGTAGTAGAGATGGTTCCTGAAGCGAGAGAGTTGTACAGACAGAAAGGCATCGTCGATGTGTTGAAAGCATTTCGAACATGTGAAGACAAACATATCTCCTGTTTGTCTCTGATGTTTCTTGCATGGGTTGTGAACGAGGATGAAAACTCTGCAATCGAGTCGGACGAGGAAGTTTTTAAATATTTATGCGAAGAGTTACAATCGTCGCTCAGCAGTACTACGCATTACTCTGATAAGGGATATAAAGCAGTTGAAATCTTGGAAGCGATCAACAAGCTTGCCGCACACGATTCTAACAAAGAGAGAGTGATCCAGTCCGGAGTGCTTCCGGTACTCGCAGAGTTCCTTCAGCCAAAGATTGTCAAGGAAGAACAGTTTCTCGCTGCTCAAGTCATCTGGACTCTGGCATTCAGCTGTGCGGGAGACATTACAAAGGAAAAGAATTGCGTAAAATGTAAGATTTTATAGAATATGCCAATATATATGTTGAAACTTAGCAGCGTATCCTCATTGGCCATTTCGCAATTTATTTCTAATTTTCAAACCAGATGTTAACCGGGTTTTGGTTCGCCTAAAATATTTCTGAGTAATTGTTTGTTGTATTATCTCGTGTAAATATGTTTGCAACTTGACACGCAGGCTCGTTTTAAAAGCGCCCATTGATGCTATTCGCAGTTTCTAACTATTTTTATAACATTTGGATCAATAACCATATTACAGCCGAGCTAAAAAGAAATTTACACTGCAGCTCAGTTTTGCAATTAACTTTGCTATGCAATCAACTATGCTTAATAAGATCGAAAACTTTCGCAGTCATGTCCGATGCCATGCTGTTGAAGGTCTGGAGTTCCTCTTAGAAACTGACGAAGTACACGACAGCGTGAAGAGACAAGCAAGAGGAGCCCTCATCACACTGGGAGTCCCTTTAGTCAACTCACAAGACAACGCAAGATCTTCACCCATCGGTCAAGGTCCCGTTAATGAAGGTACGATAAGCAAAGCGCATAAATAGATCTAAACAAGCAGACAATGAATGATGTAATAAGAAATCAGCACACATAGGCGTAGGAGGTGGAGGGTCAGGGGGGGCAAACGCCCCCAAAAATTTCGGGCGTTTCTGTTTTTCGGGCAAGTAGGCACCGGGAAAAATGCTGAACAATTTTACTAGCTCGCAAACCACCATAGCATTTGTCACGGCTTCGTCTCCCGACTTGGCCTATGACAAAGGGCCAGCACATCGTGGTGATGGAAGAACAGCAGATGCTTCAAACTATTTCACATCTCGAAGGAGGCCACATCAATCGAAGAGTACCCTCCATCCACCCCTTCGCCGTAATCACCCCAGAGTGGAGGAATCTGACATAGGCCGACTGGTGTGTGACTTGGGCAGCTGCCTGCCTGCGTTTCACCCTACCGTTCTGGATGGGGCGATACAAGGGATTGTGGAGGAGGGGAGGGGAGGGGAACACAGAGGTTGTGGGACAGAGAACACGAGGCAGACGGAGTTGCAAGACGAACGTTGAATAGGAACTGGGATAGCTACAAACGATAGAGATTGGTACATGTAAACTGTATAATTTATGTAGGTCGTTGCATTAAAACTCTAAAAACCTCCTTTGGTCCAAGATTGAATGCGTCGCGCTCTCTATAGGCCACGACATGGTTTAGAGAGACGCGACAGCATTTACAGTTTTATTCTGACGTACTAAATAATTAGTTACTTACATATCTAATTATATCATCCAACATGTGGGCTGGATACCGACCTCAGAAAAGAAATAAATTCAAGTTCTGTTGCACTCCACTTTTCAGCGTGCAGTTCCCGAAGTCAGCCTTGTGTGCAGACATTTCTCTCATGCTTGATATTAGTTGTGAATATTTGACTCAAAACTATAGGTGTTAATTGTTAGTATAAGTTATCAAGTTAGAAATATAACTTTGTAATGGCTGAACTTTCGCGGAAACGAAGCTATCGACAGCGTGTTACGTGCAGTGAATGTGGTAAGGATTCAGACTACGCAGATCAGCATGGTAAAAATCACCAGAGTAAAAATTTCATGTTCATCGCTGTGCGTGAAAAGTCGCAAAAGCAGCTGACTTTTTTCGTGCAATCAAAGCAAACCGCAGTCTCACAATCTGCCTCAGATAGACTTAAACTCAGTCTGCTATTTGCACCGGACACATCTGATGCTTGTCGACAGATGACAGTTGTGTCAAACGAGGTGTTTGGTGAAAACGACCCTAGTGAAAGTTCAAGGTTTGATGAAGAGGATGCTGACCAACCTGACTCTGAGAATGAGAACTTCAACACTCCCTCTCGTGATGATGTAATGAAGGATGGCCAGCCTGGCCCGAACCAATCGGCCGGAAGTGAAGGAACTCGAAGGGATTTTAACCGTGAGTGGTTCAACAGCAGGCCCGCCGAACGGGGGGGGGAAGGCAAATTCCCAGGGGCCCGGCGACTTTTTGGGCTGTTCTAGAGAGACGTGAAATCAGTGACTATAAATGCATGACGCCATGACAATTACTCGGAATTTTTTTCGGGCACAAATAAAATCTTGACCCCCCGCAGCTGAAATGTCCCCTACGCCTATGTCAGCACACAAGTAGAAAACGACACGACCATTTAAGGTAAAAGGCTATAAGGAACCTGCGATATATATGACAGGAGAATATTAAAAAATAAAGTGGGATAAACTATAATTATCTCTGAGCATTCTGCAACTCTGCAACTCTGCAACTAGTGAATTTGCGTGAAATCCTATCGACAGTTGCTCGAAAATACGTTTCAAGCAATTCAGCAATCGAATCAGAGATTGGCTCCGCCAGACACCAAAAAGATATACAAGTATCTATGGATACACTCAGGCTGAAGAGTGTATCCATAGAGCCACTAAGAAGAGCATATTGTCACTAAACCTACTCTGTGCACGGTGTGCTTTTACTAATACATATTTCAAGGTGCAGAAATTCTTAAACCTTAATTATTTCACACATTTAGATTCAGACATTTACATTTAGAGGTTAACATTTAAAGGTTCTCATTTTAGTATCATTAATATTTAATTGTTACTGTTTAGCCAAAACTGTAGACGCAAATTATGCGTCTATTGCGTCCGCGTGACGGCGCCACTGGTTCAATCCATAGTTCGAGAATTCGTGACTTTCGGTTTTAAAATTCGTCAAAATTCGCGAACTTTTTGGTCAATTTTAAAATTCGTAAAAATTCGTAAAAATTTGTTGGGCCATTGTTGGGCCCTTTTTACATTGACAGTGGCGTTTTGCAAAAACAGCGTAGGCAACAACAACAAATGTGATGACGTCATGCTTTGTTGTGGAAGCTTCTGCTTAGAATTTAATTTAAAGTTCAATATAAAAGTTTATTATGTAACGAGTTAATTTAGTTAAAACCTAATTTCTCAAAGATGAAAGAACATGGACCGCAGTGGAAGTATGTAGTAATTTTGAAGGAGAAGGAAAAGGGTAATCGAAAATACAGTGTTGTTATCGTGACAAGGAATTTGTTGGTAGTTCTGCCTGAATTCGGGAACATTTGCATGGTGAAAATACAGAAACCAGAGTTGAGTGGGAGCTGTGGGCTCTTTCTGACTCAGAATCAGAGGACGATGAAGACACAGCTCGGTGAACGTTGCCAACCCTTCTAAACCATGTTTGGTGCTATAGTGACTGACTGGTCCCACTGGAGCTGGGTCACTGGTGGTTTCTCGTTCTGCTGAATGACACTAACAGTCGCACACCCCAACTATAATAGAAATCGAAGTTCAAGACTCCAAGTAGAACAGTATCTTGAACCCTATTACGTCTTTTGCTGAAAAATATTACATCAGGTATACATGGTCTTGATAGATTTTCTTACTGCTAGTAAGGCTAAAATGATATACTGTCTCAACAGGGAAGTCGTCAAATAGGCAAATATTCATCAGTTATCAGCACGGATCAAAGGAAACCGTCTTCCGAATACGAGATCATCTGAGGGATCACGGATTCCCTGTGTGGATCGACGCAGACGAAATATGTAACATAATTTCTTATACCTTCTTAAAGTATTTTGATTTCACCTTAACTTATAATCTCTTCTACTTTCCAAAGTTACCTGATATTCTTGGTTTACATTAACGTATACTTTTATTATTAGTTAATATATTTCTAAAAGCACTGAGAACGTCCATTAAAGATCTCGGGATTCCAAGTCTAGAATTTTCGGCATGTATACAGTGCCGGATTTAGCCTAGACTTTGTGAAGCCCCAATCCATTAATGTTTGAGAGGCCCTCTCCTGACTATTTAAACGAATAAGCCCTACAGTTGGCACAAAAACTGGCTGCATGTCACGTTTTAAACCAAACTTTCGAGAAATTATGTTTGGAGGTGACATAATTAACATAATATAATTGTTTGGCTAGCAGTAGAAAGGTAACTGAAATTAGGCCCCTGGCAACGGGAACCCTAAGGCCTAAGCCATGCTTGGTTGGCTCGTGCGTATATCCGGCCAGGAGTTTTGTATGCGCCATGTATGATTTGTAGCCGGTTCTCTGGACGAAGATATTACAGAAGGAATCGATAACTCATCAGTCGTTCTTGTTTGTCTCTCGCAGAAATACTACGAAAGTCCCTACTGTCGGAAAGGTAAAAACAAAGCAATCAATCAATCAATCAATCAATCAATCAATCAATCAATCAATCAATCATAGAATTTATATAGCGCCTCTTCAAGGGCTAGAGAATGAAAATGCAAACGGTAACAGAACTGCCTATAAGCACTGTCAACTATGTAGGCCCTATACGCACCTAAATTCATAAGCTATAGTAAAAAGTCACTGGGATCATAATTTCCTCACCCGGATTCTTACGAGCGTCAGGGAATCGTTCATCCAGCTACATTGTTTTTTTTTCATTTCCGCCTGGCGAGGCCGCGCATAGTTTGCGCCAAGCATAAACATCGCAAATGAACAGAATTTTTATATTTAATATGAAAAATGGAGGTAATCAATTCTCACCCATCGGCGCTAAATGATTGGCGTCAGGAACTGATGATGACAACTGCGACGATGATAGTAATGATGGCGGTGATGATAGGAGGCAAAGAGAAGCCACTGTTTCGGTGTGTTCTATGATGTGTTGTTCAGTGCTTCTAGATTGGTTCTCTTGCTTTGGTTGATTCTGATAATTAAATATCTTCAGCAAAAGCAGAAAATAATTATAGAATAAATTTATTTGGAAGCAGAAAACTGGTCGTGTTTGAATGAGGTTGCAGTGATATTTGATCTTTCCACCGTATTAAACGGAATCATTTGAAGCAATCGTAAACAGACAATTCGTGAACTGTCGATACCTTTTTCGAAATGTCTTAGAATCTAGTGAAGAACAATCCCTAATCTTACAATCTTACACATTTTAGAGTCGCCTTTTTATTTCCGTTTTGTAGAAGTGACTTATGCAGACGATGCGAATAAACACATAATTCCAGTTACTGTTGAGTGCAATTATAAACCTCACGGTTGGCTCAAGTTTCGATTGCGTGACAACCTTCGAATCGATTTCTCGCAATCCGAAATTGGAGAATCGATTAAAACACTTCAACAGAAAATCAAAAAATGTCTCAGTAAGTTCAAAGATGGTGATATATACGACGGAAGAGAATTTTAAGTCTGCTTAACAACAAGGGGCCCTCGATTGTGTAATGGTTAGCGTGCTGGACTGTTTATCGACATGTCGGTGGTTCAAATCCCGCAGGGGCAGAAATTTGGTTCGGGGTTTCTGCTGCACCTGCATTTCTATAGCAAAAAATTCAGCTATAATGAGTACACTGACCGTAGAGTGTTGATAGGAAGATGAAATGGCGGTGGAGAAGACTGGCCACCCGCCTTCCTATGCCGAAGCTAAGATAATGAAGTCAGGGGCGGATCCAGAAGGTCTATGAGGGGGCCACAAAATTTCACATACACCTCCCAAAAAAGTTGATGACCTTTTTTTAGTCATTAACTTTTTTAATGTCTTCAATGTACATCTCCGGGACCCATGTCCTGTGTACATTTGACTCGTCCACGCCTACGGGGGGGGGGCCACGCATGTGTAAACATCTTAAAACGCTCATAAAACGCCTGTGTAAATAAATAAAAATTTCAAATGGGGGGATGGCCGGATTGGTCCCCCATGGATCCGCCCCTGAATGAAGTCACCAACACTTACTACCAATGGCTACGTCATGCAGGTCTAGCTTAAGGGACTGCTCTTCTTCTTCTTCTAAGATTATTATCTTCCTTCGCTACTGGCAACAACATATCGTATCTTGGAAATTACGATATCTCATATTCATCTCAGAATATAACGGTGGCGCACATTCCAGTTCTTGCATCTGCAAAAGGACGACTGAAAAAATGTCCAAACACGAGACCATCGCATTGCTGTTAAACGTAGGCTACAAATTATAGTTAAGCCTACGGCTTGGTGAGTTACTTGAAGGGCGCTATACAAGTGTTGTTATTATTATACATACACATACACATATACGATTATACGTATGCACATACACACATACAAATACATACATACACATACACACACATACACACATACATACATACACACATACATACACACACATACACACACTTTCACTCATACCCATACACACATATACACATACATACATACATACATACATACATACATACATACATACATACATACATACATACATACATACATACATACATACATACATACATACATACATACATACATACATACATACATACATACATACATACATACATACATACATACATACATACATACATACATACATACATACAAACCACCCATAGTTCAGACAGCGTCGTTGTAGTCCCTACATTCTGTTGTCTATCATATCTAGCAGCGCAGGCCTATCCTGCGCGATATGCTGATTTCAGTTCACAATAGCAGAAAATACCGAGCGTATTATAAGCTGTAAGCCATTGCTTGGCTGATATTTGTCCAATCCAATTGAACAACAGATAAACGAGAATTGATGACTGTTTTCGCTCAGATCCGACGGCAGATGACCTCGTCTATAAAACGAAGCAAGGCGAAAAGGAAACGGAAGTCGGAAAACAGTACGGTGACGTGGTCGACGCGCCAGAGGTCAAAAGCCACGAGAGTCATAAGACGCCGTCGCTGGTCAATACAACGACACCTGGCGCTGCTTCTTGGACGGCGCAAGATGTTCAGAAGTGGTTGGAAGAAAGTCAGCTGAAGAACCTAGAAAATTTGTAAGCCCTTTTATGTCTTTCATTTATAGGCCTATAAATGACATTACATTGAGTTTAAAATTTGTGATTTAATTGCCTATACTAAACTGATAATTTAGATTGTCGATAGTCGTAAGTCTTGTAACGCAGGTAGTAGGCCTATATGCTCTATAGTAGCTGGAGAACATAGAATGGCTATACCTCTAGCTCATACTTACATAGCGCCGTAAATTAATTGAGTAGCCTACTTGTTGCTTTTATAAGTGGAGTGTGTAAAATGACTATAATGTAGGCCTATCAAAATTATATTGCTGCAGTAGTACGCTAATATAATTATATTTCAGCTGCATTTTAAGTTTGACTTTTTATCTAAACGCTGAATTAATTTTCTGGTCGCAAATTCCTTTTCGATTTCTTTAAGTTGTTGTTGCAACTGTTCTGAATTTCTGCGTTTATAGTTTTGATGGTTACGATGGTAGAATGCTACTCTGCTACAAGTCTTTGCTTCTGAATCGGACCTCCGAGTGTTTTGAGGCTGATTTCATCTCAAAATTCTCAGTCAGAGAATTCGTCCGATTGAATATTGCCCTACAGAATCTGTGATAAGGCACAACGACGAGCTACTAACGCCAAAGATCCATCTAGAAAGGATATACAACACAACCAATCCACTTTGCAAGTTGGACTGTATTATGGCCTACAAATATTAGTACATGTTAGTCATATGTGTGTAGCCTATATATATTATATATACCATGACGTGATAGAATACCGAAAATGCTGAAACCTAATCAGCCGCTGCTGCTATTTAGCTGTGTCTGGGGTTTAGTCGATTTTACCCTCCGCTCCTAAATTTTTGACTTGATTCATTAGCGTTGGATAATTTTGGATTAGCTTGATATTAGGTTTAGTAATTTGTTAGTAGACCTGCATGGTGACGTAACGGACTTCGTAGATTGTGCGTATATATAATTATGCACGCGTCAGCGCCTCGAGAAGAGTTGAACCTTAAATTACGTACATTTGTATTTTTCGAGATTAAAAGCTGTAAAATCAAAGTTTCACTAGATTCAGATATTCATGTATACCACTTCGTCGGGAAAAGGTCGAGAGTCGAGACTATATGCAACAACTGCAATTTTGTTTATTTATAAGGTGGAGTTCAGATAAGAGCATCATATAAACGACTGCTGGGAAGGGATATAATAATTAATAGGTGAACAGCCATCGACATCACTGAGGAAACTTGTATGGAGAGAGACATAGGCGTAATTTGTGGGGGTACGAGGGGCACCCGTACCCCCACTTTTTGGACTGGGGGTACTGTACCCCCCACTTTTAAAACAATGTCAATCAATATTTTATTATTGTGCCTTCCCAGAGAATGCAGTCTCCGCCAAAAGTGCGAAGTACTTAGATACAGGTAAACCGAGAGCCAAACTTAATGAGAATACTGACAGGGAATATGTTCAAAATGGCCAACATGCGAAAAGCGAAAGTGGAGAAGAAACTGGAACCCACCACGTTTTAGACCAAAGTTTCGGTACTCCCCCCCCCCCCACTTTTTAGGCTAAAGTAACGCCCCTGGAGAGAGATCTTCTCTTGGAAACACGCCAGTTGTAAAAAGAAGACAACTTTGCAACAGAGTTTGTGAAGATGTTGCTTAGCAAACGGTATAGCGAAGAAACAATTAAGTTCTTCGAAAAGTCTTGAAGTCGGTTTGACCTCGGAAGTTGTTATTTAAATAAGACTTTGTCCGACTTGAATCCCTGGTCTTAACGTGCTAATCTACCGTTACCCAAGGAACACATACATTGGACCCATGCAACCCATACATTGGCTCCGATCGGTGATCTTTGACTGCTCTGTCGACGGATACGGGAGGTGTAGGTTTATTTCCGTATTCGATTTCTGACAAGGCTGGCCTCTTTTATTTCTGCAAATGCGTTTTCTTCTGGAGCCCAACTTCTGACCCCTGGAAAGTTTACGACGCTACTCACACATCCCTAAATGCTATGGGCTTCGCATCATCAGCGCTCGCTGTTTCAGCCCTCTCAGCTTTCACCAAGTTACTGGATCCTTGGCCAGAAAACTTGGCGCAAAAACTGGCACTGATATAGCACCATTCCATCAAATCACTTAAATCGGACGAAGCGAGCCTTGTCTCAAAGCTGTGTTCAAGTGTATCTGGCAAATTTCTGTCGTTGAGATTTATTCGGAGATTCATAATAATTATGAGGTTTGCAAGTTTCCTCATTCAGCCTTTAGGAACTGATTCTTTAAGGTCACCAATGTGACCTTAGGACTTTCGTGAACACAGAAAAACAACGCAATCGTCCAGTGCCTTCTATAATATGTTGTCAGTATATAGAAGGCAATGTAAGTCTCGTTACAGTCATTTCCCATTTCTGTTTACTCGTGATTTCACTCGATAGATGGCGACGCAGGAGCTAATCTGAACATCGTTGCACATAGATTCAAATTGTTTTAGCACCGTAAGTAGCAAGCAACTCTAACGATGCTCTCATAGTCAAGTCAGTGCCAATACCAAAAGATAGTAGCAGTAAATCAGATTCTGTTTTTCTTTAATTTCAAGACCGTCAGTCTCTTGATTTGCTGGTCGGTGACCGCGTGCACATCAGAACAGCAAGCGGATAAGTTACCTTAGTTCTTTTTGGGTAAGTAAGAAAAAGACATCGGCAGACTTCAATGATCGCAACCTCGGCCCCATCAGATATGGGCTTATGGTATAGCGACTGCGATGCGCAATTATTGTGCAGACAAATACACACTCGATGAAGAGTCTGAATTTGATGTTTGCATCAAACATCAGTCGCTTCCACTTGTTTGGCAAGAGTCTTGTCAATTGCGTTCATGCTTTCCAAACTAGATTGGCTGAACGACCAACAGCACTTATGACCATCTAAGGCGCAAGTATACGCTAAGTCGGCTTTTTGCAGAAGTCAGTCTGGCCGAGGAAAAGGCTCTGGCTGAT
>OY744606.1:19485699-19515699 GCA_963556255.1 Allolobophora icterica
AGTCGTAAGCAACAGCAAGCGCTAAGCGTTCTCTGTGTTCTGCAGAGCGGTTCTAAGGGACGTCGTTTGCTCTCTTTTCTAGGGCGCATAAATAGCAAAAAACAGGCGTCGAAGGAAATAATAGAACGCCTGGATAACAAGTCTAAGATCGGATTTCGCCTCTTTTTACGCCGAGACCCTAGGAACAAGAAATCTCTGACAGAGCACAATGTGCTCGACAAGAGTTCACGATCCGAGTGCACACATTAATAATTGGCGTCGTATGGGCCTCGTCTGCGTTTCACGCAGCGTTGCGGTGTTCATAATTGGCTGAAGGTAGAGCGCCTCTGACAAAGAACTACGCGGCCGCCGAGGTCAACCGTGTCAAACGCCCGCTCGAATTCCACAGATTACTGTTCACAGGCGGCGGCCGATAGATTGATGGGGCTACGCAAGGGCTGAAGGAAGGACGGCAGAGACATGCGGGTAGACGAACAGACAGGCAGACGGACGTAAGGACAGACATAAGGACGGGGTTTATGTCGAAATACTAGACGGTGTAGAGGGCGACGTTTGCTGTGGTCGACTGATGAATTGGTTTGATATTCGACGCACATTTAAGCAGAAACACGTGTTGGATTCCGTCGTTTCGCCTCCACCTCTGAACTCCGTAAGAGGACGGATTCTGACAAATCGTCCAAACAGAGGAACTGATGCGAACAAGCAGTTTTCTGCAAGGAGTACCAAAAACAGTCGCGGTCTTGCCTTCCTCTTCCACCTGTTCATTCGTCCCCGTTGTATTGTATTGTATTGTATATGGGCATTTATAAAGCGCCTCTCGCGGTATACACCATTCAGAGGCGCTCCCGGTGCGCGGGACCCCGAGAGAAAGAGCAGGATTTAAGGTGAGAAAAGGAAGAAACAACGCTACCAGAAAGAAAGGTGTCGCGGGCAGGAGGAGGAAGTCGGTTCCAAAGCGAGGGACCTATGCAGGCAAAGGACCTGGATTGAGCCATAGTAGTCCTGACACGAGGAACTAAGAGGTCAAGACGATCAGAAGATCGGAGAGGAGGCAGCGAAGAAGCAGAGTGAGGCGGTAGCCTAAATGCCTAATAGGGATGCAATGGCAAGACAGGAATCTACGTAAAAGAAATGTGGACAAATCTTAAATATAACGGATAATACGCCGTCGCCATATATATAATATCGTATTGTTGTGTTTTTGTCAGATGCTGTAGGCCTACCAGGTCTCTGAGCGTTCTAGTCAAATTAGTGTTCGCTGTTAGCAGTCGTTGTTTTTAAGAATGCTCCCCTGCGTGTCTTAACCCGCAGCAGTAATCTCTGGCTGGAAGCAACAGTCGCCTGAGGCACATGTGGTGTCAACCATCACCTATACGCATCCGTCTTACGCCTCGATGCCATTGACTGCGAAGACGTTAAGGACATTTCGCCATTTATAAAGAACTTCTCGTTTTATCAATAGCAACCGGATACGTTAACGTGCCAACCGCGCTGTATAGGCTGTGTAGTGCAGCCTGTAATACTACACCAACTCTGCGTCTTGGGAGATGAGACTGCACATGTTGCTCGGAGTCTATCCAACAGTCTTAAAGTTTCCTGATGACATTCTTCACTTCTGATAATCTTTATATAAATTGGATTTCACTTAGTTTATTTAATCGAACTCTCAAATAGAGCCAAAAAGCGTTAAAGCATTACTCTTGGGTTTACGACAAAAGTGGCTTCAGTAGAATTGAATGAAAACCTTAAAGAACAGTCACATGGACGCGGCTGGGGATCTCTTGTCAGCCAATTGCCAGATCGCAGGGTCATCTTTAGCAGAGGTTTTGTGAATAAATGGTGCATTGTTGAAGTTTATTATGAATGGATAATTGGATATCCATTATCCAAGTTGCTCTGTGTTGCATTATGCAAGGTGCTATAACACGAGAAGATACGGTCGTCCGACAGACGGCAAAGCGTATACTCGTGGCCAACGGATCACGTATACTTATTTCGTCTTGCAATCGCCGGGCATGGAATGAAATAAGTAATAAAACCTAGAATGCATGCCCACTAATCAGGCAAACGGAAGAGAATGAAACAGATGCATTGTCAACGCAGATGAATTAGATGTTTATTATCGAGACATCGCTCAAGAAACCCTAGAATTGTGTAGAGCCATTTCGAAGTGGATCATTTTGATTGAGCTGACATAATTTATGATGATGAATCCAAAGAAACTGCAGACACTGCTTCAACACATCTATCAAGATTTGTCCTCTAACAATCCCAACCCCATCAGATGAGCAATTATTCACATAGTTTGTTCAAGATCGTCACGCAGCGTCGCTAAGCAGAAATGAATCAGTACATCAACGTAAAATGGAACTAAGACCAATTTTATACATTGATAACTAATTACTTACCAGACCATTGTTCATCATAAACGTCGTCGTCTTCGTTAACAGCAACATCATCGTAATCAGCAGCAACAACAGCAGTACATCATTATGATCGTCATCGTCATCATCATCATCAGTCATTTGGTGGCGATGGGTACGATAATTATAACATGTCCATCTTACTCGATCATTAGTCAGACCTAGTGTCCCTCCCAATGTTAGTCCAAGTCTCGTTACGGCCTCATTTATATTGTCTACGATTAATTCATGGCAGGCTTCGTCTTCCTTTGCTTCTCTTTCCTTCAAACCTTGCGTGTAGTGCACTGCGCGAGAATTTAGTCAGCTGACATTCTGTCCATGTGTCCAAACCATCGGAGTCTTATTCACTGGACGACTTTGCCTAAAAGTTGTATCGATACCTGAAAATTGTCTTTTCTCGTCACTTAAGTCTACCCTCTTTAGCCGTGGCTGCAGGGCTGGGAGCGTCTCTGGGTATAGGCCTCTTCTTGAAGAGGAGCTATATAAATTTTCAGAATGAATGAATTAGAATCTTCTGTAGTCTGGAAGTTCTGCAATTTTCCGTATATCTAAATCATTTCTGATGTAAGAAATCTTCTCTTGCTTTGCTTTCGCTCTGTCCAACATTCGGATTTGGTTCATTACACGTGAACTGAATGAGAGCGCTGGACATGGA
The DNA here is from genome assembly GCA_963556255.1 of Allolobophora icterica. Classification (NCBI taxonomy): domain Eukaryota; kingdom Metazoa; phylum Annelida; class Clitellata; order Crassiclitellata; family Lumbricidae; genus Allolobophora; species Allolobophora icterica. The sequence goes on from OY744606.1 coordinate 19,488,778, forward strand.
TGACTTTATGTTACATTTTCATTTCACTTAATGTTAACGGATAGCATAAGCTAAGGCAAGAGCAGCTAAGCTAATGTAGGCTAAAGGAAAGATGGAAACGCATGTTTTAGAGTATTTTAAGTAACAGTGTGTCACGACATTATATTCATTGGCTATAGATTGACTGTAGCCATGGTAAGCTAGAATTTTCTAATATTCGCTTCACGTCTTTCTCCACAATCTTAAAGCCCCATCGATCACAGACGCCACCAACCCCATCATAACCCCTATGCATGCAAAGTGAACTGTAGAGGTGCGCAGGGTTTAATAAAAATTCAAACGTTCTGTAAAAGGCCAAGTATAGACTTATCTTGAATGAATTTGTTCGGCGTCCATTGATGTCGCTGATAAAAGCAGCCGATAATTAATGAGTTAATTATTTCGAGAGCAGCAGACGACAATTCAATTACTCCCGTTACACCATCGCCCTCCCCACCATCGCCGACTGCCGCAGACGGAACGAGTAATAAGTTCATTAAATTCTCAGGTGAATTATGTCGACTCGGCTAATTGTTTTCTTAATTGGATGAACCATGTGTATGTTATTACAATGTTCTTGCGAGTTGTGACCACACAGTGACACACACCCTTTAAGATGACTTGGGCAATAAACCTCTAAATACATTTCTCTAACTTCATAGCAATCATTCATTCATTCATTCATTCATTCAGTCATTCAGTCAGTCATTCAGTCAGTCAGTCAGTCAGTCAGTCAGTCAGCTAGTCAGTCAGCTAGTCAGTCTCAGTCACAGTCAGTCAATCAGTCAGTTAGTCAGTCAGTCAGTCAGTCAGTCAGTCAGTCAGTTAGTCAGTCATCTAGTCAGTCAGTCTCAGTCAGTCAATCAGTCAGTCAGTCAGTCAGTCAGTCAGTCAGTCAGTCAGTCAGTCAGTCAGTCAGTCAGTCAGCTAGTCAGTCAGTCAGTTAGTCAGTCAGTCAGCTAGTCAGTCAGTCAGTCAGCCAGTCAGTCAGTCAGTCAGTCAGTTAGTCAGTCATCTAGTCAGTCAGTCTCAGTCAGTCAATCAGTCAGTCAGTCAGTCAGTCAGTCAGTCAGTCAGCTAGTCAGTCAGCTAGTCAGTCAGTCTCAGTCAGTCAATCAGTCAGTTAGTCAGTCAGTCAGTCAGTCAGTCAGTCAGTCAGTCAGTCAGTCGACGAATCTGTTTGTCTATTGCTATGTCTCTCGGTATACCTCTGTCTGCCTGTCTGTCTCCTTGTCTATACCAATGCCTGCCAATTCGTTTGCATGTCTGTGTTGATATCAATACATGTTTCTTTTCTGTATAATTGTATGAGCTCTAAGTAATTGAAAATTGATCAGCAGGCCGATTGAATTAGTTGAGTGAATGAAGGAAGGACGAAGAAGCATCGAAGTGATTGATCAAATGAATTTATAATTATAAGAGTTTAATCGCAATTCTGATGTCTTAATATAATTTAATTAGTAACTTCTATTGCGCCGGTCTCAAATGCATAAGGCATTAACCAATGGCACACCAAAACAGAACTGTAATCATATCAATTTCCAGAAGATCAGTCCGACAAGATAGAGGAACAGCTTAAGGAGGAGAGAGAGAAGACTCAGAAGAGGAGTAGTCTCTTATACGTAAGCTATGGTCTGAGAGGCAGCCATGGGTATGACGTGTTAGCGACTTCATTTTCTCAGTCTCGACACATACGGGCGGGTGGCCAGTCCTCTTCATCGCCGTATATGATCTTCCCATGCATCAAAAGTGTACGATCAGTGTGCTCATTATAGCTGAGTCGGCTATGGGCGCAGGTCGAGCAGAAACCTCCACACAAATTTCTGCTCTGGCAGGGTTTTGAACCCATGCAGATCTCTCGGTTGACAGTGCACGCTAACCATTATATATATATATATATATATATATATATATACATCGTGCACCGGCTTATGTATGGTGGATATAAGCAATTTGAAAAGGTAACTCTTGAGCTGTGTACGAAATGACAAAAGCGGCTGAGCAGATCAAACTGATCTATACAGAAAGAGTTGCAACATCTAAGTCCTCAACAGAAAAGACGCTTTCACCAGGGACAGTTCTATTCCTCTAATTATATGTATGATCTGAGAAAGCATGATTTAGAGTGTATACCCTATTTGAACAATGACTATAGTCTTGAGAATAAGGATTGGTGTTAATTATTGTGGTTGGCCATGGAGCTCGATGTTTGATAAGCTACGAGTCTCAATTTTAAACAAATCCTTTGCTGAACAGGGAGCCAATGCAGAGATTTAAACACAGAGGTTATTTGTTCATATTTTTTATTACATTATTAGTTTCGACCAAATAAAAGTTAGCGGTTTACCATAAAAGACAGAGCGCGTTTGTAATTGCATTTGCTTACTTGCTTTAGTGAATTGCATTGTATACTTAGTAGCATAGGCGTAGACTCTGGGGGGTCAGCCGGGGCACGTGCCCCACCAATAATTGAGGAGCCGGGGCAATGCCCCCCCCCCAAAATCGAGAGGAGAATTTCTTCAAATATTAAAATATTATGTTTCAATATAGACAAATTTCTTCAGAAACAGAAAACAGAGACACGGAACTGAAATACTATCAGAAATTCATAATGAAAACAAAGATTTATTTTTATCTTCAATATCTTCAATATGAAACAAATTTACATGTAAACAAAACTTCCCCTCTCATGCGAATTAACGTAACACCGGAAGACTCTGCTGACTGTCCAGACCAGAGGTGACAATTTTTTTCGATTTTTAATTTAAAACAAAAGTAAAAGAAAACCACAAAATTTGTTTTTTGTTGTTGTTTTTCTTAAATATATTTCTTATTTTTGTAGAAGTTATTTTAATAACATTGATTTAATAATTTTTAATTTCCGAAAATTGCAGCTGAATTAAATTGAGTTGGATCTCTTGGTCATGCCATTTTTCATGATTTTTTTATCCGAAATCCGAAAATCTTAAAAACAACCAAAACAACAAAACCAATAAAAATATAAAAAAACAACAACAACAACAAAAACAACGACAAAAAACAACAACAAAAAAGCAGCAGCAAAAAAAACAAAAAACTTTCATCTGGAAAAACTTGTTTTTGGTACTCTGGTCCAGACCCATGCCCCCCCAATATTTTGGACAACTTTACGCCAGTGCTTAGTAGCGCTCTATTCTATCGGAGTAAGAGGCGGCCATATTGTTTACACTGCGATCGGTTGACCGCCAAGGGACCTTGAAATTATTAGGCCTGTAGGTGCGACGCGGTATCATGAGCGTTTTATTCGTCTAAACGTCAGAGAATCGTAGCTGCAAAATGATGAACGCTAATAACTATGAGTAAAAATCTCCAAATATATTATTCTGTTGTCGCTAAAACTATAAGTAGAAAATATTAACTAGGTCTATAGGCCCTATAAGTACGACAGCCAGACATCGATTCAGGTTTAAGTTAATTCATTTGCAAACGTGGAAGACATAGAAGACTATGGAAGACATTGCGTACAAACGAGGTGGAATGAGAGGAGAAGGGATGCTGGCGAAAAAGAATGACGCTTTTTTAGATCAAAAGCAGACGATATTCTTTTAGATTGGAACAAATCTGACTGAATTATTTTCATTTGATTTGATTCGACGATATTGAATAAAATACTTAGTTCTAAGAAACTAAGAAATGATGATATGGCGAATACATGTAGATCCAATTGATTGCAATATGTAGCATTCAATCGAATTGATATGAAGAGATCAAACGTAATCAGGTTTCACCGCAGCCGTCTGCGCATGAGGTGGATGACACGTATACATGTCGGAATATCAAAGCATCGGATCAGCTTATCTGAGCACCGCTACCGGGTATCCATCCAGTCACCTCTGCCCCATGCCTCTCTCCCTGCTACGTGCCTTGGTCAGTGGGTGTGCGATGTCCCAGGGGGGACGGAGCGCCGAGTCAGGCCTCAGCGGAGCAGGATGATAGGCGCCGAGCGCAGGTCATCCTTCATCCTTCATGTCGCTCATTGCCACTGGGAACATCTCCCCTAATTTAAACTATAACCAACCAATCTGTAAGATAAACGAGACGAGGTAAGTTAAAGTAAGACAAGGTAAGGTAAGGTATAGAAGAGGGCATGGTAAGAAAAGATAAGTTTAGATAAAGCATACGGTAATGTAAGATAAGGAATTAAGGTAGTTGCTCATTTAGTTCTGTCAGGAGTATAGACCTGCAGAAGTGGGGTTAGCTCAGCCGAAGTATAACAGTACGTAAGCCTATTCATATTATCCGTATTTTATGCAGGCCAATAGGTCCAAATAGACGGTGCATGGATGGTTTGTTGTGATGGATCGTTGAGCGTCTGTTGTCAATGAGTTTACATCGTTTGTTGTCAACACATGTTCCACCTTTGCCCTATGACCTTTGACTTTCTTCGCTTTGATTTAACTCCCAGCCTCTTCTCTTCTACAGACGGAGGAGGTTCCGTCAACGCCTTATCCAACACCTGCAACTACTAAAGATAATGCGCGACTGCATCGCAAACGATTCTGATCACAATCGAGTAGTCATATTACACATTGGCAAACAAAACCCTAACGCATAAATTCTAGCAAGGCGTGGCATTAACCGCTCATACAGGTCTATATAATTTTATCTATGTATACATTTGTCGATATGCACATATGTATATATGTACATATGACCCTAGACATCTTATCCGCTATAGTTCCGACTCTCTTGCGTAACTTGACGCTAGGTGGCAACAGATGGTGGCCACAGACGAAGAAATGACGTCATATTAAACTTAGCCAACTTTACATGAATTAAAATTAAACAATAATTAGGCCTGGATATAAATATGGACGATCGATACAAATTAATAATTTGTTTATTTTATTGGAAATATTTAGTGCTTTAATATGGGTGTTATCAGCAGTGAATATAGGTCTCAACATAATTGACTGCATCAGTCGTGTTTATACATAAATTAAGACGATAGCATGTACGACATGCTCTCAATTTTTGATAGAACTTTGTGCATAGGTCCACAAAATTTCGCAAAAATAATTAATAACTCCAAATGAACCGTGAAGTTCTAGTTGGTCGAATATAATTCGCATTTTTCTTTATTCCGTAACTTTGTAAGTAGGACTTTCGATTAATCTTCCACAGATGAATAGACCTATACGTCTTGGATGTAGTTACAAATAGCTTTAGCCAGAGCTATGCATAAATTATTGCAGTTATATACGACGCAAAAATCACTGCATTGCGATCACATCCATTACACACCTCAGTGCATTTGGTGTGCATGTCCACAATTAGTAATATCTGTTGCCATAGCTACACATATGCCTAAAACATTTGTAAACCAGTCCGCATTTACAGTTCGTTTGCAGAAAAACAAGACGCGGTTGCCATGACGTTCGACGTGTTGAGTCTTGTTACCGTGACAACGCGTCAAATGATTCCCGCTGAGACACGGATTAAATATCCACGTGTATATTCATTCGCCTATTCAACACGTTGTATATATATATATATATATATATATATATATATATATATATATATATATATATATATACCTATGGATACATTTTCATTTATACATACATATTTATGTATATATTTATAGCCCTGCAAATCAACTGAATACAATTTATCGTCGAACGAAAAGACTAGAACCAATTAACTGCTCTTCCAGTTAACCCTATCTAGCGCCATCTATCTGCAGAGGCTGTCTTCGCTGTGTAAGGGGTTAAACCGGGCTCTGCAAGATATGCCATCATCTGCACCACGTGTCCGGTGGTAGTCCGAGCTGCTGCTGCTGCTGTTGGTGCTGTAGGAAGAGGGCGTGTTCGGAGGCTGTTGCTAGGAGACCATTGTCATAGGGATGCACCTGATGCGTCGAAATATCGGCTGATGAAGACGGAGAACATGCAGACGGTGCAGAGATGAGATGCATCTGGTCCATCACTCCTCCTCCTCCGTTTCCTCCGCCGCCGCCTCCTCCTCCTCCACCTCCTGCTCCTCCTCTCATTCCCTCTGCTGCCAAGAACACGTGGCTTTCATGAAGCTGTGCTGCAAAGAAAAAATTTACACCGGATAATTGAACAAGCAAATTAGTTAATTAACCACAACGTAGTGTTATTTATCTAGCGTCTTTTCACGCATACGCTGCTCCATGGATGCAGTTATACCGAAGTGAGACAGTTTTTAAGTAGAGGGAAAAGGTGCTTCTGTCAGTATCAGCTGTCACAAGGGGGCAGCACAAGGCCGTGATCAAAGGAAAAGAGACAGATGGTACTATATACGTCACATGGTATGAGGTACGGACGCTGCGTCATGTGTGATGGAAGAACAGAGAAGTACGTTGTAGATCCTATAGGTCTTCAATTCGAAAAGTTAAGGTTATGCAGGATTGACACATTCATTAATGGAACATTAATTAGTATGTCTTTATGGTTGCTGGTCACTGAACATACAGGCAACTTAAAATCGATGCACGAAGAGATCGCACAGCATCATTTATAAGCTGTTCTTATATTCGTATCGCGTTTTCTTATTGTTGTACTATATAGGCCGTTACTGTTTGTATTGTTTTGATATTTTGCTATTATTGTTTTGGTACATGTGTTAGAGTGTTTGTAGTAGGCCTACTATAGCATCGCGTTTCATTATTTAGTTGGCAGTCATTGCATGCACTGTAGTAGCAGTATAGTAGTAAAGTCAATGTGTATACGCTTGCAGTAGGGTGGTCCACAAAAATAAAGTTTGAGCTAGAGACCAGGCCACCCTCTCAGTTTTTTACACCTGTCAATAGTATTATTGAGACAAAATTTCAGCTTCTTATTACAACTGGAAGATGGTGCTCAATGACAAATAAATATTGCCATATAGTAGTATTTGCTGTAAATCTCGATGCCTTATAACTTGGTCAACATTTATCATGGAGATGAGCTTGAAATAGTTTATGTTGTGTTATCAGACTTACTTACTTACTGGTACTTGAAACAAAAAAGTGTACAATTCTTATTGAAGGTCATAGTGCCTACTTCCTGTGTTTTGGGCTGACATGTTTTCAGAAGTGAATTTTTACATTACAATTGCTGCAGCGCTTGGCTGTGGTCCTTCTGCCCTGCCACTTTCGCGTAACAGAGTGCGTAAGAAAGCCAGGATAGAGCATGCTGAAGCTGTAAGATCTGAATTTGTACCAGATTAGCCACTGGTACTACACTGGGTTGAGTAAGCCCTGCCTAAGATCTTTGGAGAAGGAAATGTCGACCGCCTCCCAGTGCTGCTTTCAGGTGATGGTGTGAATAAGCTCCTCTTTGTACCCAAATTAGCCTTTGGGACAGGATGCAATGAATTCATGATCGTTCATATTCTTCTGAAGTTGTGAAAACTCACAGTTGACAAGGTTCAAGCCTTGAGCTTTGATACAATGTCTGTCAACACTGGGCATTTCAACGGATTGTGTGTTCTGCTGGAAGACAAATAAGCTGAGAGCTCTTGTGGTTGGCCTGCCGTCATCATGTCATGGAATTGATTTTAGCCAAAGTATTCACCTTGTGCTGCAGTCCACCTGTTCTCCATAAATCCCAATCTTCAAGAGATCTAAGGCTGCTGGGAAGGCGTGACACGTGTCAACTTCCGAGGACTGGAAGTCATATCCGGCACAGCAGCCCCCCATGAAACAGCGTCAGTTTTCTCAAGGGGTTTGCTGAAAGAAATTCAGAGATCAGAGACAACTACCAAGAGCTCATTGAGCTGACAGTGGTTGTCCTTGGAAGTCAGTCTTCAATCATTCACTGGAGAGCCCTGGGTCAATTCACCATGCACATTGGATGGCCAAGTTACTGTATACAATCAAAATCTAACTTTTTCGCGATCAGATTCATTGATTTTTGAAGTTTGGTGCCCTGTTTACGCAAAGGCATGGACAAAGGCCCCACTTGCTGCTGAAGCTCAAGAACAAGATCTATCACTTTGGATTGGTCTAAGACAATATGAGTCTATTGACTGTGACGTTAGCGTTGCTGCCAGCACGGTCCTAAAAACCACTTGTGGTACCTTTCAGACGAGGCTGTAGGTCTGGCACTGTTCTCAGACCAACTTCCTGTAAGAGATAAAGTGAAGATTGTCGACCAGCTTCCTGTAACAGATAAAGTGAAGATTGTCGACAGAATGACTGCTAAGCCTGGTGAAAGAAGGTGAGAAGTGATGCTAAGGTACTGAAAGAGGGGTTTTTGGTGATTTTACAACCCACTGAGCACGGACAGTACTGTCACACCTGAAGATGAGTAGTTTTTCTGTTACACTTCAACCACAGAAATGGATCGAGAATGAGGATTATAAGCAAGGCAGATAGATAATTCAGCAGTTGAGAGTGGTGAACGACACGGTTGAGAGAGTGTAAAGTTGTTCGAGGAATTCTACTGACTCATCACCAATGATGAAGAAGAAAAGCAGTTTCTTCTTCAAGTGGTCGAGGCAAATATGAAAGCTGTTCTCACTCACACAAGAAGAAGTCTGCTGTTGACGCAGTGCTTGCAAAGCCTTGCAGTTTCTAGAGTCAAATACTGTAACGGGTGTTGAAATTATAAAACAAGAACAATCGACATTCGATATTCATGGACTAGACGATGTTTTTGACATTTGTGGATATTTCCAATTCATTAAACCTTCTGAAATTTTACAGTTTCATCTGTCTAACTGTTCTGGTATTACATCTGTTGTCAAATTACAGTAATATTTGATCTGTCCTTAAATAAAATGCATTTGTATGCTCAACACACTCATGTCTACAATTAATGTCTATTTATCGGAATATGAGTAAGTAACATAGTCCGTGAGCATCGTCTTCCAGTTGGAATAGGAAGCTGAAATTTTGTCTCAATAAAACTATTGATAGGTCTAAAAAACTGAGAGGGTGGCCTGGTTTCTAGCTTGAACTTTATTTTTTACCATGTGTCTGTGGACCACCCTAGCTTGCAGGTATCTTTCCTGAAAGATGGAGTCCAGGATGGATGGATGGATGGATGCACGGATAAATGGATGGATGGATGCACGGAAATGTCTCACTGTCTATGAATCTTGAATAGCTACGGGTTAGACGTAGCAACTGCTTCGTTATATAGGAAAGTATATCTTTATGGTATTCTATCTGTAGATAATGATAGACGGGTTGATGTGGTCAAGTGGAATTGAGTCGGTGCATGGAAACAGAGTCCAAGGCGTGCCTCTGTTGTTTCTAAGGCAAGAAGAACGACTGGGTGAGAGGCGTTGAGCGTTGCATTGACCAGTTTCTTGCAAGTCCTGTGTTTCATATATTGCTAGATTTAATACATTACACTATATAGTATATGTCTTCGCTCTGTGTAAATATCGTGTAAAGAGGAATGCAAATAAATCCAAAGTATGCCAGAAACGCATCTCTTTCAATCTACGTGTTTCTGTCTCTATATGTGTGGATGTTTGGTTTGAATTCGCAATGTTCGCTGCAGCCACAGACGTTTCTAAATCGAAATTCGCTGTTGACCCTGTTACGGTCTTTGCTAGATTTGTAAACAAGCGGAACACGAAATCAAAGACTTCGCCGAACTCCATATCCGCAACCAATTCAATTTCAAGCCAATCAACATCAGCGCCCGAGGCGGGATTCGACCCCCGTCACCAATGCCTCTCCCTTTCATATATACACATATATCGTTCGACAAAGCCCCTCACTCTGCGCCGTCGGCTCTGTCTGTCTGTCTCTGTCTATCTGTTTGTCTATCTATCTATTCCCTTGCATCTGTTTCTCTGTCGTTCTGACTCCCTCTGCTTCACTTCCTCTCTGCCTTCCCCTCTCCCTTATAACCCTAACAAACCGCCTCCCTATCTTCCTAAGTCTCTTTGCCTACATGTATCTCTTTGCCTCTCCCTCTATCCATATCCTCGAGCTTCCTATTTCTTCTTCCTGCCTTTGCCTGCTTCCCTGTCCTCGTGCCTCTCTCTCTCTCTTTCTCTCTCTCCTTTTCCGTCTCCCTCGAGGTCCGCTGACGTCGTCTAAACCGCAGAAGGGTCGGCACCGATTTAACACGGATTAGCTTTCGCGAATCGTCTAAGGGGATTAGAGCAAAGGTCGCGGTCCGAATTACTGTAATCGAAGGGTCAATGGATGATGGACAACTGACCACCGTTCACTGCCATAAAGGCGACTGACCACACATGTGCACGTACGCCGATGCCATATGTCATAGACACCCCAAATGAATGATATCCCTCACTGTCGCTTATAAATGACAGTTTTAATGAAGATATAGAAATTGTACAAGTTTACGATTCATGTCGCTATGTATGTAAGTAAGTATGTATGTATGCATGTTAGGTAAATGTGTATGTGTATGTATGTTTGGATATATGAATGTACATGTATGTATGTATGTATGTATGTATGTATGTATGTATGTATGTATGTATGTATGTATGTATGTATGTATGTATGTATGTATGTATGTATGTATGTATGTAAGTATGTATGTATGTATGTATGTATGTATGTATGTATGTATGTATGTATGTATGTATGTATGTATGTATGTATGTATGTATGTATGTATGTATGTATGTATGTATGCATATACGTATTTATGTGTGCATGTATACATGAATTTATGCATGCATGCATGCATACATATGTACTGAGTAAGATTTTCTTTATTGATCACCAACATCCAGAATGTGGAACTTCATAATGAAACCATAACAAGCTGTGGAAGAGTAGCCATGCAATGTAACCTGGAACTCGGAAATGTAATGCTAATTTGTTTTTCCGTAATTAGTTTCTAAACGAAGTGTATGCCCGTAAATAGTAATTAACAAATCTAAGAAATAACTTCGTGACTTGGATGGTATACGTGTATTACAGGATCATTAATATTAACTATAGTCCTGTAAATATAAACCTATGCTCTGTTGCTATTGGGACAAAAGAGGAGCGGCATATTTCGGAGGGTGGCAAAACTTACAAATAAAAAATTGAACACTAAATCTAATTTAGAACTACGATCAGGACGCCAATAAATAAATGTAATTATAGTGATATCAGTTAAAATTTGAGCCAAGGAACCTGAATACAAGGGGCAGCTGAAACACTTGCTATAGGAATATTTTAATTGCGAATTCAAAAAGCCCTTAGCCTGCTAAATATTACAATTAGAAATCAAAGCAAAGTGGGTCCTTTTCGATTCCAGGCCGGAACGAAGACATTTCGAAGCAATGGACGAAATCTACGATATCTATGAGTGGAGTTCAGGAGAGAGGATCGACCCTGATAAGAAAATCTGAAACAGTAGAGATCGGATGGATTTCTCTTCTCTGATAGACTAAGACCGAGAGAATTGAAGCAGGAGTCGACTGTTTCATTGAAGTTTTGATTTTCACGTGAGAGAGGAAACAGTAGGAAGAGTATGAGAACAGAGAGAGAGAGACACACACGCACAGATAGATAAACAGACAAACAGAGACAGAGACGGAGACAGAGACAGAGAACAGCACAAACAATCTTGTGATAATAGGACCTGGACTTAGTTCCTTCGAAATGTCCTCCTTCCTTTCTTTTCTCCTCCTAATCCTCTTCCTCCTTCCCTCCCCCTCTTCCTCCTCTTCTTCCTCCTTCTCCTATTCCTTCTCCTCTTTTTCTTCCTCTTCCTCTTCTTCCTCCTTCTCCTATTCCTCTTCCTGCTCTTTCCGATGAATTTCCCCGTCGCCGTTGTCATCGACTTTCGAACCATCCTGGGAAGACAGAGAGATTAATTACTCTTTAGAGTCGTTTAACAGCAGGACCGAAGCGCATCCAGCGACCTTTGTCCTCACCTGCTGATTCCAATTCTCCCTCCATTCTTCAATTAACCCTGATCTAACGCCGCCGAAACAAAACGCCGGCGGCAGATAGCACTTCCAGCCACGTGACAGCGCGGTGCGCGATGGGTAATCGGTGGAAGGGGAGTGGGAAATATAGTGACTGCAACGAAAATGTAGCCGGAGGGTCAATTCCTCACGCCCTACGCAACAGGTGTCGGCGCTTTGCAGAGGAAAACAATTTGTCGAAACAGAGCGACGACTTAACAGAAGTGAAGCTAATGAATGCACATCTGTCTCAAGTGACGACATCTCAACAGGATGAATACACAAAAGAATAAACAGAAGTGGACGTTGGATCGGAGAAGGATAATGATACACCGTCATCATCATCATCATCATCATCATCATCATCATCATCATCATCATCATCATCATCATCATCATCATCATCATCATCATCATCATCATCATCATCATCATCATCATCATCATCATCATCATCATCATCATCATCATCATCATCATCATCATCATCATCATCATCATCATCATCATCATCATCATCATCATCATCATCATCATCATCATCATCATCATCATCATCATCATCATCATCATCATCATCATCATCATCATCATCATCATCATCATCATTATCATCATCACCACCACCATCATCAACTACATCATAATGATGATGACCATGATCGTATACCTGACACCTGATCGACGCCAACTGGTTGGTTGGTGATTGGTCCAGCGGCTGCTGAAGTCAGAGAGTACGGTTGCAGAGCGTTCGGATTGTTGCCTGAAGACATCGGAAAGAAGTCGTAGCCCGAATAACCTCCCGTGTAGAACTCACAGTTATCTGCATCGCATATGAAACGCGAATATCATATATATATATATATATATATATGTATATATATTATATATATATATACTCACAAGTCACTCTATAGTGTATACGAATGTCACGAGATATATATAGGTAAAACAGCAATGTTGCCGGTCTAACTAAATGGCCAACTCAAGCGTATAAAGACATACACGTATACAGACAGACAGACAGACAGACATACAGACGTCGGGAAACAGACGTCGGGACAGACAGACAGACGTCGGGACAGACAGACAGACGTCGGGACAGACAGACAGATGTCGGGACAGACAGACAGACGTCGGGACAGACAGACAGACGTCGGGACAGACAGACAGACGTCGGGACAGACAGACAGACGTCGGACAGACAGACAGACGTCGGACAGACAGACAGACGTCGGGACAGACGTCGGGACAGACAGACAGACGTCGGGACAGACAGACAGATGTCGGGACAGACAGACGTCGGGACAGACAGACAGACGTCGGGACAGACAGACAGACGTCGGGACAGACAGACGTCGGACAGACAGACAGATGTCGGGACAGACAGACAGACGTCGGGACAGACAGACATACGTCGGACAGAGAGATGAGTGTGTGTATGTTTTTGTGTGTGTGTGTGTATATATATATATATATATATATATATATATATATATATATATATATATATATATATATATATATACTGACCTCCGAAGAATGCGTGAATGCCTGGCGACCCGAGCATATCCGGTCCATCGGGGAAATCCTCGCCTGGTCTCATGACCCTGAGTCGTCGTGGACTTCGGAAGAACTGTCGTCTGGCTCCCATCGCACTCAGCTGCTTCATCCGACGCTCCTTCGATCGACGATTCTGAAACCAAACCTACAATCAGACGCCAATACAACACACCTCAGTTGAGTGATTGAGTCGCTCTACAAAGACCAGACCGATCTCCAAAGATGCAATCAAGCAGACATCGCGAAAAGGACTTAAAGACGAAATAGAGAGAATATACTGATGTACTGAAAGGTAAGAGGAAGCAATGGTTGTATTGAACATTGAGATCATGTAGACGATATAGCGCTATACAAATCCTCTGATCTACAGGTATTCGCTTTTTTATTTTGATTGTGTTTTGTTCTCTATCAGATAATTAATATTTACATGCCCGCATTCGATCTAATATAGTGTCAGTCACAAGCCTGGATAAAGGAGGAGGGCGACGCTAATCATCTTTGTAATGACACAGCGTCGTTAAACAGTAACTAACCACCAAGATCTGTATACGCTGTCTTCAAACAGAGTAAACTTGTACTTGGGTCTTTTCGACACGAATATCTCCGTGCACGAATTTTATCGACCTCGCACTATAGGGACTTTGGAATCGAGCTCTCGTCGCAGAGTTGAAAAGCCGACGCTTTAACCGCTCGACCACTATGCTATGCACTTGAGGGGAGTGGACGTGCAGAGGTATACAAGTGGGCGACTTAAATACACTGAGACAGCTTCATGAAATATGTGTGTGTTTTGGGGTTTGAGGTTTAGATCAAATGAGTTGCTACAATCTGATCCGCATTTTGATTTATTATCGCTCGGCTGGACGCCATTGAGACTGAAATGAGTTCTCGAAAGAGCAACTGTAGTGGTCGATGCGGGACACAGACATTTCTCAGTTGCTCCCATGCACGAAAGGGTGTACTTTACAGGGTCACTTGTGTGCAACTGACAGAAAGACAGGTAAGCAGGCAGGCAGGCAGGCAGGCAGACAGGCAAACAGACAGGTAGACAGATAGACAGATAGAATTTGACAGATAGAAGTTGACATGGAAAGAAGTTGACAGTGCTCTTTCTTATCATCTGATCGACTAAAAACTTAAATCCACCTACTAAGTCTAATGTGGTCTCCAAAAGTCTTCTTCCGAAGGTTTTAATAATTATGACACGCTAACAATGACATGGCTCTGAAGTTTCATTATTTTCATTGTCAACGTCTCTCTGATGAAGGTATACAAACCGCTTTTCTTCTGATCACGTGACACCTTCTAATCTATGCCCGCTTCGTAGGAAATCGTAATTCCATCCTGCTATCAACTTAGTCTAAAATCTTGGCTGCTAGTCGGATTGACTGTTATCTTTATTTTTGTTTCTTGTTCCTTATAGTTATAGCCTACAACGTGGTCCTCTCTGCTTAAAAATAAAAGCTTGCTGCCTGCGATCACTAAATAATATAAAGACCATTCTCCATTCTCTATAATCACATAATTTATTTAAACCAAGTTTTTACGACAAATTCAATCGACACCTTGAACGCTGGTGTGACCTTTCAAGCTCTATCGGCATCTAATGTAGTCGACTTCATCCGGGTACTAGACCCATGGCTAAATAGTCGCTATGAAAGACTACAGACGCAGTGATGTATAGTTTCATAGAGTTCAGCATTCAAAACATTTTTGTCTTGTGTGGAGTGTCAGAACATGTTAAAGCTATCGAAATGTTAGCTCTGTTTAAGTGCATGCGCTGCATATCTTGCTCAATCGACAGTCGCTGGATCTGAATAGGTCGAGCATTAGACAGCGAATCATCAGTGGGCGTGCCTGGGATTGCTAGTAATGCCTTCGCCGCGGCTTTCGTCTTATCTACCAGCCAACACAGAACGGAATGGACGGTCCATCCTTGGACCTCAACCTCAACTACATGATGGACCGTCCTTGGACCCACCATTCATGCCTATAGTCCTAACGACACGACCAGAATTGCTTTAAATTATATGTCACGTGACTCAGCCTACCACCGCACGATCATCCCTACCAACCTCCGCAGCAATCATCGGAGTTTGCTCCACTACCACAATTACCACTAATACCACTAGCACCAGCACCACACTCTTGGTGTCTATTAACTGAACTTTTTTAATGTGGCTAGAACTCTCATCACACCATTCTATTGGTTTGGCTTCATATGCCGTTTACTAGCAATGCCAACTGAAAATCAAAACAACAGTGTTTAATAACAGCAGACACAAGAGTCATCGCCACAGTAGTGTCTATGTCAACCAATCATCTCTGGGAAAAGTGCATCAACCACAGCAGCAGGCGCACTAGCATCCACGCGTCGTGAGCAGTCGTCCGTTTGCCAGCGACGGACGAAGACGGGAGATAACGAATGAGTCCACCCACCCACCACCCACCCACCTACCCACCGTCCGACCGACCGAGGTCCTGCAGGGCGGACGGACGGAGGCCAGGGTGCCGGTGGGAGAGAGGGCGGCGGCGGTGGCGACGCCCCCGGCGACGGTCCAAATCCCCGACGGACGATAGCCCTCGACACCTAGTGTCAGCGTCAGATAAATCGACGTATCTGATGGACTGTCTCTGGATGGACGGTCGACCTACGGACCGACAGATTTTAATGGGATTTTTATCAGGGACCATACAAACGACACGACGGCTTCTAATGCCATTTCCTGCTCCGCCTGCTCCTCCTCCTCCTCCGCCTGCTCCTCCTCGATCCCTATCCTTCTCCACACGGATTACGTCGACTCCCCTATTTCCTTTTCCCTCTCTCGTCCATTTCCACTCTCTCGCTCCGTTTCTATCTCTGCGCGTCCCTCCATCCGCTTCCATATCTCTACCTGTGTCTCGTTTGACTCATCTCTACGCTTTGCTGCCTGTCTGTCGTCCTGGCTGCTTGGCTGTGACTCCTTGTCCGTCTGTTTTGATCTGCGTCCCTTTCTCGATGTTCCTTTGCCCATGGGTCACATTTTTCTACAACACTTACGACTTCGGCATTTCCTTCTATGAAGCTTTGACTTCTGTCTGTCAGTCTGTTTGTCCGTTCGTCTGTCTGTCTTCCTGTCTGTCTCTGTCTGTTGTTTTCGACATTCTTTTGCATTCTGCTTAAGGAAAGAACATTACATGGGTAACATGGCATTATAGCTGAATGGTGATTATTATTATGATTATAACACTGATGGTGAATATGATTATGATTATGATGATGATGATGATGATGATGATGATGATGATGATGATGATGATGATGATAATAATAATAATAATAATAATAATAATAATAATAATAATAATAATAATAATAATAATAATAATAATAATAATAATAATAATAATAATAATAATAATAATAAGTCAATAACAACTTTCGTTGTTCCAGATCTTGACCAGGACGGCCACTCCAGAGTCAACATATTTAAGTAGTATCTGACACCTGAGGGATCCTATATACCTCGGGTAAAAAAAAAAAAAAATAATAATAATAATAATAATAATAATTATAATAATAATAACAATATTAACAATAATAATAATGATGATGATGATGATGATGATGATGATAGATCTTAGTTGCACCTGAATGACTCTCATGTTGAGTCCAGTCTCCTGAGCCAGTTGTTCGCGAATGTGACGCGTTGGTTTAGGAGTGGCGGCAAATGCTGACTTGAGCGTCTCGAGTTGTTTGGCTTTGATCGTTGTCCTTGGTCCTCTCCTCTTCGCTCCAGCGACTCCACCTGGATTCTCGGCTACTCCTCCTCCTTCTCCAACTCCTGTTCCTCCTCCTCCTGCTCCTCCCACTGCGCCGATCTCCTTCGACTGCAAACTGTTCTCTTTGTCTCTCTCCTTATAGCTATTGTTATTCAGACTCGGATTCGAACTGTCGTCGCTGCAGTTCGAGTCGACGCTGCAGTTGCTGTCCGTGTTAATCAGATGGTCCGACTGTTTAGGGTTTGAAGCCGGAGATGCGGCTGGGTCGATCTTCGCAGTCGCGACGCCGCCATCTTTGTTCTTCGGACACCAGCTTCTCGTTTTCAGTTGTTTGCCGTGGAACGCTGATGACGACGACAGATTGGAAACGAGGCCACTTCCGGCAGAAGAAGCCGAAGATGTCGTGGAAAACGGAGTGCTTTCAGCGCTTTGATTGCTGACTGTGTGGACCGGAAGTGCCGGTGAGTCACGTGACCCGTCGTCGTGGAGACTGGCCTCCTTGTCTGAGAAAGCGTCGTCCTCCACCTTCACACCGAGTTCGGTGACATCTTCCTCTCTGCAAGCTAAACAGACAGATATTGTTACACTACGTTTTGCGGCGAACAGTTAATTGTAAGCATTGCACACAATGTCCTATGCTTTCGTATAAGTAATAATCTTATACTTGGAGGACTGATCGATGGAATCACAGAGACACCATCGCCACCGCCGTCACCTTTCTCTTCCGTCTCTTCCTTGCTCTCTGTCCGTCCGTCCGTGTCCGTCCGCATACGCGTATACACGCTCTTCCATATTTTTTTCCCTTTTCTCGCCTTCTTTCTATAGTCTATTTCTCTTTCATTCTTTCTTTTTTTCTTCCCTTTCTTTCTTTCTTTCTTTCTTTCTTTCTTCTATCCCTTTCAAGATCAATATGCGTTTCGGCCCACCGGGTCTACTACTGCCGCACTTAGTTCATTAACGCATCAACTCACTGAAATGCTGACGTCCAGCCCCTATGTACATCTGATAGCGCTGGATTTTTCAAAAGCATTTGATACGGTGAGGCATGACTATCTGGCTGAACTGATGGCGGACTTACCCATTCCCGACGTTGCTTACAATTGGATCATTGCAGCCCTCCACCAACGACAACATTGCACTAAGTTTAAAGGAATTACCTCTGCGGCGATTGAAATCAACTGCAGTATTGTCCAGGGATCAGGAACTGGTCCGATACTGTTCCTAACAGCAATATCCAAACTTAAACCTAAACATCCAACTAACCGGATACTCAAGTACGCTGACGATACCTATCTCCTGGTTCCTGCTGCCAATAGCAGCCTGATAAACTCGGAAATCAGGCACATCGAGATCTGGGCTGCGAGATGTAATCTGAAGCTTAACCAAGCAAAGACCCAGGAAATGGTTGTCCGTAAGCCGAGAAGAAAACTGAATGAAAACCAGCCGATGGAGATTCCTGGTCTTTCCAGAGTCAGAATCATGAAGATCTTGGGTGTCACGCTCTCCGATGACTTCTGCTTTGACGTGCATGTTGACAATCTATGCACTGGTGCAAGACAATCAATGTATGCATTACGGATCCTGACTACTCATGGACTACTTGGCCCCTCAACGTACGATGTGGTGACAGCTACCACAGTGACGAGGATGACGTACGCTGCGTCCGCTTGGTGGGGTTATGTGGGGCAGAGGGGACGTGAGAGACTACAGGCAATTTTTAGGAGACTGATTAAAGCTGGTTATCTTCCTGTAGACTACCCTAGATTCGAACAATTGATCCGTACTGCTGATTCTAAACTTTTCACGACCGTCCTTACATGTCCTACACATGTGCTTCATGTGCTATTACCTCCTGTTAAGCATACGGGTTATACTTTGCGACTCCGTGTTCATAATCGGGTTCTCCCGACTGCTGACAGTCTAGCTCGTAAATCTTTCATAATTAGGATGATTTTCACCGGAATATAGGCCTTAGTACTTTAATCTGGACGTGATATACATGTGTAAACCAAAATGCGGTTAGCAGTTGGATTAATAAAGGATATACTTACTTACTTACTTACTTTCTTTCTTTCTTTCCCTTTCTTTCTTTCTTTCTTTCTTTCTTTCTTTATTTCTTCCCTTTCTTTCTTTCTTTCCTTTCTTTCTTTCCTTTCTTTCTTTCTTTCTTTCTTTCTTTCTTCCCTTTCTTTCTTTCATTCTTTCTTTCCTTTCTTTCTTTCCCTTTCTTTCTTTCTTTCTTTCTTTCTTTCTTCTTCTTACATATTCGTTTCCTCTATAGTTATTAGTTACTTTCCATAGAGTTTTACTTAGTTAATTTTTAGTTATTGAATACAGTGATTGTGCAAATAATTAAGCCGCAGACAGTTATTCCATGCAGATGCTGTGATTTCCTATGTATGTATAATTGTATATAACATATTAAAATCGAAACATATATCAATTATAAAACAGAAAGACATGCGTTAGGCATAATTGCACGGAGCATATGGACCTAATTATATCGATCTGTAAACTAAATATAGTTTATACATACATAAATAAATCGTAGTTCAAATATCCCAGTTTGCAAAACTGATATTAAACAATGGGAAAGGTCTGAGTTGCCAACTTCGTATACGGTATTATTTGAATCGCTTGTCAAGACTGACTGACTATTTCTTTTTTATTTTACTCTGGATTTTGGATGAGCCCGTCTTGGCCACTGACAAACATTCATTCGCACCTCATGAAATTCTTTACATTGACTGACTCTGCCATGGACGTGTGATAAGTGCTTTGATAAAGACATAATTAAATAAAAGATGGCTATATATAGTCTTAGCAAATATTTGTTCGTTATACAATTTGCCATACACTTGCTCTGTCTACACTGGGTTTGACGTACAGCAGAAGCTTTTGAAGTAAGAAAAGTAGGCCTCTTGTTGGCTGCTGAAGGAATATAGAGATTGGGCGATGAGGAAAAGGGAAGAGACGCTGTATACGACGACTGAGAATGCAGAGTCAAATCGGAAGTCAATTCCCTGCAGCTGGAGGGAGCTCTCGATTATAGGTTACGGAATCTCTCCAGCCATCGGTTCATCTCCGAATGCGTCTCCGTCGACATTCCTGCGTCTTTTCGGGATCATTTCCAACTGAACTGCGCTTGAAATTAACCTCACAATGGACATTTCAGGCGACGCACAAAAGCGAGATTGACACGAAACCGGTCGGAATATACACGGAGGCCATCACTTGAATCGACCACGACTCCAATCCTTTCGGTGCTTTTAAGTTCCGTGGCATTGCCAATAACCTCTGCGACCATTCAGACGCGACTGCGACCCAACGGGGCGTCCTCGACGGGACAGCATTGTATCAGGCTAATCAATGTTTATTCAGGAAAATTGTCTCTTTGTTGTACAAAGTACACCAATTTCAACTCAACCGACGCAAGATCGGATTGTATCTGTGATCCTCCAACGAAGATCTCGGCGGCGGACGGCGCTGTCTCACTCCCCCGTTCTCAGCGCTTTCTACTTGACCGACATTACGTAATAGAATGACCATAGAAAGCGCATTCCACCTGCGGACGTCTGAATAACAGCGAATAGACGCAAATCTCGCTGCACAGATCGCTGCATATATAGTACTATGGAAGCAACGGAATTCCGAAAGCAGCTGATGTGAGTTTTACGTCTATGTAGTCTTAAGGAGAAGTCTTTGAACGCCGCCCGTCTCTGTTAGTCTCGAATCAGTGGCGCGAGATAATTACTCGATCGCGGACGGAGACGAGGGGGTAGGTCGAAGCTCCCTCACTCCATCTGGCCCTTGGAAGGAGCTGGATCATTGTTCCAGGACGCAAAGTGATGCATGGCTGGATGGCGGAGGGGCAAGAGAGGCGATGGAGTGAGGGGTGAAGCTGGAGTCATCCATTCAGAAGAACAGGCGAAGCGGAATAACACTTCCGGCGACAGACATCCCCAGGGATCGTCAATCCGACACACGTTTAAATATGATGGACGCACCAAAGAACGGACGGACAGACAGACGGACGGACGGTCAGAAGGACGGACAAGGGAAGAACGGACGGACGGACGGAAGGACGGACAAGGGAAGAACGGACGGACGGACAGACGGACGGACGGACGGTCAGAAGGACGGACAAGGGAAGAACGGACGGACGGACGGAAGGACGACGGAAGGAAGGACGGACGGACAAAAGGACTGAAGGACGGACGGAAGGACGGCATATATAGATACGGACAACTAAACAGACTGGGATGTAGATGACAAGTTCAGTTCCTATAGTTCTTCTGCCGTTTCCATACATCTGTCCATCCCTCCGCTGTTTCGCTCCACTTCTCTCCCACATTCTATAGACTTCCCTATACATTCCTCATTCCCTGCCATCCAATACCTCTGTCTGCCTCTCTGCATTCTTCCCTATAGTCCTCCGTTCTCTGCCAAGGTGTAATTATGACTGTCAAATCAGACAACTGTGCAATTAAGTCGTCATGCATAAGTTCTTTTGAAATGAATGCAGATCGACGCTCCTTCAATTTGCTCGTATTCACCATTTGAATAAATCGTGGAGTCTTTTACAGAGATTTACTGAACGCGTTCGATCTTATTGTTCCTCTGTCATTTCCCGCATCAAAGTTCCTTTCCGTTTTATAGCCAAATTTTAACAGCCAATCGCTTTTCCAGAATCAGATCAATGATCTCATCTCCAGGGATATACTACGGAGTCTTCTTCTGAATTCCAAAGAACTTTATAGCAGAGGCAGTCACGCTGTGCCACCAAGCGCTCTTGCTTCAGTTGCTTTTGCTGCCACGTTCTTGGCTTACATATTCAATGACACCAGAATATGTATTGGTTTTAATGTTGATCGCCAATTTTCTCCGACAATCCCAATATGGGAACATAGATAGGTGTCCGTGAAAAACCGGATATCTATTCCCATATGCGGTTTTACAAGTACCTTTTCGATCAAAAATTACAAACAAATCGGAGAGTAAACAATAATATTGTCCGTTTTATCACCAATTGCCCGGGCAAACAGAAAGCTTTAACTCGGACCCTGCCAAGGGTTCATGCATACAATCCGACCTTATTAGCACTCCTCCTCCTCTCGTGTAACCCTCATTTGTGTGAAGGCAAGACAAAATCTGTCCCTTGTGCACATGTATACGTATGAGATAATGGTCAGCCCAACCAATACCTCCATGACCAGCCATGGCACTACTATAGCTATCGCATTAACTGAGATGGTTCGAAGTGCATATGATTGTTAAAAAGAAGCTCAAGCTTGAGGTTATGCATGCTCTCCGGAGTGCACGTTACGCCTCAGAACATAATGATTTAATGTCTTCGATTTGGAGCTGCAGTTTGAATGACATTCTCTCTCCGAATGGACATTTTGTCAGCCCAACTGCAACTTATATATGTTGAGTTGTTGACCAAGAAACCACGCACGCAGTTTGCACTTACGCCTATATATGGTTGAAGTTGATTTTGCGACTCAACAAAAGGATCCTTCAGAACGTCACATATATCAGAACTGTTATTTCTGCTGGGCCTATGTAGAACAGCCTGTTATCTAACTTAATTTACTTATGTCGCAAAATCGCATACATGTAGTCTGTTCGTTAACGGGTTAAGTGCAGCCATTCAATCAAAAAAAGTTGTGGCTCTCGGCAGTGATGGGCAATAGTTAACTAAAAAGTTGCTAACTTTTAGTTTAACTAAAAAAATTTAGTTAAGGAAGAAGTTTAACTGAAAATAAATAGTTTAGTTAAAACCATAGTTTAACTAAACATTTTTAGTTGCTAACTAAAAAGTTTAACTAAAAAAATCAGCAATATGCAACTATTTTTCCACAGTGAACATTGAACACTGTCAGCAAAAAACATTTTAACACTGCATGGTGTTAGCATTAACAGCCTGTGTTTTCAAATTCATACACTACTTACAGTACACATGTAACTGTATGCCAGAACAGTACACATTGCATAGTTTGAAGGTGAAATTGTCATTGACGCTTTGCATTATTACAGTTCACTTAACGTCTTTTATTGTGAAAATGTTTGTCGTAAAAAGTTAGAAAAAGTTGGTAAAAGTTTAACTACTTTTTTTAGTTTAGTTAACTAATTTCCAAAATCAGTTGCCAACTTTAGTTAAACTATTTTTTTAGTTGGAAAATAGTTTTAGTTTAACTTTAAAAAAATAGTTTAGTGCCCATCACTGGCTCTCGGACATAACTGCAGTCAGGTTAGGCATAGGTCGTAGATGTCTTCAAAAATACGAAGCCATATGATGCCTTATAGTCGCTTCAATTTCCAGACTGTATACATTTAGGTCCAGTTGGTCCAGTCTGGTACCTGATTACTATAGCTCACCTAACAGTCTGCCATGCATCTGCGTGAAACATTGCATCGAAGTCAACCAAGGAGGAGATTGTGCACAATAAATTACCAAGAGACAGGTCATATTTTAAATAAGGAACGGAACAGCCATGTGGGAGAAGAGGTGGAGGGAGCGAAACGAGGAGGAACAGGAGGGGAAGAGGAGGATCAGCACGACGATGGCACTGTATGGGGAAAGAATAAGGCTGAGGGATAGGAAGACAGCAGAAGGAGGAGGAGGCTCGTTATCCGTCCCGGTCTGTCCGGACATCGGCTGCGTTTATCGGCTAAGCGCTGCCATTTGCAATTCAAATGGCTGACCTCGTGGGTCGACCTGTGCGACGCGTCAGAAGAAAAGCCTGGCTCAGAGATGGGTTGATCGCCGACGTATTAGACGACCCAACGACGACTACGACTACGACGACTACGACGACTACGACGACGATGATGATGACGACGACGACGACGAAGCGTCCTGTTTAACGACAACGACGTCTCGCTCAGAGACATTAGACGCTGTCCGCCGTCCCTCCGCACCCCTCCCTCTGAGATTGCCCTGCCCTACACGGTCTACACCCTCCTCCAGTGCCTCGCCTGTCTCTATGGATGCTCCACTTCCTCTGTCTTTATCCTGGACCAACACCGCTGCAACCGATGAAATGCCAATGCCAGCCTATAGATATACCACATAATTATACAGGCCTATTATTATTATTAATGAGCTTTTATATAGCGCCCCTTCAAGGTTATCTACTCAGGAGCGCTCCTAGTCCAACCACGGCTAAAGAGAGTAGTTTTTAAGTTTGCAAGAAACAAGGTAGAGTGAGTCATAGGGACCAGGCGAAGTGCAACAGGAAGGCCATTCCAGGTTGCAGGTCCAGCGACCGAAAAAGAACGTCGCTGCATAATAGCTGTCCGCGTACGGGGGACCAATAGCTCGGCCTGGTCATACGTATATATATATAATTATATATAGGTCATCATATCACATATATCATATATACATGCATGTATTACTTTATATACAAAGGCATCTGTATACAGGTTTCTCATAGACGTGAAAAATATGCACAGATGTCTCTATGTATGCAACTGCAAGCGCATCGATGCTTGGAGTTTGAACTGTCCTTCGAACAAGGCGCCAAATGACAATGGATCCCATTATTATCTGGGGTTTTTGCACTCGCCATAGCCAAGGGGTTTTGCAAATCCGCTGCGGTAACATCGATTGGAGTAGAGCTATAGAACGGCAGTTACTAAATCGACAGGAAACTAAAGTGTTAGCCATCGAGAGCCACACAGAGGCAAATAATGGACAACGTTGCAGAACAAGTGTTAAGGAGTCGATTACTGTCCTATGTCTAATGTCGAGAGTCGTTCTACAGGTGTCTTGTCCAGGGGCACTGACCACTAAACCGGACTCGGTCATTAAGTTGCAACGTCAGGCGTATCATTACCTTCTGCTTTAGGGTCGCACCCTAATATCGAAATAACGATGGACACCCCGTTCTCCGATGAGATATGGATGGCGATATATTTAAAGGTATCTTCATGATCATGTATACCTGCTGCGATTGGGCATAGTCACACTCAGGTGATTAAGGAGCTAAGTCCTCTTCGTAATTCTCCCCCATTTCTCCCCCTTTCAGTCCCCGCGGGAGAAAGGCCGTCCGCCTCTTACACGTCGTTTGCACTTAATTGCGATGCACATTCAGACCTAATGGTGAATAGGTTACAGCAATATAGCTGCGAGAATCTCAATAGATGTGCTCTTGTCATTACATGTTTTCTCTGCGCACACACACACACACACACACACACACACACACACACACACACACACACACACACACACACACACACACACACACACACACACACACACACACACACACACACACACACACACACACACACACACACACACACACACACACACACACACACACACACACACACACACACACACACACATACACACACACACACAAACACGCGCGCGCGCGCGCACACGCACACCCACACACATATATACTTACATAATATAAATGTTCATATATTCTGAAATTAGATGACCATTCACACAGAGATAGATGGATGGATGGATGGATGGATGTATTCATGGATGGTTGGAGAGATAGACGGACGGAGAGACAGACAGACATACAGACAAACAGACAAAAGACACACAGATAGATAGATAGATAGATAGATAGATAGATAGATAGATAGATAGATAGATAGATAGATAGATAGATAGATAGATAGATAGATAGATAGATAGATAAATAGATAGATAGATAGATAGATAGATAGATATATAGATAGATAGATAGATAGATAGATAGATAGATAGATAGATAGATAGATAGATAGATAGATAGATAGATAGATAGATAGATAGATAGATAGATAGACAGATACGAAGACGGAGACAGACATACAGACAGTGGTATAGTCAATGATAGTCATTAGCTGTTTCATATTGAGATAATTCAGATAGTGTCACCATCGTTGTATACACGGCGACATGTATATCGTCTCAGACATCCCTCTTCACCCTGCAGATGATAGACTGCTTTCTCTAAGTCTCTTTCCTTCCTTCCTTCCTTCTTTCTCTCGATCAATCCTCTTTTCATTTATCCGTCCTCTCATTCCTTCTTTCGTCCGCTTCCTCGTGCCTCTGTGTCTCCTCTGTCCTCATCGTTGCTCAGAGTCGTCAACGACTGATGGTTGGTCATGAGACTGTGAATCGAAGGAATCGCGAAAACATCCATTGCTATAGCTAACACGGACTATAGTAACTCTACATATATGGGGGTCAACTGTCAATTCTGGATGGGCTTCTGCATGTTGCAACGGTTGGGCTGTATACGTGTTAGAGAGAACCCTCCCCTCCAGTGATGACTTTTCTATAGTTAGCTAAGGCTCTGAGCATCATTTTCTTACGCATGAATTTTTTGTTCTTAACAAAAGAGAAAATGTATATAGCCTAAAATCAATGGTTGAAGCCTTGGAAAGACGAATTCCCTTTCTTAACCAAAAGTATCCGGGTTAAAACTATATGATAAAAAGTGAGTAAATTCGTCTTCGCAAGTAGATAGGCTTATAGCCAGAGTAGAGCTTCCAGTCACCCCACAAATTGGACTCTCCCTGCACCTAACATTTGGAAATTCCCATTCACTATTTCCTGAAGTCTTCTATATGTATTGCAACGTTTGACGTTTAATGGATAATGTATTGTCAATTTTAGCGCCTCTGAGTATAGGTATACTTGAGAGGCGCTATGTAAATTCTCTGAATGAA
>OY744606.1:19520699-19545699 GCA_963556255.1 Allolobophora icterica
GTCGAGGGTTGAGGGATTCGTTAATCAGATAGATCCATCGCCCGTTCTAAGTTGTTTACACACCAACCACAACGAAGTAACGACATCCGCTTTGTATACCTCCAAAAGCAGCTCTTGCGATGTCAGCCGTGCACCTGGACAGGTAAGACCACGTGACGAACAGCAGCCTCTGTAACTGTCTCCGTTCAAGGAGTTCGTGTCGGACAAACGGGAAGCTCTGACTCAACTGGCGGTGACCGCAGATCGCGTTAAGTTATAGCAACACCTCCTTATTATAACGGACCGCAGTTGGTTGGGTTGGTAGCAGCGCAAGAGACGTCGTGGCCTCAGTAGTAAGCCCGAGTGAATGCTTAGCAGCACCTGCCGTGCGATTGTGTCCCACTGCTCGTCGTTCATTCATTCATGGTTGAGGAGCAGACTTTGTCCCAGATGAAGACAGAAAACTGATCAACTGGCCCAGTGCATTGCCTAGTGACTCTGCCGCGTGCTTCACGAGCGAGAGAGATGGAGCCAGGGAGAGGGAGAGCGAAATAGATGCTTGCTGGTCATCGGCTGATGATGGAGGCTCTGCAGCCCACCGCCAGTCACGACCGAGGTCCTGCCGAACACAACCACTCGCTCTTCCGCCCATTCCCACGCACGAATGAGGCGCACCGATTGGCTGGCGTCTCCTGTCAATCACGTCCTATGGCGATTCATCAGCGCTTCAGACGACGCGGCGCAACTGTCGCTGCTCGGCTGACATGTGATTGATCGGCGGGAGCCTGTCCATCAATTCACAATCAAAGTCTCTCTTTTGCTATTCAACCTAAAGACGCATTTGTCGGGGGAAGGGGGAGGGTGGCCGGCGGCTAGCGTGTGTCGACCGTGTCCCGTAC
Source organism: Allolobophora icterica (assembly GCA_963556255.1). Classification (NCBI taxonomy): domain Eukaryota; kingdom Metazoa; phylum Annelida; class Clitellata; order Crassiclitellata; family Lumbricidae; genus Allolobophora; species Allolobophora icterica. The sequence continues at coordinate 19,521,578 of OY744606.1, forward strand.
TCCCACTCGCTCTTCCATATGCACTCCGCAGATGCAATCAATGACCCCTCAGCGACGAATACACCTTTCTCTAAGCACGCCTGCTCGCACATTACTCGCAGCTTTGCATGCAGCGATGACCAAAGAGACTTGCGTCTGCAGTTCGTTTACGATGAGCAGTTGAGAGCAAACAGGTATCAATGATCTCATGGAATGTTTGTATTAAGAGTAGGCCCTACATATTAGTAGGTCTCGAGACTTTTCAGCAGAACAACCAACCGATTTGTTTGCAATGACTCAAATTAACAGGTCTTCGTTAGAATTAATTTCGTTTTATACTTGTACAAAAGATGAAAAATTCCCTGGACCCAAATTATTCTTCTTGAGAATTTCACCTATTGGGAATTTCGATATTATAGTCTTTTCTAGAACTCGTTCACCCGCAGCATGGAACGAACTTGAACCAACTGTGTATATATTATATATATTATATAGTCTTGATATAATGCTCTGAACTTCTCATATGATTATTGGCCTGACAATCAAAACGTTCGTGCTGGTCAATAGACGGTATACACGAGGCCAAAATTATATGCATGGCCAAATGCAGAGTATAGCCAGCCGTATACATGCAACGGCAGCAACTGCAGGCCACATAGCTCAACTTATTCTGGATTTGTTTTACGACATAATTATGAGCAACCTATTCACTTCGCGGAATTTAAAGACGTGGACCTGACTCCCGCATATATAAACGAACGGTACGAACCATGCATGTATAAATGAGCCATGGCATACACTTTCTTAGTAATTATTTACTTAATCGTCAACAGTTCATAGCATGCATCAGACGACGACGTTGATGAAGGACTTGTTCAAGGTCCTATATATATATATTACAAGCACAAGAACCGCATCATTTCTGCAGCGCCTCGTAAAGACCTCTTCAATTTTAAGATGCTCGTTCTCAGTCGGTGATGTCATAGCTCGATAAGAACCATAGTTTGCATAATGCAGACCACGATGCTCAACTAACAGTAAAAATTATCCATTCGAAAGCCCTCGCACACACGTAGGCCTATAAAACCAAACTGCAGCGGATTCTCATCCATGATAAACTAAGATAATGTTCATAACTGAGGATAATGAATGACGACTACCAGCTGAGCGCTGCATACATCACTCCAGCTTCAATTGACCTTATATATGCTAGGTAGTATATACAGATCAGTATTAGCCTAACCTGTACAGGTCAAAGTTATGTTATTTAATACATTTAAATACGTTCTGCGTTCATCTGCTGCAGTTTTCCGATGTATTTGCGATCATGTCTCTTCTCCGACCGTGCACATGTGCCGTGTGCATGTGCATCAGATGCTCCTCTTCGGTGTAAGTATATCAATAGCGTATAATAGCAATTATGGGTTATTTAATCAAATTGATCTAAATCAAACAGAGAAACACTGCTTGAAAGTAGAGAAACAACTGTAAGTTTTGTCGCAAGAACTTTTTAATTTAACTGTTTTACTTTCATCTTTGTTGCCTACATTCAATGAACTTCACCTTAGTTTTGCTCCACATCTTTCTCTCTAGCAAATAGTTCAAGTCAATTTTTATTACTGATAAATAAATTAATTGCTAAACTTTACCACAAAATACACAGCTTGTTTTTAAATGTCTATGCACAAAAGCTCCGCAGGTACGGAACATGGAATGCAGAGCAGCAGCGCAAGGGGTTCGTCGAATGCTGTGCTCGGTTCCAGCGTTTATAGTCGGAGTCGTCACCCTGGCGATAGGGGGTCCGTTGCCCGTAGAGCACCTGCCAAAACCCGGAGCGTTACTGATGGCAGGTTGTCGCTATGCATCACCGGTTTTGATTGGCAGTCGCTGTACCGAGACAAACACGGGACAGATAAGAGCAACGATGGTTCGCTCACAGGACTTCTTTGGATGAGCAGATGGTCTCGAAATGATGCACACGATCCTGTGCATTTCAGTGGTCTTTCAGACGTACCTATTGCACCTCCTTTAATTGAGTAATTAATTGAGTAATTAATTGAGTAATTATGCATTTTGTGTTGCACCGTGTGACAACCGTTATCCTTTTGGTTGTATCAAATCTGCTATAGATATAATGATACAGCGGTTTTAGTAATCTTATAATGAGAATCTGGCATCATTGAACCGGACTCGCCAGTGATATACGCAAGTTCTGTTATATGCAGAGGTTATTACCAAAGAACAGAGTGTTTGTGGTAATTTACCAATCGTTACTGGCTATAGAGCTGCTGTGTTGCATTCAATACATTATGGGACACAGTGGCCGATTGGTTATAGCCTAAGTAGGAGGAGATAACAGTAGTCTAGCCTCTTAAGCGAACCTTGAGATGACTGGCAGTTACGTTTTGGTCGAGGAAGCTTCGAGACTGCTTGAAGTGGGAGCAATGGTATAGAAAAACGTACATGGATGCGATATTGTTGATGGTAAATGGTTGACACCATACTATTCAGTTGCATGTTGAATCCTCATGGATGTCATGTGACGTCCGGACTGAGTTCGCGTTCAGTTCATTTCGAGCAGTCCACGAAGGGTACAGCGCACCCAGACCGTGCGAGACGAACATCGTCGGCCACGCTTGCATAAACAGGAACTGACATGGCCGCGGGCAGCGTGCATGCGTCGCGCTGGGCGCTTGACGGCCGCCGAGCGGGGACCAGAGGCGTCGTGGGGGCGTCGTCCGCCGAGGGGAGAAGGCAGTCAGCCAGGCAGGCAGGGCGGCCCACTCGTGGGGTCGGTCCATGGTGGTGTGTCATGCGCATCAACAATGGCTTCGCTGGCGCCTTTGTTATTGCTCATTCGGGTGACGTTTCAACCAAAAGGATAATAAATGACTTGGCAAAACGATCGTCGTTGGTGTCCCGCCGAGAATCAGCAAAAGAACGAACTATAGTATACAGTTGAAAACTACTTCTCTGCACAAACATACATGTTTAGTGCTACGCAAAAACCATTGTATCTCGCCACTGTATGCGTATACAGTGTGGGAAAACACAGATCTGCAGTGTGCATGTACCAACACAAAACTATAAGCAATATTTACATAACATATACACGGACATACAGACCTACAACATGCATACTGCCCGTTCGTCCTACGAATTTGGAGCTTCAAGTAGGCCTATATTTAGTTGACGTAGGACCTACGTCAACTAAATATAGGCCTACTTGAAGCTCCAAATTCTTGAGCAAATGAACAACTGATCTAGGCCTACAGAAACGACAAATACATAATTATACAGAGGCTATTTCACAAATGTAGTCCATCTGCACAGTGTGCCACGATTATTCAAAGTGTTTTAGGGCCTCTAATTGCAGATATATAGGCCTACAGCGCCGCGTTGTCTAAGAACTCAGTCAATTCTTTAAAATGTTAATATAATAAATTAAGTCAAGAAATAGTCACGTGCATGGTAGGTGCGTGCACTGTATATAGAGACTGCAGCTGTATAGAGCTATATGTATCTAAATTCTAAAGCGTTCTGCTTAAACCACAGATTGTATTCTGTTTTCAAATAGCGATATTCGGATGAATGAGCAGAGAGTGGCTTGTCTAAAAGAGGGCCAAGGATCAGCTTCCGAGTCAAGAAGGAAGTCGTGGTCTGTAATTATGTTGGGTCGCTGTGATCTCTTGGAGTAAGTCGAGAGCCATCTGTGGATGTATATTGAATGTAAGATATTCGCCCAATACGGCTATTAAAAGAGAAAAGCATATAAGCCATGCACTGTGAACGGATACATCTCTTAAACTGCATTTAAAAGTCGTCTTCGTGTTGTGTGATTGCCTCTGTTATGCTGCAACTATAATTCGCAACTCACTTATAATGCTGCATAAAAGACGATGGAAATATATAAATTCAATCTCTGTCACTATGATATACGACAGTAGCGGGTCAGTATCAGTAGAGGGCATGGGCCAATACAGGGAGACGCGGAAAAGGGAGTCTGGTGAAGAGGAGGGGAAAGGAGGCCGTGGTTGGGCGATAGGAAATGCAGAGGTATTGGAGGTGTAGGAATATGGGACAAGGGACGTTATCAGAGCAGAAAAGATGGAGTAGAACAGTGAACTCAAGCAGTAGGATGCTGTAAGGAATCGGGAAGGAATAAAGGAAGGAAAAATGAGAAATAAAGAAGGAAGGAAAGTGGTGAGAGAAGGAAAGAGAATGTATATTGGAACGAAAGACCAGATGTTATTTATATATATATGATGATGAAGAGGAAGAGGAAGAGAACGAACAACTGGAGAAGAGTAAGAGCAAAAGAGTATAGGAAGGGTATAAAGAAGAGGCTGCAATGAGGAGAAGAGAAAGCAGCACATAGAGAAGAGGAAGTATATAGGCCCTATAGCTCATGAAGAAGAGGAGACAGCAAATACGGAAGAGGAAACAGCACACGGAGAAGAGGAAGTAGCACATGAAGAAGAGGAAGCAGCACAATGGAGAAGAGGAAGCAGCACATTGAGAAGAGGAAGCAGCACAATGGAGAAGAGGAAGCAGCACATGAAGAAGAGGAAGCAGCACAATGGAGAAGAGGAAGCAGCACATGAAGAAGAGGAAGCAGCACATTGAGAAGAGGATTGGGAATACTGGGAAGGGGTGAGAATGAGGCGTCGGAGTAAAATAGCTTCGACAGTCGGGTCTTATAGCGTCGTAAGTGATGGTCCATCGTCGATGAATCTCAGTTGCTGGCGACTATCAAAGCAGAACCGCGTAACAGCTCCAGCACATGGGTCATGGCCTCTGAGGACGTCCTCTCTGAGGGCACACAACGACAACGACACGCCACAACATCTGTCCATCGCTACTTACCCCTCCAACCTCCTTCCCTTCCCTCTCCACAACCCATCCCATCGACTGCATGCATGGAGTCAGCGCAGCCAATATATACGCATGCCATCCGTTTAGAGAATCAGCATCAGCAGCAGCATCAGCAATATCCATCGAACGAGATATAATCCCTACTGGCAGTCGGCGATTACTATCAGTGCATGGCTCGTTCCCTTCTGTCAAAGGGTCAAAGTACTCCTCTCTAAGTCTCTCTGTCTCTGTGTTTGTATGTCTCTATGTCTCTTTGTGAATCTCTAACTCCATTCAGTTCTCATCTCTAAACTGGTATACCGTGCATCATTACACTCAGTGCTTCCTCCCTTCTGTCTGCCTCTCTCTCACTGTCTGTCTGTCTGTCTGTCTGTCTCTCTCACTGTCTGTCTGTCCCTCTCTTACTGGTAACTGGTGCCACGCGTCCTATCATGTTCCTTTTATTCCGCTTCTCTTTCGTCCACTGTCCCCATCCATGTCGCTTCCCCCTCCACCTGCTCCTCCTGCTCCTCCTGCTCCTCCTCCTCCATACCTCCTATGCATCCCCGCCCTCCCATTCCACGCTGCCTCCCTTTGATACGGGAGTAATCGCTTGGAATCGGCCCACAGCCTGCGATGTAGCGATTAGAGACGACCTACAACCACCATTTAACAGATTTGCATTTTGACATGACGCAAAACACGTCATCGTACAGAAACAGTCAGGCATACTGTCTCTGTATAGCTTCGGTCTTAGTTAAGCGTTTGCGTCGGTATGTCTAATTCTATCTCCCTCTCTCTCCGTATGTCACATTTTATCTCTTTGTAACACACAGGTATACATATGCGCCTAGATGTAGAGCAAACACATAAAACATACTGTACTGATATATCAATATACAGGCAAATGATGCACGTCGTCATTCAAATCTATACCAACTTCTCGCTAGAGGCGCTGTATTTTCAACCAATCGCACTTCATGATGTCAAGTTCAAGAAGTTGCGCTCGGTGATGCCACGAATTCCCAGAACAATTAAAAGTTCGGACGGTCACCTTCTGAAGTCCTGAGTGCTAAGACCCAAAAGATCCAGCGGTATAGGGAATATTATGAAGACCTCCTTAACTGCGCACCGCCGCCCGCACCAGTGGATCAAAATTCCCAAACTGTAAAACCTGGTCCATCAATCGATTGCTCACTACCAACGGAGCAGGAGGTGAATGCTGAAGTACACCTGAAGAATGGCAAAGACAAGGAGTCTGCATCATATGAGCTGAGTTGCTTAAAGTGGAGAAGAGACAGGAACGAAGTGGCTCACCCGCGTATTCAAAGGTGTCTGGACTCTGGAGCTCTGTCTCAGTACAGAATGACTAGGATAGAGGAATCATTCTCTCTTTTTACAAAGGCAAGGACAGCCGTAGGGATCGCAAGAACTATAGCGGCTGTCAGTGCCCCATCAATGTCTTTGCTGGTATTCTCCTATCAAGGGTTAAGAGTCACCTGCTACAGCTGCGACGAAAGAAGCAGAGTGGCTTCACCCCCCCTCCCGAAAGATCGATAATCGGCCGCGATGTCATATGGAAGCTACTTCTGTCTCAGAGTGCCCGAGAAGATCATTGGCTTGCTGAGGAATTTGTATTACGAACACACTGAGTGCAGTCCGCATCGATGGTGCAACATGAGAATGGTTTCCGGTGGATAGCGGAGTGCGACACGGAGGAAACCGTGCAGTAGGGGCAACAATGCAGGTCCTCATATTGTTTAGAGCGTTTCACTGACCTAGCCTACGCCGATGATGTGGTTGACCTTGCCGAGATGCTCGAAATCCTGGTCCTGTGCTTGGAGTTAATGGCCAGAAAGCACATACTTTCGGATTCGAGATCAACTGAACGAAAATAAATCCAGACTTCAGACTGCAGTAGACCCATGTCCAATATCGGGTTATGTGCAGGTGGCGGGAAACCAGGTAAAGCTGCATGGTTCGCGAGTTTCTTTACCTTGGTTCACATATATAATTATTCGTATTTATTGACAAGCGCAATGACAAACCGCAATCAGTTACATTAAAACATTGAAACATGACGGTGTAATTATCAAGATCTTACTGGACAAAAGTCTTGGCAGCCTGTTAGGCGCACGCTCATTTTACTGCTGCCCCCTATAGGAAGTGGACCTAGAGGGGCTTGCGTGGTATCGAACTGTGTCTGTCATGCAAGGGTGTTACTATTCATCTATCCTTCTACCCATATCGAGGGTGATGGTGGCTAAAAGTGTATTGAACTGCAAGTATTTTAAAAGATTTTTAACAGACTGTTTAGTGAACGAAAAAGACGATAGGCCTACCCTCTCGTAGCAGAAAACTCGCTGATACATTCTGACCACAAAACGTCTATCGAGTCTCGGACTTGGAAGGGACCTTGAATTTAATCTTGTTTTCGAACTAGTCCCCGGAGTCAGTCGCTAAGGAGTTAAGGAGCGACTGACTTGATGAGTTAGCGACTGACTTAGAGACTCAGTCGACTAAGTCGCATGCTTATCGACTGACTAAATCGCTTAGACTTATCGACTGACTTAGCGACTTGCTATCGACTTCTCAGGTAATCAGGTATGTCTTTTGGACATACCTGATTACCTAACAATATAATGCATTTTACCGCATACTGTACTGACCGTGCCATCATTTCCGTTGGCATTAGATGGAACCCACATGGGCTCTATACGGGTACAATATGGGACGTGGGCATGCTGACAGGGGACAGACTGATGACTGTGAATTTGATGTTAATGTGAATTCGTGAAATTGAGCGCTTGATAAATCGAATGAAGCGAGGAGGATTTATAGCAGTATACCCGATCTTACGGCCAACCATGCAGTAGGCCGAAACTGCTGCTGCGTGCATCTTTCAGTCAGTTAGCAGAGAACGAGAATCATGTACTTCGACACTGATTCCCAGTGTGAGAATTATAGGAAAAGACTGGGGGGGGGGGGTTAGACTTGGATCCACGTGGAATTGAATATTTCATTCGTATTTTGCAAACTGATGTCAGCGAAATTTAAAAGCAGCAGATTTAAACGCAGCAACGCTAGCAGTTTTGCAAATCAAACTCGAATCAAAATCAGTTCCTTTGTTGAGAAAATTCAAGAATGCATGCATGGTACACCATGGAAATTTTTTCACTTTGTCAGAGATTCAGAATCAAATAATGCTAAATTACACAAGCACAACCGAGGGGTTGGAAATGACCCTCTGATTGTGCACTGACGACAACTGTGGGGATCCAAAGTAAGACTAGGGGTTGAACTCCCAATCCAGGCAATTCTCACCCTGCGTATTTCCCCTCTTTGTAATCATCAACACCATCTTCGTAATGTAATGTATAAATTCACTTTACCAAAAACGACAACAACTATATACCCCGTATTCTCTGTAAGAACTCTTACCAATAAAGCATACTCTCTCACTTATAATGTACCAAGTTACGGCATGTCAGCTGGTTTTCCTCAACAAAATGAATATTGTATTGTATTGTATTGTATTGTTTTGTATTTGTTGCTCATGTCCTGCTGCTGATGTCTTTGTCAAATCGAAAATTTGAAACCGTGGTAAAAACAACAAGCAAAATATTAAGTGAACGAAGTCGCTAGCAGTCGATAGCTTAGCGACTGGTTTCGACTTGAGAGCTTAGCGGCGGCGGCGGATGGCGCGGCGCCGGGGACTATTTCGAACGATAGCCAATGCAGCTTGTCTTTCGGCTCAAAGCAAACGAAAATTTTTGATACTACTTTTCAAAAGTAGCCATATCGAGGGTGATGGTGGCTAAAAGTGTATTGAACTGCAAGTATTTTAAAAGACTTTTTGATACTACTTTTCAAAAGTAGCCATATCGAGGGTGATGGTGGCTAAAAGTGTATTGAACTGCAAGTATTTTAAAAGATTTTTAACAGACTGTTTAGTGAACGAAAAAGACGATAGGCCTACCCTCTCGTAGCAGAAAACTCGCTGATACATTCTGACCACAAAACGTCTATCGAGTCTCGGACTTGGAAGGGACATAACGCATAAGGCATAATTAAGCTTTCCAGTGATGGGTAATTAAGGTGTAATAGCTAACTAATTATAATTAGCACCGATTCAAATTTAAGAAGTAAAATTAGCTTTACTATTGTTGATAAGAAGTTCCTCTGCAGTGGTAGGGATTAGGCCCCTATTCCAAAGAATCAAGGGAGAGAAGGGTTTAAACATTTACTAAGAGTTTGTAGATGGCCTAATTTTATAAAATTTAGATGCGGACGTTCGCAATCGCATAACCCTCACATTCCCCTATTCCGAATCTGGGTGACCTCTCGTTCCCTTTGCGGACATCGCTCATGGGTGACCCTATGTAGGGCCTAACTCCAGGCTCAACGTTATCCATGCCATTCTAGAAGTTCCTCTGCAGTGGTAGGGATTAGAAGACACCTCGAAATATCAAAGTGCCTTAAACAGGAGGAATAGCTGGGAAGGTGTAAAAATTAAGCCTAGACATCGACGAGAATAAAACTTACGTTTATGACATTAAAGCTGGTGATTAAGTCAACAGACTGAACTAATCTGAACTAATGACGTGCAACTAATCTGTTTTCTTTGTTTTAGGATATTAATTAAACCCAAACATTTATAATATTTAGAGAAATACATCGTCTGTGGAGCATCACAGCAGTGATGATAACACAATGATAATGTTCTGAAGATTACAAAATGATAATATTCTGATAATAACATAAATGATAATGTTCCACAAAATCCTCAATTTCAAACATTTTGTCACACATTCCACATCCGTATGGTGTAAGAAATTAAATGAGTACTAACATCAGACATTACTCTAGAACAGCTCCAGAGAAACCTTTTCAACTGCACTATGAGTCACCCTCTGCTTAAGAAGATCTTGCAAGGTTTCTGTATTTAACAGCAACTGCTGTATTCCATCAACACAGTTCTCATAGTCAGTATAATGCACTATAGATCGTACATAAAGTGCGTTCATGACATATTTCGGCACAACACATTCATAAAATTCACTCTCACATAATTTTTTTACCAGTATGGCATCTTGCAACGTAGCTGAGACACTCACTCTGTGCAATGCCATATCACATAATTTACACTTCTGTGGCTTTTACCAAGTGTGTCTTCTAGAGTGAATTTTTAGATCTTCACACTGTGTAAATGTTTTGTTACATAGTGCATTAGTATAGTTTTTCTCCATTGTGGCTTTGTGCATGGCGTTTCTGAGGATATTTCTGTGCAACTGATTGTTGACATACATTGCATGTGTATATTTTTCTCCAGTGTAGTTTCTAACAAGGCATTTGAGAGCATCACTGTGTGCATATTGTTTGTGACATAAACAATACATGTATGGTTTTCTCCAGTGTTTAGTTCTTTTATGGCATGCCAGATGAGTTTTCTTTGTAATGTTTTGTGACAGAAATTGCATTTTTTATGTTTTTCTCTACAGTGGGTTCCTTTACGGAATTCCACAGATGTATTTAATGCAAATGCATTTTCATGAATTTTCTGTAGTGTGGATTGTTTTATGGCATTCCAGAGTAGCATTCAGCACAAACGTTTTGCAACATAAATTGCACATGTATGGTTTCTCTCCAGTGTGGATTCTTTTATGGCGTACCAGAGTAGTATTCCATGTAAATGCTTTGTGACATAAATTGCACAAGTATGGTTTTTCTCCAGTGTGGGTTTTAGTATGGCATTCCAGATGAGTCTTCCGTACAAATGCTTTGTGACATAAATTGCACATATATGACTTTTCTCCAGTGTGAATTTTTCATGGCATTCCAAAGTAGCATTCAGTGCAAATGCTTTGTGACATAAATTACACAAATATGGTTTTTCTCTAGTGTGAGTTCTTCTATGGCATTCCAGAGTAGTATTCCACGCAAATGCCTTGTGACACAAATTGCACATGTATGGTTTTTCTTCAATGTGGGTTGTTTTATGGTATTCCAGAATATATTTTCTGTGTAAATTCTTTGTGACATAAATTACACTTGTATGGTTTTTCTCGTGTGGGTTCTTATATGGTATTCTAGATTAGCCTTCCGAGCAAATCCTTTGTGACATAAATTGCAAAGGTATGGCTTTTGTCCAGTGTGGATTCTTTTATGGCGTTCCATATTAGCATTCTCTGCAAACGTTTTGTAACATAAATTACACTTGTATGGTTTTTCTCCAGTGTGGATTCTGTTATGGCATTCCAGAGTAGCCTTCCGTGCAAATGTCTTGTGACATAAATTGCACATGTGTGTTTTTTCTGCAGTGTGGATTCTTTTATGGTGTTGCAGAGTAGTATTCCATGTAAATGCTTTGTGACATAAATTGCACATGTATGGTTTTTCTCCAGTGTGGATTCTTTTATGGCGTACCAGAGTAGTATTCCATGTAAATGCTTTGTGACATAAATTGCATAAGTATGGTTTTTCTCCAGTGTGGGTGTTAGTATGGCATTCCAGATGAGTCTTCCGTACAAATGCTTTGTCACATAAATTGCACATATATGACTTTTCTCCAGTGTGAATTTTTTTATGGCATTCCAGAGTAGCATTCAGTGCAAATGTTTTGTGACATAAATTGCACAAATATGGCTTTTCTCCAGTGTGGGTTCTTCTATGACATTCCAGAGTAGTATTCCATGCAAATGCCTCGTGACACAAATTGCACATGTGTGGTTTTTCTTCAATGTGGGTTGTTTTATGGTATTCCAGAGTAGTCTTCTGTGTAAATTCTTTGTGACATAAATTACACTTGTATGGTTTTTCTCCAGTGTGTGTTCTTATATGGCATTCTAGAGTAGCCTTCTGAGCAAATCCTTTGTGACATAAATTGCAAATGTATGGTTTTTCTCCAGTGTGGATACTTTTATGGCGTTCCATATTAGCATTCTCTGCAAACGTTTTGTAACATAAATTACACTTGTATGGTTTTTCTCCAGTGTGGATACTTTTATGGCGTTCCATATTAGCATTCTCTGCAAACGTTTTGTAACATAAATTACACTTGTATGGTTTTTCTCCAGTGTGGATTCTTTTATGGCATTGCAGAGTAGCATTCTCTGCAAATGTTTTGTGACATAAATTGCACATGTATGGTTTTTCTCCAGTGTGGATTCTTTTATGGTGTTCCAGGGTAGCATTCTCTGCAAATGTTTTGCGACATAAATTGCACTTGTATGGTTTTTCTCTAGTGTAGGTTCTGTTATGGCATTCCAGAGTAGTCTTCTGTGCAAATGTTCTGTGACCTAAACTGCACATATATTGTTTTTCTCCAGTGTGGGATTTTGCATGGTTGTCTAAAATACTCTTCTGTGCAAATGATTTGTGACATACATTGCACTTGTATCGTTTTTCTCCTGTGTGAGTTCCTTTATGGATTTTGAGAGTGGATTTCCATGTAAACGTTTTGTTACAGAAATCACATATGTATGTGTTTGGTTTGTTGTCGCTACTTGCTTGCATCCTGAGATCTTGAACACTGCCAAAACATTGAATTTATTTATAGGCTGAATACTGCTTTTCCATGTTATTACAAACCTATACTGAATTAGAAAATGCAACTGTCAAAATAAGAAGATGAGATGCAATAGGAAACTGAAGGCAAAGAATAATGACACCCCAATTATGAATCCAAAGTCAAGAACTACAAGTATGCACAGATGTCACAAGGATGACATTAGAGGGTGGATGATAGTGCAGCCAAGGTGTTTCCTGAGAGTTGAGACACAGGAAACACTTTTTTGTTACCATCTGTAAATCTAAGATCACTGAACTTATATTATTTGAAAGTTTTCTTACCCTTTGTAAGTGTGTGATTATGCTTCCAAGATATGGTGATAAAAGTTTGGAATAGGCAGTCTAGAAACTTGAAATTCATGACTGAATAAGATTGTTTTCTTGTGCTTATTTAAAATATATTAAAGAAAAGTTAGGAAGTTATAGTAGCAGGGTCGGCAAGTCTTTACCAACTAGTGGAAAAACCAGATTTCACTATGGAAAGAACTGGCTTGGAAGAAATAGTTTTTGCCGGCAAAAGTACTTTTTGTCACATTAAGATTTAATAAATATTCTTTTTACTATTATTACCTGTCTTAGTATTCAACTGTGACCAAGCCACATGTACATGTTCACAATTGTCTAGAAAGATTTCCATTTACTTCTTATTATATCAGTCATCTTATTATATCAGGCAAAGTCTCATGGATGGCCCAGGCCAGTTTGGGTAAAGGAAGCGATTTCTAATTTAAGAGTGTGGTGGAAAGGTGTGTTGAAAGAGCCAAAGTTAGACATCTGTGCTCAGCTTTTGGCTCTAGCGGTGGCGGTGCACCAATTGTCAGCCCCAGCAAGTTCGGCATCTATTGAACGCATATGTTCTAACTTTTGGCTTATTCACAACAAGATTAGAAATCGCCTGGACAATGAAACAGCAACGAAGCTTGTGGTCTGTTATCAGATGCTTTGTGGTCCTCGCAATTGTATACTAAAGAAATAACATTGGATTTACTCAGTGATAAACTGGGCAGTCACACCATTATCAACATGTCAACCTATGCCGATACTGATAGTGACAGTGGGTGACAGACACTTTGAGAAATTGATAACTGTCAGAATATGATTAACATTTTTAGAAAGCAATGCCGACACAGAGTAAAATGCACCATGGCATTGTTTATTTTTGTTATTTCTTAAAGAATTTGTCATGGTCCCAATAACTGCAGTCTGCAAGTTTTTGCCAGAGTTTTTGCCGGTTATAACCAGTTTTTTCCACCATCCAGGCAAAAATACTTTTTGCCATGGTAAATTGCCATTCCTGCATAGTAGCCACCTCAAGATCTGGATAATACTTTATTGAAAAAATTAATAACTGTGATCCTAGCCATAAAACAGCATAAGAACAAAGATATGCTGCATAAAGCGGACAAGGAAAGCTCTCTTATTGCTAATATACGAGAGAGACACAGTGGATTGGTCACATATTGAGGGGGTATTCCCTACTCAGAACTAGCATAGAGAAAAAATGGGATAAAAGAGAATGAGAGGAAGAACTAGATGAAGGCTGCTGGACTGGATGATAGTTGACGGAAACAGTAAACTGAAGGAGGAACTTCGAGGAAGCCCAGCACCGAGAGAGCCACTGGACATTTGAACCTGCCCAAGGGCAGAGGACATGAAGGACAAGACCCTTGCCAAACCTAAACCTTTTTGGAATCCCGGAGTGCAATGCCATAGAACAAAAGCAGTGCACATACATGTAGTTGTTTCACTAGATTACATCTATGCATAGGCATAATTTGTGGGGGGTACGAGGTACGAGGGGTACCCGTATCCCCCACTTTTTGGACTGGGGGTACCGTACCCCCACTTTTGAGCAATGCCAATCAATATTTTATTATCGTGCCTTCCCAGAGATCCCAGTTTCTGCCTTGATTCGTGTATGTAAGAAATTGGTACCACCCACTTTTTAGACAAAGTTACGCCCCTGCATCTATGAGTGTTTGCAAAATTGCAAAACAATGTGGTATTGTGCTAAAATTTAGGTCTAAAATTTAATAAGTATAGCATTTGTAACTTGAAGTCACTGCGTTGAAAGAGAAAAGGAAAATTTTTCAAAAAGGAGCTGTTTCTATACTTTCTGACAGAACTGTTATTAGGTCATTGTAGGCCCTATAGGCACTCTTGCATTCGTAGGCCCCAACTCAACTTCCAACTCTGCATTAAAGCTAAACGCATTCACATTAGCTTAACTTAAACTGTTTCAGCACAAAAGTTATTAAATTTGAATTTGCTGTTATTTGCAGTGTTACTTTTTCCATTTTCCTGGTCAACCATTCAATATCTCATTTTCAGATTTTGACTTTCGTAGGCCTCTGAAAGTTTTGTAGGCCCTAGGCACTGTGCCTAGTGGATAAAACGGCCCTGATTAGTCCATATATAATTTCGCACAGACTGCAAAACAATTACGGAAAACAGTAAATCTTGAAATAAGCATTCATGATTGCATGGATAACCGGCGTGGTTAAATTTCGCTGAATTAAAAAATTCCGAATAAGTTAGTCTAAACAAAATTCGTCAGTAGGCCTATGCGTAATAATTCCCTATTAAGATGAGATTACATATCGAAAGCAGTGGTCGGTGATGTTATTACTTACATAGGGCCTACTATGTACAGATTCCTTAGCTTAGATATAGAACGACATAATATTATTATGCTTAACCAGCAAATAAGTGCAGAAGGCCAAATTAACCTATCAAAAAGTAGTATACTAACGAAACCAGTAGCTATGAATCGTCTTCGTTTATGACGATATTCATGAATCGTTTACGACTCGTTTCTTTATTACGAACATATAAAAACATAAGCCCTAGGTTCCAACCGTTTCACAAAATTGCGTCCAAACTGCGAAATAAGACTTAGTAATCGTATTCGTTATCGTAAACTCTAAACTTAAAAAGGGCCATGGACGTCCGCATGAATTTTTGTAGGGGCGTGCAAAATTTTTGTAGGGTTGGACAAAATTTTTTTAAGGGGAATGACGTTTATCCATAAAATAGGCCTAGCTATTCATGAACACAGAACACGTGACAACTTTAAAAATAAATAATGGTCAAGGACTTTACCTAAATAAGTGTTTTCTCGCATCGTGTTGGGATTGTTGTAATAGGCCCTAATCATAATTGTCAAAAGATTTTATTTTTGCAAAATATGCGCAAAATCCATGGGGCAAATTGCCCATCCGGATGCCCATGTAAGGCGCCACTTGAGAGCCAAGCACAAAGCATCAGCTTAATCATGAGTGCTGCATCAAGTTAGAGGGATTTTACAGAGGGTAGACAAAGGAGGTCCGAGTCCGGTTTCGGGGAAGGGGGAAGGGAGGGGGTCAAGAAAGGAGGCATAGCATCTGCTAAGATGGGTGTCGTGTAGATCGAGAAGAATTGGAAGGCGGACGATCAGATGAGTCAGGGTAGGAATTCTTGAAAGGTGAGACTTTAGTTTTGACTGGAAAGCCTGGGGTGATAAATTTAAGGAGATTGAGGAGGAGGGCGGATTGCAATGATGACGGAGGAGCCGAAAATGTGCGGAACTCAGGTGGGAGATCGTTCAAGAGGCTAGGGTGGTGCTGTGTTGGATATCTCCCACGGAAGCGACCGGATCAGGTCCTCCACAATAAGAATAACAATACACTCTCTTACAGTAATAATGACAAACTCAATTTGTGTCTATAATAATTATAGTCACAGTGAAGAACAGCAACACATAAAAATTTACATTTACCCAATGATGGAAGTTTGCTTGATGACGTCATCGATGTAACAAAATGATCTTGACCATGACCTTTCAAGGTGAAGATGACCCCGAATGGCGAAAACAATATCAGAAATGAATTCTACATACCGAAATCAGTAACAATAGAGGTATTCATGGGCGTAACTTTGGTCTAGAAAGTGAAGTGGGGGGGGGGGGGTTACCAAATTTCGCATTGTTTCAGTTTCGCGGCTGTTAAATAAGTATAACGCCATCGTTTGTATTAGGCCTACAGGCATAACAATAAGGCCTAATTATAGGCTTAATGATGATGATGATAACACTACTACTACAACTCCTACTACTACTACTACTACTACTACTACTACTACTACTACTACTACTACTACTACTACTACTACTACTACTACTACTACTAATAATAATAATAATAATAATAATAATAATAATAATAATAATAATAATAATAATAATAATAATATAAATAAGAATATGGGCCTAATAATAATAATAATAATAATAATAATAATAATAATAATAATAATAATAATAATAATAATAATAATAATAATAATAATAATAATAATAATAACTGCAATAACAATAATAATAGGCCTAACAGCGACAAGAACTAATTCACCATTAATTCAGCAACTACCAAACCTACGATGGTTTAAGCAAAAGCTGCGGTCTTCCATGTTCCAGGGACACTAATTAAACCCCCCCTCACACAATTTAACCAACTGAAATTCAATAAGCGTACACAATGGGCCTATAGCCTAGAGATGTCCTATCGAGTCTTTGGTTAAGCATACTGTTACCATTACCATAGGTGCCGACTCTTTGGGAGCCTTGGGTGCGCCGCACCCAGAGAGAAAGTTCAGTGGGTGCGTTGCACCCAGAAGAATTCGGATCTTAAATTCAAATGTTTTACACCTTAGTAATCTCACAGCTTGTGAAGTACCGGGTACAACTACAGCACAAATACCCAACATTGCATGATCTCACAATCACAGCCCGTAATTTTTATTTATTTATTATTTTTAATAATAAATAAATAATAACATTGGAACGTCCTAACGTCACCGATTTCCAATACTTTAAGGGTCCTTCCACATATTACGTACGCAATTAGGGGGGAGGGGGTCGGATTTTGGCGATTTTTCGTACGGGTGCGATCGGGGGGGAGGGGGGGGACAAAATGTGTACGTACACAAAATAAATTTCTAATTATGACGTCCACATTAGCCTATTTATAACTCTGTATTGTCCTATAGTCGTACAATGGCATTTTATTACATTATATAAAAGCCATGTGCAGTTATTCTGTGCTGTGAACGAGACACTTATAATTTGTCTATATTGGCCCTCACTCATCCTTCAATAATCTGGCCTAAAGTGCAGACAGTCGCTGCCGAGACACTTTCTGCAGCTGGTCTTCGGGGGGGGGGGTGTTTGCGTCAAGCGTACGCACGCAGGGGGAGGGGGTGGTGGAAGAAAGTACGCTTGCAAACAGGGGGTCCAATTTTCCCGGATTTTTTTGTACGTAATATATGGATGGCCCCTAAGCCTTGATAAGAAAACAATTTTCTTCTCCGAAAATCCGCTAAAAATCACCTTCCTAAGGAGAGAGGGGAGGGGAAGTGATGGGGAGGGGAAAGGGTACGGGGAAGGGAGGGATGACCCATGCACCCAGAGACAAAAGCAAAAGCCGGCGCCTATGACCATTACATATCTAATGATGTTAGACCGACTGCTTTCATCAAATTGTAGGCCCTGGAAGGCGGTTCTACGACCCCTTTTGGAACTCCTGTGTATCTATACATATAATATCCATAGAGCGTGTGTCTGTCTATAAACGCTACGTCACAAACGGTTTCTGTTCTATTGTGAAACAGAAACCTTTTGTGACGTCAGTACTGTGGCCTCGGATACAGCGATCAGAGCATTTTAACCAACGACATAATTATATAGGCCTACACTGCCGTCATAATATGACGAGCAAATACTGTAGTTAGCATTATATGTTTTGTTTATCCTTGCAATGTTTGGTGACTGACCTAAAAATACAATACAATACAATTGCTACCGGTAGGAGTAAGTAATTGCATTTTGACTTCACAGAGGATATTGCTTGCTACCATGCATTAGGAATAATATTGTTTTGTGATTTCATAGAGGATATATTATTGCCTTAGCAACCTCTTCTAACCTCTCGGAATAATTGCATTGTGATTTCATAGAGGACGTGTTGCATTGTGATTTCACAGTATTATGTTCCCGTAGCAACCTCTTGTAGTAATTGCATTGTGATTTCATAGAGAACATGTTGCCGTAGCAACGATTGTCTAACCTCTGGGAATAATTGCATTGTGATTTCATAGGGGATATATTACATTAGCAACCTTTTGCAATAATTGCATTGTGATTTCATACAAGCTATATTTCCGTGATAACGTCTTGTAATAATTGAATTGTGATTTCATACAAGCTGTATATATAATTATATATATATATATATATATATATATATATATATATATATATATATATATATATATATATATATATATATAAGAAAGCTATCCTCATCCTTTATACTCACTTTTACTCGTTACATTGATTTAATGAGCATGCTCTGACTCTAGTTACTTATACATAAGTGCATTCTAAATTAATTTTTAGTAATGAAGGTCATCCGATGTAAGCGGATGAAGGTGCTAGGGATGACTTAATGCTATGCGAAAGTATGAACTCTGATTTAAATGTAGGAGCGGCCGCTAACCTACGTCATTCAATCTGTCGACTGATAGGCCTACTCAGAGGCCGGGCTCGAGCTGCAGCAGGTGCTTACTATCATTACAAGACTTAGGCAGGGCGGATAAATGCTGTACATGTAGTGGAATAAACTCTGAACGTGACAAACTTAGACAAAACGTGAACCTTGATAATCCGACCTCGTGGTCGTGGCTGGGCGATCTTGATAAATCCTCCTCCTCAGCTGATGAAGAGGGGGGACAGTGATAATGAAATTCTGAACTCGGCTATTGAACTGAAGGTGTTCACTGATGAGCTAGAAACTGATTCTTTACCTGATAATTTGGATAGCGACCCTGACATAAATTACTTTAGAAATAATAATTGGACTAGTAATTATATATCCCCAGATCAACTAAGTGCGCTGATACAAAAAGATGAGTCTCAGGGAAACATAGGTCTCTCAGTACTGCATATAAACTGTCGAAGTATGTCCCATAAGTTAAATGAAATTATTGAGCTAGCAGATAAATTAAAGGCCTCGATTGTTGCTCTTTCGGAGACGTGGCTTGAGGACAACCTTATTGATACGATACAACTTCCTGGATATAAATTCATTGGTAAAGCAAGAAAGGATGGGCGAGGGGGAGGAGTGGGTCTTCTTGTGAAAGAGGACCTCAAATTTCGACCTTACAACCTGTACGACGGAAGGAAGGAACATACTACTTTCGAGAATCTTTTTATTAAACTTAACCTTAAAAAATGCTCTCCGATAGTCGGAATAATATATAGAGCGCCAGGACAAGGGCTAAAAGAATTTAATGAGGAATTTGAGGATATGTTAGTGGAATTAAGGAATAACTCCAAGGAAGTTTTGTTGCTTGGAGATTTCAACATTGATCTCCTAAAACTCAACGAACATAAAGAATCTAATGATTTTTATAATGGCTTAATTTCTCACCATTTCCTACCTACCATAACAAAACCCACTAGAATCACTCCCAACTCCAGGACTCTCATTGATAACATTTTTTGCACCTCCTGGTCGAAGCTCCAGTGTGCTTCGATTATCATTTCAGATCTTTCGGACCACTTACCCGTCTATGCACAGTTCTCGTTGGAGAATAACTGTAATAAAGAGATCCCGGATAATGAATACAGATCTGTGACTCCTGGTGGTTTAGATCTATTTAGGAAGACACTGGAGGGCACGAACTGGGACCAAGTAACAAAATATTGTACCCAAGGTCTTGTTAACGAGGCATACGAGTGTTTTATTGACATTTACACTAAGGCATACAACTGTGCCTTCCCTATAAAATTGAAAAATAAGGATAAAAGGACAAAATTTAACCATCCTTGGATGACAGCTGGATTACTTAAATCGTGTAGGCAAAAAAATCGCTTATATAAAAAATACTTTAAAAAAACCAACCCTAATCAATAAGCGTAAATTTACTATCTATAGGAATAAATTTAAAACTATCAGGATAAATGCAGAGCGCAATTACTATACTAATGAATTCCTTAAGCACCATAATGACCTAAAGGCAACCTGGAGATTGAATAGATCGGCTATGCATCTAGATGAGAAAGAGATTAAAATAAACTCTCTGGATATTAACGGAGTTAAAATAGAGGATGCTCAGCAAATTGCAAATAATTTCAATAAATATTTTATTAATTTACCCAAGGAGTTGGCAAAGAGATTATTAATAGTTCTCTGATAAATGGGATCGTTCCGGATTTACTTAAATCAGCTAAAGTTGTACCAGTTTTTAAAAAAGGGGATAAAGAAAATCTGGTAAATTATCGACCTATTTCCGTCCTCCCGTATTTCGCAAAATTCCTTGAAAAAATCATGTACGATAGACTCAGTTCCTATATTAATAAGGCCAATATGATTTATACTTCTCAACACGGATTTCAACCGGGGCATTCCACATTCATGGCCCTCATGGATATGGAGGACAGGATATCCAAAGCAATTGATGGCAATGAATACTCTGTAAGGATTTTTATAGATCTGGCGAAAGCCTTCGATACAGTTGATCACAAAATTTTATTACAAAAAATGTTAAATTATGGGATAAGGGGTAATCAAATAAAATGGTTTAATAGCTACCTAGAAAATCGAACACAAAAAGTTATGATTAATGGAATCCTATCGGAACCTGGGTACATTACTTGTGGAGTTCCTCAAGGCTCTAATCTCGGGCCACTCCTATTCCTGTTATACATTAATGACCTAGCCAAAGTATCTCCCTCTCTGTACTTTATCCTGTTCGCGGACGACACGAACATCTTCTATTCCAATCGCTCTTGGCATACCCTTATGGAAACTGTTAATCTGGAACTAACCCAAGTTAGTAAGTGGTTTGCAACTAACAGGCTTACTCTTAATATCGATAAAACCAATTTCATTATCTTCAAATCCCATAGGAAAATTGAACCGATAAATCTGTCATTGTCCTTTGAAGGTACGCCCATCTCCCAAGTTGACAGCACCAAATTCCTGGGGGTGTTCGTAGACCAGCACTTAAATTGGAAGATGCATATTAATTATATCTTCTTAAAAGTAGCTAAAAATATAGGTATAATATCTAGAGTTGCGCATCTGCTCCCCAAAGAAATTAGATTAAATTTGTATTACTCATTAATTTTCCCTTACTTAAATTATTGTAATTTAATCTGGGCTTCTAACTACGACTCACGCCTTCATAAATTAATAATTTTACAAAAAAAGGCCGTTAGAATGGTTGAGGGGCTAGGAAGAAATATTCACTCCGGTCCCATTTTTAGACAGATGAAAATATTGAACCTAAAGCAGATCAGGATCACGCAAGTGGCTGACCTTATTTATCGATATGAACGCAATCTATTACCCACTTCCTTCTATGGCTACTTCACCCTAGGCTCAATGCTACATAAACATAACACGAGGGGTGCCACTTTATACCGCTCTGACAAAGCGCGTACTAACACAAGAATGTTTAGTATCAAATCATCTGGACCACAGATCTGGAATTCCCTACCCTTAGAGATACGCCTTGCAAAGAATCGCCGGGATTTTAAAACACGACTACGCGCATTTCTCATTGAGTCTTGATCTCCCGTTACTAAAAGTTATAAAAGCTAAAAAAGCTAAAAGTTTTCTGTTAAATCAATTTCTGCTATCCATGTAAACTGTTTTAATGTATATATGTACTTGTGGATTGTACATGTAGGCCTATACTGTAGGCCTATATTGTGGCCTATATTGTTTTCTATCAATAATATAGTATTTGATTGATTGAGTGTGTGACCGATAGCATTTATCTGAACCCTTGATAACTCTGATTATGTGACTGCAGCGGAGCCTGGCCGTAGAGCCGCCTAATTAAGAATTCCTAGTTAAGACTAGTTAAGTTAGATTACTGTGCAAGTCTCCTCCTCCTGCATATCTTGTCTACTGGTAAGGTTTGAACCGTCCATGAATTATAGGGGGAGACTTTCTCTTTCTTTTTCTTTTTCTTTTTCCTTTCTTTTTCCCGATTAGCCATCTAATCTGGATTGGTATTTGATTTGTATGGGTGCCCCTACTAGCGGGAGTAGTATCCCTTTGGGACCACCCTTGCTACCAATGACTATTTTGGTATCAATACTGTGTAAAATTTCGCTGTGTATAATTTTGCTGTGTATAATACTGTGTATAATTTCGCTGTGTATAATTACGCTGGAAACATGTAACGAACTAATTGTACACGAATCTTATCCTTGCTGTAAATTGGTTGTTGGTCGCAATAAACATATTGATTGATATATATATATATATATATATATATATATATATATATATATATATATATATATATATATATATATATATATAATATATATATATAGAGGCATTGTGATTTCATAGAGGGCATGTTGCCGTAGCAACCTGCCCTTTGCTTTTGAGAATAATTGCATTGTGATTACATTTTCTCAGAGGATGTAATGTAGTAACAGCCTCTTGTAATAATTATACTTTGTGATTTCATACAAGGTATATTTCCGTAGCAACATCTTGCAACATCTTGTAATAATTGCATTGTGATTGATAGAGTAACACTCATGGAGAGCAGCAAGAGAGCAGCAATACGCGGTTCGATTCCCGCAACCCCCTCGGGCGCCTTGCATGGCTGCCAACATAGCGTGTGTTTAGTTAAGATATTGATAATTGTACTGCCATGTCTCAATGTAATCTTACTGCGTTTGTCGGTTTGAATTAATAAAGAAAAAATTATTATTATTTATTATTATTATTATTATTTCATACAGGGTATATTTCCGTAGCAAGATCTTGTAACATCTTGTAGTAATTGCATGGTGATTTCACAGATAATATATTGCCACTTTTTTTAGTAAAAATAGTAATAATAACAATGAGAGTCATGATGAAGGTGATCACACTGATGAAAACCGTCAATGGGATTGTTAGCCACGAAAATATACAGTTAGAAAACTGCATAGAATCTAAGGTTCACGAAGCAGATACTTACAAATTCAACTAAATAAACACTCCTACACATGGACACCGAGACATTCGCACAAACGTACACGCGAACACATTCACTTGTTTCGTCGTCGTCTCATTTTGCCAGACTTGTGGCCTTAATTATTCCACTTCCTCATCCTCACCTTCTCTTCTCGCTCTGCCTCTTCTTTATCAGACTTGCTCCTCTTCCTTCTCTTCCCGATGCCTGGCGATCGTCACGCTTCGTCTTTAACTGGCGCCACCTGTCCATAGCAAACCGTTTCACACATGCAGGACGTACAAAAATGGACGCACGGACGAACGAACGAACTTTGTGCCCACTTTTCTGCACATTGGCGACAATGATAAGGCATAGTCAATGTATCATTTGAACCGTTGTCTATTTTGGTGACTGATGATTGAAACACATTTGATGGTTAACTTCGCCAGTGCTGGTCTGCTGGACTCGGAAGTTTTCAAAAGGGAAGAAGTGAGGCGATGCCAACACCAGAGGCGTCTATCCCCACTAAGTCATTGGAGCAACGTCCCTTTTCCCCTCTTCTTCCCCCTCCGCCCCTAAAATGGTGACACACGCTAAAAGATCTCCCACCTATTTCTTGGATGGAGCATTTGCTCCAAGGTTTCTATGGTGTAGACGCCTCTGGCCAACACTTAGGCTTTGCCCGCAATTCATGATCTGCACTAACAGCTTAT
>OY744606.1:19550699-19728199 GCA_963556255.1 Allolobophora icterica
CTAACAGTCGCTGCTTTGAAACTAGTGACGGTTGCACCCTGGTGCTATATCTAAACGAGTCAGTACACCCAAAGTTTAGGCTGTTAGCTGTGCCTATAATTTTCTTTGCAGGAGTGAAATTGAACACTCATCTCAGTTGTTTAAGAGATCGAGTAAAATTCCAAACATTCATACTCACTCTCCGGAGTATGAGTTCGTTATGATGACGAAATTTGTCAAAGTTACTTTTCCAACTTGTTTATAGAGTCATCTGATGGTAGTAGGCTAGCACAAGACATGGCATACAAATATAGCGCATCTCTTCTTCCTGGCAAAGTAGCTCAACTTGTGTCTCGTCTATTGCTTTGAGGGCAGACATTTTGTTTGACCAGGGCATAGCCAGGGCAGTCATACAAGTAACCAGTGCAGAGTGTGATTTTTGTCCCACAAAAACTGAGGGTAGGGCAAAAATTCTGGCAGGGAAACGACCAGGGCAAAGGCTTTTTTACCAGGGCATTTGCCCTGGCTCGCCCTGGTGTATCGCCGCCACTGTTTAAGGGCTGCATTTGACATTGTAGATCATGATATTTTGATGTCTCTAAGAAGTCAATACCGAAGACTTAAATAGATTGGGTATGATGCTTGCAATAATTGAATATGCCCTTTGTATTCAATATTATTCATGAATTTGATTTAAATCTAGCTTTCCTTATTAAATTGCAGGCGCTATGCAACATTAAAGTTGGCTAATTACAACAATTGCAACTACAGCCATTTCTGCTCGTTTTCTGAAAATGTCTTTTGGTTTTAATCTGCACTCTTATCAGTTCTGCAGAATAAGTAAACCTGGTGTTGCTGCTGTGGCGCTCTAATAATTCCATCGCTTATTTTCTTGTAGACATTTTCATTCGATAGGTTGCGTTCCAGTCGTTGGCCAAAGTTGGTAAACCAAATAGCGAGAACTCTGGGTATTGTGTGCAACTAAGCGCCACCTACTGAATGTAGTAGGGATGAAACTGGGATGCCGTGGCGCATCGATGATCGCATGCTGATGAGTGATGACAGAGGCTGATTTGGTTTGACGGCGATGAATCGTAATCGTAATCGCTAACTCCAAATTTATAAAGCACCACTCGAAAGCTTTAGAGCAGGGAACCAGCTTATTCTCTCGCAACTGAATTCTCTGATTACATCTTCTCAACTCTTGTCCGTGATTTTGGTGTTTGGCTCATCGCTTTATTTTGGTCTCCCATCTAGTCGCACGGTGCAGTGTGATTCTCCTTACAGATTTTATTTTAGTTACAGTTACAGTTATAGTTAATGGTTTTTCATTTTAGTTATAGTTACAGTTATAGTTAATATTATTTTTTAGTTACAGTTATAGTTATCGTTAACGAAATCATTTTGCTTTCGTTAACGAAAACATTTTCGTTACCGTTATCGTTAATGAAAATCACACTGAATTATGAAGACACGTTACACAATAATTTGCTTAGAGCTTTGACAAATGGGTGCATTCAGCTTCATGAATACACAGCGCTCCATATTCACCGACATCCAAAGCGAACATAGGATTCATTTTGCTTTCGTTAACGGCTGTATTTTCACATTCTCACGTTAGTTGATATTGTAATTTTTTTTATCGTATTAACGAAAATAGCAATGAATTTTCGTTAGTGTTATTTTCGTTATAGTTATAGTTATAGTTAATGATATTTTTTAGTTATAGTTATAGTTATCGTTAACGAAATCATTTTTTGTTCGTTAACGAACATTTTCGTTATCGTTAACGTTAATGAGAATCACACTGGCACGGTGTGCCTAGAGCGAGTTCTGCGCTCTGCAGCCCGTCTCATTGGGCATATTCCCAAACATGGCCAAGTCTCTAGATATGTGATATTTTTTAGTTATAGTTATAGTTATCGTTAACGAAATCATTTTTTGTTCGTTAACGAACATTTTCGTTATCGTTAACGTTAATGAGAATCACACTGGCACGGTGTGCCTAGAGCGAGTTCTGCGCTCTGCAGCCCGTCTCATTGGGCATATTCCCAAACATGGCCAAGTCTCTAGATATGTGCTGGAGGTCCTTCACTGGCTTCCTATCCGCTTACGCACTGAATATAGGATCGCCGCCTTAGTATGGCGATGTTGTCAGGGCCCTGCCCTTGCTTACCTTCGAGAGCTTTGCTGCTCCGTTTCAGGTGCCCAAGGCCGACGTTCCCTCCGCTCAGCGGGAAAAGGGGTACTTTTAGCCCCCTTCGCTCATTCCGCGAGACCGCGACTATGCAAAGTCGACCTTTTTCAGTAGTGGGCCCGGTGGTCTGGAATAGACTTCTCTTAGAGTTCCACATGTGCCCTGGGATCCCTCCTAGGTTGTTTCTTGCAAATCTTAAAACTGTCTTATTTGAACGTGCTGGTGTCGGGAGCGCCTCTGAGTAGCTCCCTTCAAGGGGCGCTATATAAATCCTCGAATGAATGAATTCACGAGCAATGCATACAATGCATTTGAAAGGCGAATGGATGTCGAGCCATGCAATCTGTCTAGGCCCTAATTGTTGTGGCCCCTGCGCTTGAACGACAGCTTTGTTAGCTCCAGGACCAAGCTTTAAGACTTGTAGGTCTAATGTTGCTAAAAGAGAAACCTAGGACTAGGCTACCTATGCTATTCCACGTCATAGACAGAAAAGGCTCTCATTTAATTCTTGATTGACACACTTGATGACTAAAAAGATCGTTAAAGATTTTCCCGAAGTTAAGTAGGCCTAAGGCCTTGATAACCTCTATTAGGTTCACTGAAAAACTTTCGAAATGACTAAAACATAGTCGGCTATCTGGCAGATGAAACAGTAATGTGTTAATGAACGCAGAAAATTTTCTTGGACTGTTGCATAGTGGAGCAGTTCGTTTTTTCAGTGGAAGATTTGTTACGAGACATTAAGTTGGGGGTGACTTGTTCGAAACTTAGATTTCATTGCGAATTTTGTAGGAAACGGTCATAAAGTATTTGTTATTACTGGATCATCGAATATGACCATAATATGTGATTATGATTTTAGCACTGATCAAGTTCTAGTTTTAAGTTTATGCTGTTCTCGTTCTACCATTGGGCTCATAATTGGGCCTTACAATAATGATAGGTTTGTGCATTACGCATTGTTGCCATGCTCCGCTTTCAACTTATATAGGTCAGAGGTGGATCCAAGGGCCATTCCAACCATAGTCTCCCCATTTGATCTTTACACAGGACGTGTCCCCGCCCCCCATCACGAAGTAGACGATGTTTTAAGGGCATACACCTAATAGTAAGTTACACAAATTAGCACATAACTCTTTTACTTAACGCAAAAAAATCATAATTTTTTGACGACCTCATTTTTCTGGATCCGTCGCTGATATAGGTCTCATTACTCCTATACTGATGCATCTGTTTGATGATGGAGTCACTCTTGCAGAAGACAAACAAGCACGCTGCCGAGAAGAGACGACTGTGTCTCACTTATTTATGTAAGTGAAGGCGTTTAGAGAGCACTCTACGTCTAATTTGTACGGCACTTGGTCCAATTGGCAGCGCGTTAGATTTGTAATCCGACGACTGTGGGTTCGAGCCTCTGCTGGTGGACCGTGTAACGGCCCTGGATAGGTTCCGCATACTATTGTACCGTGCCTCAGATTCAGGTGTACTGCCTATAGCACGCGTGATAAGTGCAATAAATCAATATGTCCGCGTAGTTTTGAACACGCTGTTGCGGATGCAGAATGGGAAATCTGAACTGGCGTGCAGCTAACGCAGATTGGCAGATTGGCAGATTGTAAGCTGTGTTCAGAGGCGTAGACTCTGGGGCGGGGGGAGCCAGGCACGTGACCCCCAATAATTGAGATGGACTGTACACCCAGTGCAACAAGTGTAGAATGAATAACCAAATGTCCCCCCTATATTTTGGACAAGTTTACGCCAGTGTCTGTGTTTGCCTATAGATGTGTTCGTTGATAGTGTAGTATTATAGGAGAGATATTTCACGACTTTTCAGGCAAGATTTTAATATAGGCTATCTAGTTAGATGTAGGCCTAATAAATATTGCGTCTGTATAGTTAGTCGAATTCACAACTTCACCGTACGGTCCTAAACTCCTGAAACTTTTTTTATCCTGTTTTAAGTCGATAACCATGACTGGTACCGGCCAGCAATTCTGGGGTCCGCAATTCCGGGGTCCACTATTCCGGGAGTGCGCTATTCCGGGGTCCGCTATTTCGGAGGTCCGCTAAAATACCTATATGCATACACACGTACAGAGATACATACATACATACATACATACATACATACATACATACATACATACATATACACATACATACATAATACATACATACATACATACATACATACATACATACATATATACATACACACATACATACACACACACACACGCATACATACATACATAATAGATACATGTATGCATGTATGAATGTATGTATCTCTGTATGTATGTAGGTAGGTATGCATAGGGCATAAATAGCGGACCTCCGGAATAGCGGACCCCCGGAATAGCAGACCCCCGGAATAGCGGAACCAAACTCCATGATTTGATCTTCTACTTCATCCATCAGCGTTAATGTAGGCCTATGTTGCATGGCATTTAATTTCCTGCAAAATTACGGTTTGAATGTCATTGCACTTACGGATGTTTTGATACATAGAATATTCAGTATTTCTGCGCCAACATCTGATAATTATGGAATGACTGGCACTTCAAACAATTGAACAAGTAGAGCCATTGTTCTCGTGCACACCTGTTTCATGCCGCAGCGAAAGCCTTTTCTTCTTGGCGAAGCCATCATATCTATCAGAGCTTGACCGAATTGAACGATTTTTCATTCTTGAACAAAAGCTGACAAAAACCAAAGATACAGAAAATGGAGAATGCAACTTCTGACATCTACATTGATTTCATCGCTTGAAAATCAATCTTGCGAACAATCGTTGAAACGACCAATCATTAGTAACTCATCAATTAATCTGTTTGTCTGTCTGTCGGTGTGTATTTCTGTCTGTCTTATGTCTATATATATATTATCTCTAGGCCTATGTGTCTTATGACTGTCTGTTAGTTTATCCAATAGTCTTGTCTGGCATGTCTGCTTACCTGTCCATCTTGCTGTAGAATACACATTTTCTAACTGTAATTAATGCAAACATTAATGAATGTTCTAAGGGTGTGGAATGGGTAATAATGCTCTCTTTTCCAAGACAATGATTTAAATGTTGGCCAGGACCCTAAAGCTTCGGTCTTTTATCTCTTGACTCGAATCTGTGTTCTGACCAATGATTTTCAACCAATTCAGAGGGATGTCCAGTTGTACCATTGTCTATGTCTTGTCGAATCTTTATCACGTGTCAACAAATTTTAGGCAGTTTTGACCCCTCCCTCCCCTTTGTCAACAACTGTCAAACATTCAAGGACCCCCTAATAAAATTATGTCAAAATTATTTTACCCCTCTAAAACAAATTATCTTTCCTTCGAAAAGAAACTCGAAATATTAGATTTTCAAAAACAACCCAGGATATTCGCATTAAAGAGATTAAGCAGCACATTTTCTCATTAACCTGGGAACAATAAACAATAAAGATAATTTAAAATGAAGAAATATCGCGTTTGATTAAATTACAAACAAAAAATAAATAGATCACTCATAATGACTTTCAGAATCTATGGTTACTTTTTGATTAAATTATTGTTGACGCCAATTTGTCTTGAACACCCCTTCCCCTTGTCAAGAAATGTCAAACTTTACAAACCCCTCCCTCCCAATTTTGTTGACATAATTAATGGACGAACCCTCTCCGGAGATTTAGCCAACTACGTCCTCTCATAATTTTTATTATCATTTCTAATCGCATCTGATGTGAATGATGCAATTTCGTCCGAAACTGTTTGACAAATGTGAACTGAAGCTGCTTAGTCGCATTGTAGGCCTATTCATGGCAGTGAATTCAATAAGGGGATCAAATGTTTGTTGTTCTGTGTCCTGCATGTCCTTAGTCGAGAAGCTTTGCACTGTCCCGTTTGTTTAAACATGTCTATTTCGGTGATACCAGTGAGAAGTGAGTTACAGTATTCGAACTAGCCAGTGGAATTGAAAGTGGCGTGGCATTCTGTGAATACATTTTTTTTCTTGCAGGGGTTTACGAGATTGTCGGAAAAGGATCTTATAGAATGACATGACACTCGATGCATAAATGACCAAGTTCAATGGACAACTTTCAGCTGGATAGAAATGCAATCTACACCGTGTCTCAAAATAAACTGTGCAAAATTGTTTCTGTCAGAACTTAGTCAAATTTCCTCCAATTTTAACAATATTTGGTAGATAGATGGCAAAATAGCTTAAATTTTATGCTATACATAAATTTTCCACCTCACCTGACTCATGTCACCGCACTACCTTGTTAAACACAGATGTACCAATTTCTTATATAACGCTTAAATTTTAACAACTAGAATGCTCAGATTTTGTTCATCAAATCGTTAGAGGGCATCAGATGTTAATTATTAAATTTCTAATTTTAACTAGTCTACCCTCAGAATAGCTGGCAATCATTATTTACGTGTTAATGACGTAACTGTTTATTTTAAGCTGCGCTATCGTTGATTAAAAATGGTGTTTTCGATCGTTTTTACGTCCGTACATCTGTGTTTAACAAGGTAGTGCGGTGACATGAGTCAGGTGAGGTGGAAAATTTATATATTGCATAAAATTTCAGCTATTTTGCCATCTACCTACCAAATATTATTGAAATTGGTGGAAATTTGACGAAGTTCTGACAGATACAATTTTGCGCAGTTTATTTTGAGACACGGTGTAGTCAGACTAGGGAAGCAGCTGACTTGTTCTAGCAATAAACTACTTGAAATATAAGCATTGATTGCAGTAACCTTTGATGTGAGAGTCTAATTAAGGCGGCTCCAAGGCGTATGTCCAGCTTTTAATCATGAAATTATAAGACCAGATGGTCCATTACGCATAATAGCTCGGACGAGGCATATTACTTAATTAGGTCATGCGACAAAGACTATCTT
The DNA here is from genome assembly GCA_963556255.1 of Allolobophora icterica. Taxonomy (NCBI): domain Eukaryota; kingdom Metazoa; phylum Annelida; class Clitellata; order Crassiclitellata; family Lumbricidae; genus Allolobophora; species Allolobophora icterica. The sequence goes on from OY744606.1 coordinate 19,557,769, forward strand.
GCTATTCGGCGATTACTATTAGCAACCTATAAAAAGATTAGAGAGCAGCTTCTGGTAAGGTTAGATGAGGTAAAGTAAGGTAAGGCAAAGCGAGGAAAGGCAAGTTAAGCTAAGATAAGGTAGGGCAGGGTGTAGTAAAGTAAGCTAAGGTAGGGTAGGGTAGGGTATAGTAAGGTAGGCTAAGGTAGGGTAGGTATACTAAGCAAGGTAAGTTAAGGTAGGGTAGGGTAGGGTAGGTATAGTAAGGTAAACTAAGGTAGGTAGGATATAGTAAGATAAGCTAAGGTAGGGTAGGTATAGTAAGATAAGCTAAGGTAGGGTAGGGTATAGTAAGACAAGCTAAGGTAGGGTAGGAAATAGTAAGATAAGCTAAGGTAGGGTAGGATATAGTAAGATTAGCTAAGGTAGGGTAGGATATAGTAAGATAAACTAAGGTAGGGATGGATATAGTAAGATAAGCTAAGGTAGGGTAGGGTATAGTAAGGTAAGCTAAGGTAGGGTAGGATATAGTAAGATAAGCTAAGGTAGGGTAGGGTATAGTAAGATAAGCTAAGGTAGGGTAGGGTATAGTAAGATAAGCTAAGGTAGGGTAGGGTATAGTAAGGTAAGCTAAGCTAAGGTAGGGTGGGTAGGGTATAGTAAGTTTGGCTAAGGTAGAGTAGAGTATAGTAAAGTAAGTTAAGGTGGGGTAGGATATATAGTAAGGTGAGCTAAGGTAAGGTAAGGTAGGGTACCGTAAGGTAAAATAAAGTAGGGTAGGGTAGGGTATAGTAAGGTATGCTAAGGTAGGGTAGGGTAGGGTACAGTAAGGTAAGCTAAGATAAGGTATGGTAGGTATAATTAGGCAAGCTATGGTAGGATAGGGTATAGTAAGGTAAGCTAGGGTAGGATAGGGTTTAGTAAGGTAAGGTAGGTAGTGTATTGTATTGTAAGGTAAGCTAAAATAAGGTATGGAAGGTATAAGAAAGTAAGCTATGGTAAGCTAAGGTATGGTAGGGTAAGGTAGAGTAAGGTAAGCTAAGCTAGGCTAAGATGGGGTAGGGTGTTGTAAGGTAAGCTAAGGTAGAGTATGGTAGGGCATAGTAAGGTAAGCTAAGGTAAGATAGAGTATGGTAGGTATAATAAGGTAAGCTAGGGAAGCTAAGATAAGGTAGGGTATGTGTTAGGGTGATTCAAGTTCTGTAGTAAAAAAGTAAACAGTTAAGAGAGGCTCTTTACCTTTTGAATTCCTTTTAGCCCATAGAGCAACACTGTGAAATATGGCTGAAATTGGTTTGGATTTAGGACTACCTTAAAAAGCTCCAATTTTTATTTTACCGAATTTAATTTTTTTACTGTAAAGCATTTTAAATTACTTAGTAATACTTACTTACTTATCTCTTAATACAGAAGTTAAAAGAACATATAATATTATTATAATTTATGAAAAACAAAATACTGGAAACTATTCGATAAATACTTTTTAGCATTTTTAATAAATTAAGAAAATAATATTATGGCTGAAACCAGGTCAAAGACTTCCACTCATCTTATTGGAGAATCTCAGGAAACGTTTTGAGGTAGAAGCTAGAAGCCTATAAGCTTGGATGTTTAAAAAGATATTTTTTCATCACAAGAAACACAAGCTTTCTCAGAAAGATGCAGTGAAAATCTAGTTCAAGAGATAAGCAAAATCTGGGCTAAAGCTAGGATTCAAACTGCAGAAGAAAAAAACTGTTCGCAAGCTAGATGCATTACTAGAAAAGTATAGGAGTTTATCTGTCATAACAAGAATCGAGGGAGAACGGCACAGCAAGCTAAAGAAGATTATTTCGTTAAATCTTCTATATTCTATTCGATATTGCTCATTCATTCATTCATTCATTCTGAAAATTTATATAGCGCTCCTTCAAGATACCTACTAAGGTGCGCTCCCAGCTCAGCCACAGCTAAAAAAGAAAGACTTGAGCGATTTATGAAACGCAGGCAAATTATTCAGAGGTAGTAATCGAAGTTCCGGCGGGAGCCCATTCCAAGTGGAGGGACCCACAACTGAGAAAGCCCGGCGCTGCCCAATAGAAGAACGAGCACGTGGGACCAAGAGCTCCCCTCTGGTCGAGGAGCGTAGTGCCCGACGCGCTACGACGTCGGACACCGGGCGGCAAAGGTCACGAAGGTAAGATGGAGCGCAGCCTAGAAGACAACGAGAGACTAAGGAAGCGATCCGATAGGAAATACGCTGCGCGATAGGGAGCCAGTGCAACACATCGCGCATGTAGGCAGAGACAGGAGCGTACTTGGGGATACGCCCAACAAGTCGAGCGGCTGAGCGTAGAACCCGATCCAGACGCCATAGGACTCCGAGTGGGAGACCAGCTAGAATCGAGCAACAATGGTCAATTCGACTGGTAACAAAGGCATGGACGAGGACCACATGCTCATCACGATGCCATTAGTATAATTAAAATTGAAGACAGAACATTTCTTGTGGATCAGCGATCAGAAAGAATATATGCAACGGGTGCAACGGATGCAAATTTGGCCAAGAAAGAAGAGGAGAAAATAATTAAAATCACTGAAGGAAAACTTAGACCTCGAAAAGAAGAAGAAAGGAAAGTAAAGCAGCGGAATATCTAAGTCACAGTTGTCTACATCAAGTTCTGAAAGTGAATCAGATCACAGTGATTCAGAAGATTAGTAATATAATGAACAGTTCTCACATTTAATGAAGGAACACTGTGCGAAAACTACAATTCCATCGACATCCGACTATAAGACTCAGACAAAACGACCCAAGTTCAGTTCTTCGAATATCTTTCCACAAAATCTATTATCTAGCTTCTGCGCTGGCTCTAACAAATGTCAGTAACAGAAAGGTAGCCTACAGCTTAGCAACAGCGAAGAACTGAGCTTATGGCAACGATAATGTATCCGTTTTATCCAAGTTACACTTTCGCTCAGCAGCATTCAAAGAAGCCGGATTCCAATCATCCAATGTTCTACAAATGTTAAAGTTAATGACAGTGCGATAAGAAGGATTGCACTAGCATCAACCTTCAACTCAACCTTGACGAAGCAAGAAGATCAAAAACAATTCTTGTTCCAAATTGTAGAAGACTATCGGCAACAATTTCCAAATTCAAACAAAAATGCACTTTTTCCTGAATGTAGTCATAGTGACCAATTTGTATCTAGTAAATACAGTAAAGAAATTGAGGACTTATAATTACTTTCTAACGAGTCTCATTTTAATTCATTAGAAACATATTGGCATTTAAAGTAATAGATATTAGCTTCTTAGACAGTGTTACATTTTTTAGACTTAATCATTAAAATTTTCAGTAAAATTGGTTGTGTACTCAAATTCAATATTTTGGACAAAGCGAAAGTTAATGATTTCAAAGTCGTTGAGGCAGTACTAAATATTATCCAATTTCACAGAAATTTTGTGTGGCTTATATTATTACCAAAAGGAACAGAAAAAAGCAAGAGCACAACAAATATAAGATTTTCCATCTTTCTGAATCACCCTAGTAGGCATAATAAAGTAAGCTACCCTACGTAGGATGTAGTAAGGTAAACTAAGATAAGGTAGGGTAGGGTGTAGTAAAGTAAGCTAAGGTAAGGTAGGCATAGCAGGGTAGGGCATAGTAAGGTCAGCTAAAGTAAGGTAGGGCAGCATGTTGTCTATGAAAGAATTTCATAAAATTATATTTTCACGGCAGAAACGGTCATTAAAGTTCGTGATTAATACAAAACTTTCTGAAATATAAATTTGGGCGAGGTCAAGTACGACCTACTTTTCCTTTAGATTCTGAAAACTAAGATAAGGTAGGGTAGGGTGTAGTTGGTTACTTTAACCAATGGTGGTACGCCATTGGTTAAAGTAAGGTCAAGTAGGCCTACTTATAAGGCGAGCTAAAACATGGTACCGTATGGCAAGGTAAGTTTTAGGAAATCGCTCATTTATTACACAGCAGCTCTGATGCTGATGCGTGATCCTGAGGCTGTAGGACAATCTTTCCTATTAGCCACATATACTGACAACGAAATGGAACTCGAACACCTGCATGATGTAGAGTTGATGAAATAGAAGCGCACTGACGATCTGCCCCAAAATCTAATCTAATTCAAACGGGAGTCTGGTCTTTGTAACCTTCGTTGAACGGCTGCCAGAATACCAATGAGGATTTCTTCCAAATAGTAAACAGACACAAATTGCATGCCGCTTGGATGAATGTATAACCAGACAGTCGATGTCAGTTTGTGATGGGCTTTCATTGTTCTTGCAGGCTAATTTCCTATGCGTAGTGTTTTGCAAGTGTCAGCCTCTGAATGCGGTTTCGCATAGAAGTGACCCTTACTGATGCCTTCTTCATTACAGGAACAGCGCAGTATAATGGGAATTAAGATACGGTAAGCAGTAAGTGTGTACATTTACATTAGTGTACTCCGGTACTTAAGAAAGATCTATAGTTTCTTATGACTTGTCTGAGCAAGTTGATTTCATAAACATTCAGTAGACCCTACTTCGACCAGTTGTCGAAATTAATTAAAAACAATGGAATATAAGAGTAAATTTAGCAAGAACGATAAGACTTTATAGCAGCTCTTAACAAGACAGTCTAGACAGACAAGTAGCTACAGTTACTGTTCTGACCAGTTTAGCAATTTCTTTTAACTAGAACACGCAGGATTGCTGCAAGCCTGCTGGTGCTGGGTTAGTTTAAACCAACAGTAAAAAAGGTTAAAAATCTCAGCAAAAGCACAATTTTCATTATACACTGATCGACTGAAATTGACCCTAATTTAAAGGATGGCAACTTACTAAAACTTGAACACGCAATATTGTTAACGGGTCTTATCTTTAAGATTTTTATCTGAGGATTTTGAATACAGCATTTAGCAAATTTATGATTATTTTAGATTTAAATTTATTTTCTTCAAATAAATCGATGTCTCGTGCTCATACATTATTTTGTCAATTTTTACTAGGTACAACCACGACTACAACAGATTTGCGGATTTGTAATTCTGATTTAGACTGAAGCATTGATAAAACTCACAAGTATTTGGTGTGATCAGAAGATTATTGATTTTTCGAAACGTCACGTTCTAGTCGAAATAATAATCTTGGCAAAAAGTTTGTAAAATTTACTTTTGAAAAGTACTTTAGGAAAGTATTTTGGAAAAGTATTTTGAATTCTCAAATATACTTCTCTAAACTATTTTGAAAATACTTTTACAAAATACATTTCAAAAGAATTTTTATTATACAAAATAAAATGGTAGTTTTTAATTTGAAAATAGAAATAAGAAAAAACTTATATTTTCAAAACACCATTGTACCTATCACTGGATTCCTACTAGAATCTATGCATAGCACTTTGTTTTCATGTTTTGGTTTACATTTTGTTTTTGTATTTGCATTTTACCACATTGTAAAGAGTTGACACAGGAGCATCAATTTTTTAAACCGAAGGACAATCTGTAGAGTTGACTTCTGCGGCACCAGAGGAGCAGGATTTTGACTTGGTGAGGCTCTAAGCTATATAATCTTAAAGGCCCCTTGCTTAAAAAATTCAACCAAAAGGTATCACAAAACTTGAAAACATATATGCCTTTTAATTATTTTACAGCAAGAAATTAATTCGAAAATTCAAATAATTTTTAAATGAATGCTTACTCAAATGAGATGGAATTGCTATATATATATATATATATATATATATATATATATATATATATATATATATATATATATATATATATATATATATATATATATATATATATATTGTCTTAAAACAAATTAGTCATATTGATGTATATTGTGCACTAAACACAGACGCCATAGCAGTTACTAATTATTATTATCAATTAAATATAGCAGCGCAAGCAAATATGTTTCATTAATTCATGTATCTTTGATTTATTTTCTTGCTTAATTTAGTATTTATGATTGAGATACAGTACAGTATATATATATATATATATATATATATATATATATATATATATATATATATATATATATATATATATATATATATATATATATATATATATATATATATATATATATATATATATATATATATATATATATATATATATATATATATATATATATATATATAGCACGCATACAATTTTGAAAAAGCCCCCACAAAAAATTATAAATTGCTTGACGCCCCTGCCGATTGCGAGGCCCTAAGCTGTAGCTTTGTTAGCCTATAGTATAGGTAAATCCGACACTGTGTCAGTGTCGGATTTACCTATGCTATAGGCTAACAAAGCTACAGTAAGTTATTGGAAACACACCCTGCATGTTTTCTGACGCACACACGTGCCTGACAGTCCAATTTAGAATAGGAAACCAGGATGGCTGACGTATGTAGGGAAATAAAACAGACATAGATGTAGACAGAGACAGAGATATAGATGAACAGAAGTAGTTATTTGGGTGATAAACATGTATGTAGGCCTCTCTGACCAAGTCAGTATAACAACCGAATATCTAGCCAAACAAGATCTTGTTGACTGCATCAGTAGCCACGGCTTCAGCTGGTTCTTCTCTATTTAGACGCTGATCTGAAACACGTATGTGGTCATCGATGAGAGATAGGTTGAATGATGACATGCGATGTGCTCAGCACTGGGTCTCGTTAATAAAGTCTTCAATTAGTCAGCGTTTCAATCGATATGGTTGTATCTTATTACAGTGGCCGGTCGGCCATGCGACACCAGCGATCATCATCCTGCTGGTCTTGGTCGTCGCCGTGCCTATACGAACCCCTTCCTAAACTGCATGTCAACGCGCCTACACTAATTCAAAAGTTACCAGCAAAAGTTGTTTGTGATGCATTGTTGAGATATTTATGGCCAAGCAACAAATCTGAAGTGCAGCCTAGTACAAAAATTCACAGAGTTGTTGGGATGCAATCCAAGATGAGCCTAAATTGATCAGGTTTCTCTGAAACGTGTGGGTCAGTAGAGAGATGGAATTAGTATTTAAAGAAGATCATTCAATAAAGTAAGTGAGTGTAATGAAAGCGAGGAAAATGAACGATGAAACCATATAACACGATGATAAGATTGACTAAGAACTAAATGTGTAGAATAATTATATTGTGTAGATGTACGGTAACCGTAAAGATACAGAATTGAGAATACGTGCATTTTGACCGACCTTTTGTAAACTTAAAACTGGACAGGTAAACCAGGCAAGCTCAGGTACTGCAGAATTTAAGTAGATTTGCGCAGTAGATTTGTCCATATTGCCATAAACACACGAAGGCATTTGTACTTAGACCCAGGATAGAGCTCAAATTTGTCAGGTATACAGGCAAGATCACAGGCAAGGGCAGGTAAACAGATAGGACACGTGTTAGATCAAGGACGTAGAAATTTAATGCCCAGTAGATTTGACCATGTTGATATAAACACGAAAGACGTGCGCATTTGGATCGACCTAAATATATACAAGACTTAAATGCGCAGTTATATGCTCGTGTAGATGTAAACACGAAAGAAGACGTGCGCAGTTGGGGAGTGGCTTGATGGAAACCGACTCTAAAGAGGAAAGCCAAGACGGAGGGGGAGAGAATATAAGAGGAGGGGGTGAGAGAGAATATAGAGAAGGCAAGACAAAGCGAAAAGACTCTGAGAAACTGCAGCGAAAGACTCACCAAAAGAGAGAAGTTAGCCAGAAGTACAGGGACGTTGCAATGACAGTGAAGTCTCGAGATGCTGTAATATACTGTTGAGAATTTATCATCGTAGAATAATAAAATCGTAAAAGAAAACAAAAGTGTCGTTTCTCCAAGAGGTCGTCATGAACCAAGCAGAGAAGGAACCCCGAAGAGACACCTATAGTACCACTGCCACCAAGTAACCATGATTTCATCAGATGATTGGTGCCACGCCAATCATCATTTAAAACATTACAGTAAGCGTCGAAAATCAAAGACGGTGGCATACGTTGATAACTTGATAGCTATGGGAGCCGATGGGGTTGCCCAATAAGACAACGGAGTTACTCGTTATTTGTGGGCTTATAGAAAGATACCCCTAGTACAATCAACAAATCTAAACAAAACCAACCAAATTTCAGTTTCATCAAATTGTGACGAAAGCTATTAAACTATTGACAGAATTGGTTGAAAATTTGTCAGATGCTATTAAATCTGCGGAAATCCATGCTGAGGGGGAAGAAATTCAGTATGGAACCCAGTACAGTATGAGAGCAAAAGATAAATCTTTTTCAACCGAGAGAAACATTACTATGTTATCCAACTTCCAGAAAAAACTGATGCCTCGTAGGCACAGATCGTGCACTGTTTCACATAAATGATCGAATCATTCCTATCTGATTGGCAAGGTTGTTGACGGAAAGAAAATTGTTCTTGCCAACAAGATTCGAAAGTATATTACATGTGCTTCATGTGTGGTTTAATTGCCGATGATGACATTGATTTAGGATAATATTGCATTACCAATTGAGTCTAAAATCGAGTGCAAACCTTTGGAGTTAGATTATGAGCAGAGAAAAGACTTGACAGTAAACCCACAGAGGCAGTTGACGAATTTTTTAAAACAAAGTATATAGCTAAACTTGAAACGTGAAATTCTGTTACGATCTGAGTTTAATTATAGACAGTTTCCTGCTGACAGAATACCTTCAGATATCGACCTGAAGTTGAACGTCAGACAGGCGACTTTTCAAATGCTGGGATTGTCAAACCGTTGACCAGTCACATAGGCCTAACTAGTCCATTGATTATTATTGCTAAAGAGAAAAAATTGTAGCCTTTGTCCTACTTGTAAATAACGTAACATTACCGGTTTCACTGTTGAATGTCAGTATCCGATGTCTATTGTTTGTGAAGTGTTAAACGCAATCATAAGTCAAACTGTGTTTGAATGTGTAAGTGCACATTATACATGTTTTGTGCTAGAGTCAGCTCAATGAAAAACGGAGAACGTTACGCAACATGGTTTATTTGAGTGGACACGAGTGCCGTTGGCATGATTGATCCAGGATGTACTTTACAAAAACCGTTAATACAGTGTTAGAAACCAGAGAATGATGTAGTACTTGGTACTTGTATTCGAGTACAACTCGAGTACAGTTTTCAGTACTGTTACTCGTACTCTGTACTTGAGACCAAAATATTTATACTCATACTTCAGACCAGAGTACTTATACTCGTACTTGGAAACAAATGACAGTGTTTACGGGCACTGGGATAGGTTACCAGTTAGCTTTACCTTTTAGTCATTAACTCTTACGGTCTGGACATTTTGGAACTTCTTTTGTGGATACCGTTGTTGAACGTGTGTTTAGTTATGGCGGTTTAATATTAAAACCGCATAGATCGAATTTGAGTGACAAGATGCTCACATCGCTTATATTTCGTAAAGCAATTCTGACTGAGTACATTGTGTGTGGCAATACACCATGGCTTTGTTAAACATATAAACATCTCGTTGTTCTTGCAGTAGGCATGTGAACTTGTATTGTAGTCGAGGTACTTGCACTGGTACTTGTATTTGAGACATAAGAACTTGTACCTGAGACATAAGTACTCGTGCTTGTACTTACAACCTAAGTACTTGAAACATATCTGCTGGAAACTTTGAAAGCGTTTTAAGAACCACGTGTAGACGATATTGCGGTACATTATAATGATAGGAACACTCATTTACGACATTTGGATTTTGTTTTTACGATAAACAATTTACAAAATGACATGAGTACTTAATTTAACGATGCAACTGAAGAAATGTGAATTTGCTTAGCGAAAGTATAAGCACAAAAAGTGAGATTTACTGGCCATCTGGAAATCTAAAAATTGGATCCAGATAAAATCAAATGAATGTTGGGAATAGAAAGATCGAAGACGAAGAAGATTATAAGACAACCAGATAGATTATTATGTTTTTATCGATGATTTATCTCTGATTTTCCCTAGCTTCCTAAACCGTAGTTGGTTTGAGAAAGTGCCAAATAATTCTTTTGACAGGCCAACCGAAACGCTTTCGAAATATTGAAATGTTGTTTGTGTTCAAGAGTTCCTTAGAATATCATTCGTATTGGTGATGATGTAAATTTCTACTGTGCCAGCAGTGGCATTACAACAGTACTGATGCTGTGTTAACAAAATTTAACAATAATGTAGAGAAATACATATTGCGTTGGTAATCAGTTAAAAAACTGACTGAAAACAAAAGAAAGTCGACAACAATTGAGAGAAACGTATTCTTTTGTATGGCTGTTGTTTCAACTGAAGGCCATTATCTAATTTTCAAATTTTGTCGCATATACTGATCCGTTGACATATATTTAACTATTACTATGCCTAAACCTGCAAGGCTTGTCAGATGGCGTTTGGCGTTATGGCCTACATACACTTCAGCTTGAAGTAATTAATGTTTTGTAAGACTGGTTCCCACGATAAGAAGGAAACTTTAATAACGTCATTGACTGATTGGGTTATTTACTTTATGTCCAACCGAAGATCACGTGCGTAAGACAAATGGGTTCTTCTACCTACAGCGCATTGATCACGTGCTGCTGACTATTCATTGATTCATGGACCGGTCTAAACCAGTCTGAGCTGGTCTGTTCTATTGGCGGGAAAGGGCCTAGAAAAGGAAGTCCCAAATGCATTGTTGAGAGAGCGCAAAGAGATTTTGTTGATAGTTTAAGTTTGAGTTACAAATATCGCTGACAAATTTGTGCGTGTAGAGAATTCTATGTCTGACTCTGAAGTAGGCCCACTGCTGTCATTGAACCGTTTGTTAATAAATTTAACAGAACAGATTCAATGACTGTGTGTCTTATCTTGAGCTAACAGGACGCTACAAACCGGGCGAGTCGACGCTTCCGAAGCGCGATCGATTGACACTACTAGGACAGTCGTCGACATAGTTAGCAGCACAAGCCCAATCGGATGGTACTGCGAAGATGCCTACAGTAAATACACACAATCGACCTGCTTGCAGGACGCCGTCACGTACAATCGGTCGGTCGTCCTATATAGATTTTTTGCTTGGATGTGTTTGGTTACGCGGCTGAAAGTAAAGTCGACCAAAAGCAGACACTTGTGCAGGCTCCATATAACGCCCACAGACGTAAATTGTTTGGCAACAGACTTCAACAAAGCACATACGCTATTAGCTCCAGTAGACCATTCAGATGGACTTTCGATGGCAGCCAAACAGAGGATCTTGTGGATGAAAGAGAATATGCCTCAATGAAGTGGTTTTATGACCAACAAATTACAACGACAGTACTCGTCGCACTTCAGTTGGCTCTTATAGTTCACTTGTCGCCCAAGGGCTTAGAAACATAGAGCTAAGAGGGCCTATCTACGAACCCGATCGAAGGCACATCGGAAGATTGATTACGGATAGAAGATGCTGGAGGCTGACATGGCAGCATGCGGCAGTCGATGAAGAGCAATGGAGAATGCAGGAAGTGGACGAGATGGTGGCAGAAAGATAGATCGTCTGAAAGACATGCTTTATTTATTTACTAAGATAACCCTGCTCGCCTGCAGCTTCCCACTCCTACTGAAGCGTCAACCCTTGAAACTATCCTATCCGGGTTCTACCCCTCATCATCCAGTGTGTAATCTAGTCCCCCTGTTCTGGGGGGGAACAAGGTTTCTCGGGGGGAATTTCCCCCCAAAAAGGTATCTGCCTTACAATATTGCTGAGTTCTGGGGGGGGGGAAACTTCAATCCTGGGGGGGAAATTTCCCCCCCAAAAGACGTCTAGATTAAACACTGCTCATCATCCATGCATGGCAACCATGACCACCGATTTTCACCTTAGTACGATGCTCCTCTTGGATCCCTCCATCGGATACTGACCTGAGCCACCATATGCTGAACGTGTCAAGCTCCTTATTTATGGCTTCTGCGGTTGCCTAGGAGTGCGGGCAAGGCATACAATTTATAGATCCGCAGCTTGAAATTCAGGTCAATCGTGGTGCACCACATCCTCTTATCCAGAGAGAAAATGCAGGACCTTGCGACGGCGATTCCGACTTGATCTCCTGTTCATTGGATCTACTTTATACTATTTGGCTGCTAAGGTAATTTGAGTGCATTCACTACCTCCAGCATATTACTTGCAGCCGTCGAAAGTACCTGGCCAGGTACCTGGCTATGGTGGTTTGGATCTTGGTTTTGTCCCAGTTGATTTCCAGGCCAAAGACCTTGTCCTTTCTGCTCATAACTTCCAGCGTTAGGATTAACATTACCGCCATCTGCGCCTGTGAGGATACAGCATCTCCGTAGTGTATGTCGGTGAAGACCTTCTTTTGCTAGTGGCGCCATTGCCTTATTGGTCTGTGGGCTCTAGTTATGTCGTTGTCTTGTGCGTCCTGTTTAGGGTTGTCATATCTGCATCATCAGTATACGATAATGTATGGTTATCAGTTTTTGATAACTTCTATAGCGCCGATGTCTCATGCATGTGAGATCAATCGTTGGCGCAGCAAAACAAAGCTGCAGTCAGGAAGGATTCCATAAGGCCAATCCTCTGAGATGCAGAGACAGCGATCAGGATGGACGTGCTGTAGTCTTCTAGTTAGCGTGATGGACGTATTAATTAGTAACTTGGTAACTTCTATCTCGCCAGTGTCTCATGCACAAGACATCGATTGACGTCTTGTACATTAGACACCGGCGCGATACAAGTTATTAATAATCACATTTTGTAATGCAACATTACGCATTGATATTATCTGATGTAAGCGACTCCATACAATTTATATGGCGTCATCTTGCGGTCGGCAGGCGTGTATTAGAATGCGTATTGATGTGAATGTGACAGTGTACATCAAATAACTCTTCGCAAGAATCCCAAATGGAAAGCGAGTTCATTTTTCTTAGAATTTTTGACCACGCTTCTGAGGATACTCTGTGGTAGAGATTGACACGGGGACACAAATGTGTCCCCATTCCCACCCCGCATTTGCAGTTTTAACCCCATCCCCTTCATTCATTCATTCATTAATTCATTCATTCATTCATTCATTCATTCTAAGGACTTGATATAGCGCCTCTTCAGATACCTGATACCTACTCAGAGGCGCTCTGAGTCCCCGCAGAACCCTATCCCCACGCCCTCAACGAACCCTCAAACCTTCATCCCCTAATCATCGCCGCATAATGAATTTTCATCCGGCAATGTCTTCGCATCTTAAAATTAAGAAATATAAACTTGTAACATTATCATTGATGGCATATTATTAAAACCTATGAAACTGACAAACACTGAAAATGCTGCACTTTAGCTTGTTATTTGTGTAATCCATCGATGAGTAGAAGATCATCCATAGTGTCAGTACTCAGCTGCGTTCGACGGCCCTCTATTGTAACCAATACCGCAGCTTCCATACCCATCCCGACGGTAAAATACCGTACAATGTTACCGTGCTCTTGCCGCAAGTTTTTTTTTAACTCTACCTCATTCCCGCGGGATTCCAGCCGGTAACTGTTACCGTGTCACTCTCTACTCTGTAGATTAGAGGGATGTAAACACGAGTTTGGCTTTGCTTCAAGGTTATGCTGCTCAAACCCCGCCTTAAGGTAAACGTAAACTTTACAGCCGTGATTTAAGGCATCGGCCCGGGGTCGGAATTAAGCCTCCCATGCTACTCCCAGCAAAGATCAGTATCTTTAATTGCCTACACTCTAGCACAGCTGTAAGATCACGCTGCAAACGGCAAATAGAAGACCACCGCCGAAGTTTACTTTTTTATTTGTTCGGTTTAACAATACAGCAGAAGCAATCAATGAACCTCCCTGTACATCCAGAGGCGTCTACACCATAGAAACCTTGGAGCAAAATAATGCTTCATCCAAGAAATAGGGGGGAGATATGTCAGTGTGTGTGTGTGCCACCATTTTAGGGGGAGGAAGGGGAGGGGGAAGAAGAGGGGGAAATGGGAAGTTGCTCCAATGACTTAGGGGGGATAGACGCCCCTGTGTACATCTACCAACATTCACCTACATTGTCTAAGAACGCTACTTCGCCTAAGGTCTGATTTGCCACGAATCAGCATCCTTATGCCAAATTGTTTACCATTCTATTCTTGATTAAAAATGTCAGCTTTGGGATAGTGATTTTAACCAACATCAGTCCAAACAGTCCCAAATGACTGGATGAAAAAGTAAACACTTTAACGATCATCGAAAAGTTTAAGCCGGGTTCTTTGACTTTGACCTTCTAGAAGTCCAACTTTCTTCATATATATCATTTACCCGTAAAAAGTCAAATGTTAAAGATAGGCAAGATGTTGCTTCGTAAGTTGGTCGTCGACAGTCAACTACCTCGATAGTGGTAAGCTTGCTGGACTGTCAAGCGACTGAGCGAGAGGTCGGGGTTCAAATCCCGCCAGGGCAGAAATCTGGTTCGAGATATCTGCCACACCCGCGCCCCCTAGCCAACTCAGCTATAATGAGTACACTGACCACACACTGTCGGTGCGAAGATCAGACAGCGAAGGAGAGGACTGGCCACTTGCCCTCATATGCCGAGGCTAAGAAAACGAAGTCGCTAACACCATACTCATGGCTGCCTCATGGTTAGCCTAAGGGACTGCTTTTCTTCTTTTTTTCAACTACCTTAGTTTTAATCACAAAGTTTAGGCCTCTGAGGAATATTTTTAACGTGCTTGACACCCCACGATTGCTTAATCCTAATGTATACTCTTTACAGCTTTTAAGCTTCTAGGTTTAATTTAAAGTTTAGACGGTTAACATATTGGAGCATTTCAATCAGTACAATAATTACGATATAAAGCAGTCAATACGGATTACCAGATACCGTTATTTTTAAGAAATCTGAGAGTTCTTTGAAGAGGTTTATAAGAAGATAGATGAAGGAAAACCTGTGGATGTAGGCTACCTGTATTTCGCCAAGGCATTGACAAAGCGCCTCATTTGAGGCCAAGACGTTGCAAGCATGCAGGATTAGAGGGTAGTCTATAACATGGACAGTTGATACCAAGCAGGTCATCAGGCAGAAGGCAAAAGGAGGACATAGGAGACAGATATTCTGGTTGAATAGCATTTGGCCCAAGCATTAACCCTGCGGCACTCCGTGGATGCTGCGGTTGAAAGTTGTCGCGATCTGCGATCCACAACCACTGGTTCTTGAACCTTTGTAAATGTTAACTTCTGGTCATATAGATATTCAGTGAATCTTCTCCAAGGCAGACACAACTATAAACTCAACAACATAGAGGCGACAGGCTATGAAACGCATATCTTCCAGTAACATGTTTTGAATAAGCGAACAGGAGTTATCAGGTGTTGTTGCAGTGACGTAAAGCGATCTGCGAGACATCACTCTTTCCTAGCCACAGTTGTCTGCAGAGTAGACCGAGTAAGTGCCCCCCTTCAACGCACCTCATACATGTATATGGACTGGGAGGTGATCAACATATTCCTGGGAAGTCCAGTCCTCCAAGACTTTTGTCATCTCAGTGCACTTTCAACGGGACTGAAGCAGAGAACTCTGAGCTCACTTTACTGCAGCTGTTTGTTCGATGTTGTGCACTCGATCGAGTTTCTGTTGATGCTCAGTAATTGGTATCATGTCGAAAACCGGACTGGGTTAGCATAGCAATGATTAGGTACTCATTCTGCACTTATCAATCTTGAGTTCAGACAACAACTAAAGGTGACATTAAACTTCGCTAATGATGCCAAATATATATATATATATAAATATATATAATTATACATATATATTCTCTCAACCACAGATAACTTTAAATTCAACTAACAGCTTGAGATGGAAAAATTGGCAGTAGATTGAATATCAATCACTGAAACTATTATTAAAAACAGAATAGTTAATAATAGCCTGGCATAATGCACTAATCAGTAAGAAACATCTACAGTTGTAAACGTGGTACCCGTAGAAACCTTAAACTAGAAACTTGACACTTTCGAAATGTGGTGCCCGAAGAAGATCCTCTGCGGCATGTATTCTAACACAACCAGCTGGATCACTGGCCGACTATCATGTGCCTGCGTCATTCTTGAGCAGCTATTTGGCCGGCCACTTCTAGACATCATTTCATCGAATTTGTATTGGCTGCCACCTTTTGAGTATGTACGAGCCTAGCCACGCACCAGAAGTCCTCGTCTTCAAACGGTTTCAAGTACAGTGGTCATCACATCCATAGACAAAGAAAGATACGTCCGATGATTAGGCCTCATCTGAGCTCATCGATTTCCGAGGTGCAGCCATTGTATTCTGGGAACAGCAGCTACAGGATCACCAACCTTGTGACGACTACCGCGAACTACTCCAACTATTGTATATCTTTATGGGAAGAACGCCAGTACATGGGACAAACTTCCGAGCCCCTGGGCCAATGCATCAAGT
This sequence comes from Allolobophora icterica, assembly GCA_963556255.1. Classification (NCBI taxonomy): domain Eukaryota; kingdom Metazoa; phylum Annelida; class Clitellata; order Crassiclitellata; family Lumbricidae; genus Allolobophora; species Allolobophora icterica. The sequence continues at coordinate 19,574,167 of OY744606.1, forward strand.
CCCTGGTACTGTTCGAAAAAGCAAAAGACACTTCTTCGGGTTTGTTGCTCGCGCTCTGAAGATCAGAACCACCGGAGAGCCTTGTGGGCCGCAATGAACAAGTCTCTGTGGGATTGGAGAGGACCGCGTGATCGACCAGTGTTTAATCTAGTCCCCCTCTTCTGCGAGGGGAAACAGGGTTTCTGGGGGGGGGGGAGCAAAGAATTTACACAAGATTTTTTCTTCCATCTTAAAACACTTGATGACTTTTCCTAATTTCATGTTAAAAAAAGTTGATGACCTTTTTTAGTCCTTCGTCCGATTTATTCACTTTTTCTACAGCAGTTACTCTCTGAAAAGGTTGATGGCCTTTTTAAAGGAATTAATCTCTCTGGGTTGGGGGGAACCGTGTATCCACATGTATTGGGGGGAGGAATTTTCCTCCCCTAAAGGTCTCTACATTGTGATGTAGAGCCTCTGGCCTCTGGGGGGAAACATAAATCCTGGGTGGACATTCCCCCCCCCCCAAAGACGTCTAGATTACTCACTGGTGATCGACCTAGGACTAGATCCGCAGAGTTTAATTTCGTCCTTTATATAGTATGGAGAAAGGCCTTGACCAGAACGATGTGGTGCCACATTGTAGTCACGATTAGCTCTCCCGAGAGTAATCAAGTAGAATTTACCACAGTCATTTACGCCATTTTTATATTATTTAGCTGCATTACGAAACACTTGAAAGTATTTGAAGTCAGGACCACCCCTAAATATTGTACAAACGAACAAATTTGTTGCACTGTATTTTCCATAAAAAGAACATATACTGAGACATAAGAAGGTTAGATTTTCAACTTATTTCAAGGGTCACCCTAGCCTATTCGAAGTCATAGAAGTCAGAGAAATGAGATTCGCTTTAGCAAATTGTATTTCAACTGTAGCGAGGCAATCCAACTAGAATTTCCATTTGCTTAAGGGTAACATATAAAGTAGACTCACTCAATCTCTACATAGGAAAAATAGACTGACTATACAAACATGGCCTTATTCTCAATATGGGCCGATGATCTGCGCCTACAGTGGAAGGCTGCGCTGTTGCATTCATGGCATCGTCATACACCGACACATTGAAGGGTTCGACAGAAGAACTGCCAATGCCTCTGAGTTGACTTCTGTCTCTTCCAAAAGCACGGACCGAAAAAATAGTCCTCATTTTGTAACAAGCAGGTGCTTTTGCCTACTCGTTGTATACTAACAGACTGTTCGACTTCAACAACTACAACCCTGGCGCATAAAAATAGGCTCACTGTGTAATATTATGATATTGATAAAATATATAAGAAATGTGTAATAATAATAAGAATTATATTAATTATTATAATTTTTAGCATGTATTCAATGTAAATAGTACCATTCATAATTATGATTACAATATTAAAAATATTTAAAGAAATAAAATCTTCAGTAATATTTGTAATCATGATGATAATAATAATAAGAATCAATATCAATACATAATTTAAAATATTAACGATACACAGTGATGATTATGATGATAATAATAATCTGTACAATTACTTTTATGACATACAGCAGGACTTGTTTCCCGGCTGTTGTTTATCCGTCCTAAACGCACGCTTGTTCTTTCTGTCGTCTGTTCCACCAGGTGGCGCTTCAAGGTCCGTTCCAATCTCTTTCCGATCCTCTCCGTCGTTCTTCGGCTGTGTCTTACTGTAGGTGGCGTTGCTGTTTCGCTGACTCACTTCCGGTGCGCTGACGTCATCCTGTCTGGTTGCTGGGCAACTGGCGTCAGACGATGCGATGCCAGAGTCATCCGTTTCGTTCTTCTGCCTCTCGAAGTGGACGCGCTTCTGCTGGCCAGGCGGCTTCTGAGCGAGCAACGGAGCGGCACTGGTGGCAGAGGACGAATCTTCGGAAGTCTTCGAGGAGTCGCCTTTCCACCCGGCGGTCTCTAAGTTCTGCTGGACGCTGGAAGAGGGCGACTGGAGTGCTTGGTTCAGCTGCTGCAGCTTCTTCTTGCATCTCTTGCAGGTGGCACTCTTGCAGACACATTCGGCGCCACACTTACCTCGCTCCTGTTGCTGCTGCTGCTGCTGCTCGGTTTCGAGGAAGAGGCGGTCGACTTCCGACAGTCCGGCCTTATCCTTTATCTCCAGAAGGGCGTGCTTCTCCCACTGGTTCAGTCGAGGTTCCAGTTTTGACCGACCTTGTCTCTTCTTAGCGGTGGCCGTCGTCTGACCATCGTCGTCGTTGTCGTCGTCGTCATCATCATCATAGTCCCTGTCGACGCCGCGTTGTCTCCTGGTCACCTCCTCCTCCTTCTCCATCAGGTAAAGCTCCAGTTCGCAGACTCCAGACACGGATTTCCTCAGCAGAGGGTGCGGCTCGTAGTGAGCGCTGCGTGGGATCAGCTTGCGTTCCTCGGCGCGAACGATGCCACCACGAGTGGATGAGGCGCAGTGAGATGCAGAGGCGCCTGACTCAGCAGCCGAGTCCGACGAATGCTGATCGTCGACGGAGCATCGTTTCTTGAAGAGCTCCTTCTCGAGCAGAAACAGCTCGAACTCAGACATACCGGTTCCTGATCGGACCTGAAGCAGCGGGTGTCGCTCGTACTGACTCATACGCGGCAGTAGAGGCAGAGACTTTCGTGGGTGCTTCAGGGATTCAGACAGCGAAGATGTTGCCCCTCCTCCCTTCGAAGTCGACGCCGTCGGGCCATTATCCACCCTAGCGCTCAGGTCGTCCTGGTCATGCTTCAGCGCTTTATCGAATGACGGTGACTCCAGAGCCTCAGCTCCTGCCGGCTGATCGGAGTCATCGACGGAGCAGATGTTGTTCAGCTGGACTGGATCAGAAGGTACGTCGATGGACGATGTTCCAGTCTCTGAATCGGCCATTGAAGTCCGATCCGTCGAACTATGCTCCATATCGCCGCCGCCTCCGCCGCGCCGATTCGAACTGATCTCAGCGTGTGTCTCAACAAGTACTGAACGACCGTCGAAGGGCATTGAAGTATCGTCTTAGCATCCTCAACGAACAGAAAACTTGCCTCGACTCTCGAAAGAGGCAGAGGGTAGATAATCAGCCGCCAGAAACATCCCTCAAGTTGCTAAAATCTCAGAAGCATGTGTCGGAAAGTTTCCATGTTTGTTATGATATGTTCATCAGATGCGTCACTTGATCCATGTCTTCGCGTGTCCCTATTTCTTCAGAGCCTTCCTAGCAAGAGTCAAATCCAACGCAATTTATGTTGAATTTACGTGGCCAATGCACAGCTCTGTTCAACAATCACACACGCAAACAACTCCCACAGTCTCTGTAAACATTTTTGCCCGCAGTGTTAAACTCAATCAATAATCAGTTTTCTTGCCTACAGACAAAATAACTCTCGCAGATACATGTACATCAGCCATAGGCTAAACCGAGATAGGCCTACGACCGATTTTGCCATCTTCATGAGCTACTCGATAATTTTGACTAGCTTCCCTGATCGATTCGCAAGTTAGGCCTACTATCCAATACAAATGATGATTAACAATTTATACAGATTCGCCAAACTTTCTCTCAGAACAACTGAACTGAATTTTGTTATAATGCTTGCTATTTAACTCAGAAAAACGCAGTAACTTAACTGGAAATTTTCGCAGCGCTTTCTTCCAGGCCCATATATGAAGCAGAAGACTTAGCGTCTCAAAGATCTCTAAGTAATTTTATTAGGTATGTAGCTGTGAAGAGATCGATTAATCGAAAAGCCTTGAGCTCGTACAACCTGCTTTTCTCGTCGTAGACCGATTTATCGATCGCTTCGCAGCAGAGGATTGTCGTCATTCGTTCCTTAGTCAATCGATGTGTCCTAATTCTCGACGCCGCCGCTGCGTCGCCCCCTCAGCAGCAGCCCCTCTCTGTCATCCGGGCCAACCAGATCGTCGTCGTCGCCTGGTCGTCCTTCGTGCGTCGTCATAATTTCGAGCGGCGAACAAACGACAGCTCATCATCATCGTCCGTCGTCCTATCTCTCTGATCAACGTCCACCTGGCGGCTGACCCAGTCGTTGCAGATTGATGACCTGACCCGAATAATCAATCAATCAACGATGAATCAATAAATCAGCCATGGCCGGAGACTGGGCGATCGGAGCGGACGTGGAATCGAGTCCCGATATCGATAGAAGCGGTCGGAAGAGGTCGAAACAGAAGTGGATTGGCTGGGACGTCTTAAAATAGATCCATCTGTTGTTTACAGAATTCACGAAGAAGAAGAAGTATGTATGCTGCTCTGTTGGTGTTAAGTACGTCTTGCACTCGGCCGAAGAATCTCTTGGTCTGTGAAGCAACGAGGCGCCGCCGCCAGCGACTGCTGCAGCTGAGGCCACTTGAACGACGACATATTGGATGCTAATGTCTCTGCTATTCATAAGAAGCTCTCTCTGTCACCGCCAGGGCCAACCGACCATCTCCTGCTCCTGCTGCTGCTGCTGTAGTTGCAGCTGCTGCAGCTGGCTGCGCCCGTCGCTGCGGAGCTGGGTGGAGCGTCGTCCTAGGATGCTTGGCCGATCAGCAGAGATACATCCCAGACGACGACGAAGAGGAGGAGGAGGAGGAGGAGGAAGCTGGACGGAGACAGAAGAGGCGGTGGCTACGGATGGCGAAAGGTCGACTGCTGCTGCAGGGGCTTTTGATACATGCCTAATGAACAATCGTTAAGCAGATTTATCATCAATAAAGCATCATCGCAATAACGAATCGACAGCGCCACGCGCTGCAGCTATGCCTCCACCACCACCATCACCACCATTACCATCACCACCACCACCACGACGACGACGATGACGACCAGCAGCAGCTGCAGCAGCTGAAAGAACTGCTGGTGTGGCGTTGGAAAGAAGGATGGGCGCCTACTTTTCAGATCAATCCGACGGACTAGGGCACCGTCTCCTGACCAGCTGCATACACACACAAACGACGAAGCAGGCATGCATCAGCCATGCTGCCAAAGAGACGCTCGCACAGCCAGCCAGCAAGCTTTCTCTGGCTCTGCAGCCACCACAGGCGTCTGTACGGACGCCGGAGATGCTCTTCTGCTGGAAACGGATGCAGCTGCATCCTGACCACAGCAGCAGTGGCATCAGCAGCAGTGGCATCACCAGCAGTGGCATCAACAGCTGGCGAACGGCAGCATCGATGGTTGCAATAATAATAATAATGCACCGGCAATTATCTAAGGCTCTCAAAAACTCTTCCGTGACATCTGGGCTTGCTAGGTCTTCTTTCTTCTCCTTCTTCTTCTGATTCGTCGTCTCCTCCTCCTCCTCCTCCTCCTCCTCCCCTTCTCCTCCTCCTCCTCCTCCTCCTCCTCCTCCTCCTCCTCCTCCTCCTCCTCTCCTCCTCTCCTCCTTTGTGTTGCTCAGTTTCTCTTCATCCTACTTCCTCCACTTGCTATTCCTCTTTTTGATATTTCTTTTCCCCAGTCTTGTCATTTTCCTTTCTGACCTGCTCAGTTTTTGTTTTCTTCCTCGACCTATACAGCATGGGAATTGCAGAAAAAAGAATGGGGAGGGGTTGAACATTTTATCCGTATTTTATAAATTGATGTCAACGAAATTTGAATGCAGCTGATTTGAACGCTAGCAGTTTTGCAAGTCAGACTCGAATCAAAATCAATTCCTTTGTGGAGAAAATTCAAAAATGCATACATGATACACCATATAAATTGTTTCTCTTTGTCAGAGACTCGGAGTCAAATAATGATAAATCACACTAGCACAACTGAGTGGTTTGGAAACGACCCCCTGGGGTATGCAATGAAGACTTGACTGGGGGTCCTAAGAAAGACTAGGGGGTTGAATCCTAGCCCCCGTTAATTCCCATCCCAGACCTATATCTGCCGCTTCTTCTTTATTCTCCTGCAGTGTCATTTTTTCTTTGTCTCCTGCTCCTTCTTCGCTTCCTGCTGCTCTTATTTTGCAGGCGCTGCTCCGTCTCTCTCTCTCTCTCTGTCACCCTCCTCCTCCTCCTCCTCGTCCTCCTCGTCCTCCTCCTCCTACTCCTCCTCCTTCTCTTCCTTTCACCCCTCTTCCTCCTCCTCCTTTTCTTCTTCTTTTCATCAGTCGACCAACACAATTGACTTCGGCCTATAGACGCATCCAATTTTATCGCATGTCGTGTGTTCACCGCTTCTTCTATACACCTGCACCTCCGCACGTCCAACCCACTCTCCACCCAGACATCCACAGACTCAATGGAATAACCAGACGCACAAAGACGAATACACTTGCATACGTGTGTGCTTACATATATATGCGTGTATGTATGCATAGATATGCCTCAGCTGCTCATCTATCCCATTCGATGTCTGTCTGACGCAGATCGGGTCATGCACGTGTCGTTGCCATAGAAACACAAACCCAGGGCATGAATCAGAATCTGTCGCAGCATACAAAGACATGCGCAAGAAACATGGCGAAACTAGGTCACCAGATGACCATCCAATTACACATACAAACGTCCATGCACACTAAATATCTTATACGTGATGCATGAATACATGATGCATACATGATGCATATTATACATGATACATAAATGATACATACATGCATGATACATACATACATGATAAACAGACCTACATGCATGATGTATACATGATACATAATATAGGATACATGACATGATACATAATACATGACACAGGACACATCAGACATCATATCATACATCATGGATAAATACACATGGTCCTCTGAATAAAGTACCGGTACTCTTGCTCGTGTTTACGATAAAGGTACAGTTTATTATTTTAAATGAATAATTTTTCGACAAATTATACCTTCAAAGTGAACAGAACGTTAAGTCGGAAAGAACACTGCGGCTTCAAAAACAGCAGCTTCACCAAAAGAAGAACATTTCAATCAGAAAAGTCTTCACAGAAAACAACAACTTTGTCGGTCGTATGTCTATTATAAGGCGCCAGATAGACTGCAATATGATGTCCAGATCTAATAGGAGTCACATTTATCGGCTATCCTGCACTTTATCGTCTACCAACGGAGCCTTTGAATTCGTAACATAGAAACAGGGTCTCGTCAAACAAACCGTAAATGCAAAGCTCACTTAAATTAGAATGTTATAAGCTTATAATTAAATAGTTTGTTTCTCGCCATATGGCCGAAGTCTTGACACAATGTCAAACATAAACTTGACAAACTCAACACTCCTTCTAGACATGGGCGCCCGCAGGATTTTTTGCAGGGGAGGTCAGTCACGGCCGGGAGCACTGGCGGCGATCTTGTTTGACAGGCTTCAGAACTGATCTGGTCAATAAAGAGTTTTGAACTGATCTGCTTAAAAAGAGGTCAAAATTTCTTTTTCGTGTGATGACCTTTTTTGGTGTTTCTTCTAAATTTGGGGGTCGGATGTATGGTGTGTCGGATGTAGGCCTATGGTGTGCCTCCTATCTTCGTCAGTTATTCACAGTCCAACTACGCCGCTCAACCCGCTCCTCATCCGTCCTAACACGTCGCCCTTCCGTCACCTCATCGCTAAAATTTGCAAATCGCTTTATAGTCATAGCTGTTCTGCTTCTCTTGAACTCTCACCAGGATTGCTACAAATATCAGATCATTCCTACGAACTCACCAAAACCTTACCTCTTGTCATCTGTCCACATGGCTTTCACTCAAAACATAAAACACTGCTCTTTCACAGATCTTAACCTGCTTCCTCCTCTTCCACTTGCCTCCCTCACCGCTTCAATTCTAAACTCCATCCACCGTAGCCGTCTGACTGCCTGCCAGGCTTGCCTGACCCCTTTGCACTTTGCGAGATTACGATTGCGATTACAAGTAAAAGTGCGAACAAAACGGATTTTTTTGTGTGGAAGAAAGTAAAATTTAAAGGAATATGGCATCTCTAATCCTGTTTGTCAATTTTTCTGATGCTCAGATTTAGGCGAATTGTTTTATAAATGCAGTCTCGACTCTCAACAGTTTAGTTGCAATTACCATCACATCTTCCAGCTGGTGACTTTGAAAACGACAGATAATTATAAATTTCTTTAATGGCGGTCCACTAGATTTTACCAATTTTATTAATTTAAAATTTAGATACAATCCTCTGTATTCTCGAATAGGCATTGATGGGATCTCGAAATGAAATGATCTAGTCTCTCTTCTCCTCCCAATCTGAAAGCATAAATAAATATGATATATATATATATTACAGCTGTCTTAGTAATTAGTTGTCCTGTGTCTTATCTCTATATCCAAGTCCAACCACTCTCTCTTCAGTCTTGTAGGATGATATATTGCGCGTGTCACCATCATCCGCCTTTGAACCATGCAGAGAGAAACCCAAGCTATCTTTCAACAGCCAACACCTGTTTAACCTTTCAGACCGAGAGAGTATACGGTTTCCAGTGTCCATGATTCTTTGGGCAGTCGCCTTAGCTTGCTGACCCTAAGGTCAGGGCTGGCATTGGCCGGCTCTAGGTAGGTTCCATTAGGCCTACTGTGTTATTTCTATTAATTCTATAGTGCATCAACTCTGGGGTTCTCGTCAACAGCCAGCACTTGATGTTGCTTTCAAACTCAGAGAGTAAGGTTATCAGTATCCATGATTCTCTTGGCAGTCACATCATGATTTCCAGGGGGGTCACGCGACCCCCTTGACCTATGCTGCGGGCGCCCATGCTTCTAGAGTCTGTCCACAACTTAAGAGACCTAATTATTATCCTTCTTAAGTACCCAGATATAACAACATAATGCATACGTATACACGCACAATGTATACAACTATACATACATACATACATACTTAATACTGTAAGTAAAGAAATGGTGACCTGACATCGACTGCTTGTTAGACCGTTAGTCTGTTGCTCCGGGACTCCTACCTTATAAGCAAGTGCTGTTCCTGTCGAACATGATAGCTAAATTGGCTGTTTCCAAATCTGATGAAATTTATTTGTTAATAATAATAATAATAATAATAATAATAATAATAATAATAATAATAATAATAATAATAATAATAATAATAATAATAATAATAATAATAATAATAATAAGACGATTTATATAGCGCCGTAGCACAGCCGAGGCCGAAGAAAAGGGCGCTGTTAGGCTACTAATTTTGAATGCAAGTGTCATATGATGTTTTCCATGTTCATGATAAACCAACCATACGTTCGGGCCTTCGGAGTCACGAGGAATGACTAATTATCTTTTCTTCACCTAGTAGGCCTAGGTGTCCTCACCTTCCGATGGCAGGGTCTATTGCGGTCGTTTTACCTGTAACTTGCAGTGGCACGTGCACACAGCTGTTTCATCTGGCTGCGGAGATCGGTGTTTTTAAAGGAAGTGGCTGAAGTCTCGAATATTCAACCACTCCCTGCGACTATAGAATATGAATTGTGAAGTGGATAAAATTGTGTAGTTGCTTGCCAAAGTTTCCACAAGGAGTTGAAGTTTTAGTTTGATGCATAAGTTTAGATTGAGTGCAGGAACTGTAGGGACAATGAGCACTTTAAATGAGTCCAATAAGAGTGCTCGTTTGGGGTTTAATAACAAATCGTTGAACGAACTCACGCTTCCAAATCATAACTATATAAATATATATTTACATATATATGTTACAGGCAATTCGTAAAACCAGGGATTTTGTAAAATCCCTGAAATTTTTAGGTACTTTGTAAAATCCCTGATTCACTCAGGCACTTTACAAAATCCCTGAAAAAACCAGGGATTTTGTAAAATCCCTGAAATCAGAAGACGAAAATTTGACAGATTGCCTGAAATGAAAATGACGAACATAATCGAAGTTTATTACGCAAACAAACCCTATTTTCAAGGGATCGACAGTTTAAGATGGTATTTTATTTTAAGTTTAGTTCTCATGTTGTACAACCAGGAATTTTGTAAAATGTCTGACAGTTTATTATGCATGTTCTTATTATATATGTTCTTCCCACCAGTAGGAATGATCGCAATACAGTTATCTGATGTCACTAACCGTTTTAGGATGTAGTGCTGTCTGTTGGTCTTTGTTGTATCCTTCATCGCTTCTTTCAGCTCATCAATCAAATCGAAGTACGATTCCTTCTTAATCAGCGCTGTTTTCTTATCGGCATTGTACATAACAAGCAACTGTTCCATACATTTTACCTCTGTCATAGTATGCTCACTATCCATTTTGTTTAGAACTGACCTAACCAAAGGATAACCAGAAATGAAATAGTTTAACATAACATAACATAACATAAGTCTTTATTGTATCTCATCAAGCAAAGAGTACAAAAGATGGAACAAAAAAACAAAAAATTAGTCATCATACAGTCGATATCAGCTACATTCACATTGTTTCGATTGACATGTATAAGTTGGATGGGATACAACAGGGAGATCCAAAAGGGATGGTATCCCGCTAGGTAGGGCCCCCGGTGGCATCATTATAGATAGAACAAGACGAACATGACATATAATCAATCATTACGCTAACTAAACTATTTAGTCTTAACTAGATAAGATAGCATAATCAGCAGGAAACGAAACTATGATGGAAACAAAGAAGGAAGAAAAAAGAAGAGAGGAGGGGGTGACCTGGGCGATCCAAATATTTGTATTGGTTAAATCATCAGATGTGTTCGTAGAGACCTTTTAAAAGATGCTAGAGATGGAAGACTGCGCAGATTGCAGGGTAATTTGTTCCAGATAACAGGGCCCATGAACTTGATTGAGTGCCTCCTGTAGTTAGTGCGGATGCTTATTGATCGAAGAGTGTCCTTGATCCTGGTATTATGACTATGCACATCCTTGGTGAAAGTAAAGTAGTTGGTGAAGTCTATCGGATGGGAACCATGAACGAATCGAAACATAAACATCCCAATTTGGAATTGTTTTATCTGGTCAATATTTAATATTCTCAAATGTTGATACAAGTGCAAGGTGGGGGTATTAAACTTGCTCTTGGTAATAATTCGTATAGCCCTCTTTTGAAGTTTCACCAATCTGCACAGTCTAGTGGGGTAGGTTGAAGCCCAGCACAGGTTACAGTATTCCAGGTATGGATGAATCAGTGTGTAATATAAGTTAGTTAGTATGTGAGATGGAAGCAGGTAAGAGACCTTGCTCATGACCCCGATGTTTTTAGCAATCTTAGTTCCAATATTATTAATGTGGACATTCCAAGTAAGGTGTTCATCTATGTAAACACCTAAAAATTTTGCTGATTTGACTTGTGGCAACACTGAGTTGTCAGTTCTTGCTGGGTTTTAATTTATAGCAAGGGTACTCGTCTGACCACAGTTAATCTCAGCCAATGGGAAAATATTTCGGTCAACTTCTAATTGTTGCGACGGCACATCAAAGAATTACAAGTAAATAGACAATCAAAGTTCTCTGAGTTCTGCGAAACAAATAGGGACAAATCTTTCAAACGGAAAGTGCAGTTGTCGAGCCGTATTCTTTACTTATTTGTGAAGTATCAACAACTTCAATTATCTTGCAACTTCAAAGTCTACTGAGTGCTGCAAGACAAATAGCTGCAAATTTTTCAAAGGGAAAGTAAAGTTTTCGAGCCGGATTGATTATTAATTTGTGATGTATCAACAACTTCACTTAATTTGCAACTTCAAAGTTAACATTTTTCAAAGGGAAAGTCAAGTGTCGAAACCATTCGAGTAGGCCTATGTCGTGTGACAACAAAAACTGATGTAGAACTGAACTTAAAATAAAATACCATCTAAAAATGGTAATCGTTTGACTTATAACACTTCTTTGCATAATAAACTGTCAGACATTTTACAAAATTCCTGGTTGTACAACATGAGAACTAAACTTAAAATAAAAAAACATCTTAAACTGTCGATCCCTTGAAAATAGGGTTTGTTTGCGTAAAAAACTTCGATTATGTTCGTCATTTTCATTTCAGGCAATCTGTCAAATTTTCGTCTTCTGATTTCAGGGATTTTACAAAATCCCTGGTTTTACGAATTGCCTGTAACATATACACACATATCGGAATCAGTTAAGTCTTTTCTTCACTTCGAAGATTAGTTCAATAATTACCTGAAAACCGACGTAGCGTATACCTAATTTGATTATGGAGTGAAGTGAATTGGTCCAATAAAATTATAGCGAAAGTAGTTGCTGAAAGAAAATGCAACGCACGCGGATTAACGTAGTCTTGCTTGACTAAGGCGGGCTTAAATAAACTTAAAGAGAATGACACTGTACAGTCGAGGTCACAGTTACGTGACATTTGAGATCCTAGAAAGTACAGACGGCGCCGATTAGTATGAGTAAAGTGATTATTAGTGATACGTTGCCTATGCTTTCTGCGCAGGATTTCTGCATTTCCAGCTCCCCTCCAAATGTTGATGGACTGAGTGGCTTCTGGGTCGTAGGCTTTGGCAATAGGTCTGGCCGACTGTATGCCCGGTTGCATCCAGTGGTACGACAGAAGCTCATGTAGAATGTCTCCATCGGATCGCTCGTCTTAATGATCGGGGCTTCTCCACCGCTCTGTTGGTAGACTTGAACCAATCTGGTCAGCATACATTGGCGATCTATCTTTGTGGCAAGTCCCTTCTTCGAGTCGTAGAAGATCATAACGGAGCAATGGTGCGGTTCTTCTGTGGGGCAGGGACGAAGGAGATCCTTGCCAGCCGCAGTACCAAGCATCCGTCCGTCGATATCGTTGCAGATGGTCGTCGATTCGTTGCAGATGAAGCATGAGATGGAAGTGATGTTGGAGCCTGGAAAGACGTCATTGCATCCGGGGCTGTCGCAGGCGAAGTAGTGAATCTGGTCGGAGGAATCGGCACCGATGCCAACCAGTTCGTTGCCGTAGATGCGTTTCAACAGTGTCACCTCTGTCTCGGACACGCAGCTCCGATTGAAATCAAATCTCGTCAGGCTGCTCGTGTCCTGTCTGTAGGAACTGAGACATAGGTGGCTGCCCGGGCAGGCAGTCAAGACATGCTCCGCTTCCTGAGCCGAAAGAACCAAGCCACAGCTGTCGCCGCTCGCAGTTGATGAACAGTTATAGCAGCTGATGGAAAATTGCTGCTGCTCCAGTTCGCTCTCTGGATACTTGTAGTTACATCCAGAAAACTCGCAAAAGTACATTCGTACTTTAGTGTTACCTGCGGTGAGATCTTTGACGAGGACTGTGTCTGCGTTGCTCGCATCAGAAGCGATGATCTCGGCGGATGACTGTAGATTCGCCTTCTCATCCCTTGCGATGCAGTTCCTCGCGTACGAATGTCTCCTCGTCGCGTGTCCCAGCTCCGCTGTCGTTATCTTGTAGGACAGAGAGCAGACGGAGTTCGTCTGGATACACGGCCTTAGGAAAGTCGAATTCAGCTCAGCTATTAGCCGACTGCCGTCAATTCCGCAGTCCGAATGGTCAACAGAATTACAGATATAGCAACGGATGCCAGAACCGTTAACGATCGAAACCGTACATAGGATGTAAAAGCCAAGCAGACTGATGAACATTGCGTTGCAGTCGCTTAATCTTTCTTACGTAGTCATATTTTATGCTTGTATAATAATTAGTCTACGTTAATATTCACGACGTCAAAAAAGTTATTCAGTACTGGAGATCTGTTTAAGCTAATGACGTCACTGTCTAAACGAAAGTAAAAGCTATCAGTGTATTGTATTGTTTGTATTGTATTCGGATATTTATAAAGCGCTTCTAGCGGGAGGGCCATTCAGAAGCGCTCCCAGTGCGATAGACCCCGAGAGAAAAAGCAAGTTTTAAGAAAGGTAAAAGAGGAAGAGACGCTACCTGAGAGAATAGAAGAACGAACAAACGGAGGAAGCCCATTCCAAAGAGCAGGGCCAAAGGAAGCAAACGACCTAGATTGAGCCAGTGAAGTCCTGACACGGGGAACGAGGAGGTCCAAACGGTCAGATGAACGAAGAGGACGAAGAGAAGCCGCAGAGTGAGGGCGATGAAATAAGTCACATAAATATTTTGGAGCGAAACCAAGCTGAGCCTTAGAGACAAGGATGAGGACCTTAAATTGGATGCGGGCAGAAAGCGGGAGCCAGTGGAGTTCTTCTGCCATAAAGGTGGTGATATGAGAGAATCGAGGAAGACGGGCAATTAATCTAGCAGCAGCATTGAGAACGGACTGAAGAGGAGCAAGACGGACTTTGGGAAGACCAATGAGGAGGGAATTGCAGTAGTCAAGTCTAGAGCAGACAAATGCATGGACAATTGAAGTGAAAATTGGAGATGACAGAGAGCGACGGATAGCTCTAAGGCGCCTTAGGTGAAAATAGGAAGTGCGAGTGAGTTTGGAAATGTGTTCAGTAAAGGTGAGAGAATTGTCAAGGGTCACTCCTAGATCACGAACGCTAGACGAGAAAGTGAAAAGCGGAAACCTTTGAGACAGCACAGCAAAGTCGAGTTTTTTAAGTTGCTGAGGAGTGCCAAACCAGATAAACTGGGTTTTTGACGAATTGAGGGAGAGGCGATTGCAAGACATCCAGGTATGAAGATCACGAGAAAGAGCTTCGATGCGCTGAACAAGAAGAAGTTGAGAGGAAGGAGGCCCATGGACATAAGCCTGGACATCGTCAGCAAAGAGATGGCCTGAAGCCCCATGGATGGGGAAGAGAGAGGGGATACCAGCCGTGTACAAAATAAAGAGGAGAGGGCCCAGAACAGAGCCCTGCGGAACACCGAGTTTAATAGGGACCCACAGAGTTCTAGATTCACCAGAGATAACCATCTGAGTGCGATCAGACAGGTATGACCGGAACCACTGGAGAGGGGGGCCCTTCAGACCACAAGAGGTCTCAAGACGCTGTAGAAGAATGGTGTGGTCCACCATGTCAAAGGCTGCAGAGACATCATATAGTGCCAGAAGGGTGAGTTCGGACCTATCAACAGCTGAATAAATTTCAGAAAGCAAGGAAAGGAGGGCAGTTTCAGTGGAGTGGTGAGCCCTAAAACCTGACTGAAAGGGAGGTAGAAGCCCAGATTGTTCCAGATAGGGAAGAAGTTGAAGAGAGACAAGGCGTTCAAGGGTTTTAGATAGAAATGATAGATTAGAGATTGGACGGTAGTTTTGGCAGAGGTTTGTGTCAAGATTGGGCTTGTGTGTATGTGTGTGAGGGTGAGTGTGCATGGGTGAAACCTGGGACTAACATTGCAAGGGATATGAAGCCGATGAATATAGTGTCTTTGGTCTAGATTATGTGTGTGGCTGAGTTTTACTTCCGGGACCCTTGTACGGATCGGCTAGTCAAACATTAGTCGCTTATAGCTGACTTTATAACTAAATAAAAACGACTTTTATTAATAAGAAACCCATAATTATGTCCTTAATTGTAAATCGCTAAAAAAAAGTCTAAACCGATGCAATGTGGTGTATTTACTTCAAATCGTCCTCTGCTAAGTACCCGGATGACAGCCACAGACATCGCCCTCGATGTATCGTAAAAGACGAGCTCTGATTGGCTGAAGCGTTGCCGCTTCATATCCCTTTCAGCAATATTAGTCCCAGGTGAAACTGGGAGGTGATTTCTAGTCGACTATGACTTATCAGAGCCTCCCTTTCTTGTGGTCGTTTACAAGTAAAAAGAAAAGCATAAGAATCGCCTTTGGAATAAAGATCTAAAGACTGAACTGGTAGGGATTATGATTAATATGTTGGTTCTCCTAATCTTCCTTCACGCGGTTCCACGACATTTCTTCTACAGACTTTTCGTCTACAACACTTCGTATACAGACATTTCATCTACCGACATTTCGTCTGCTGCGTTTCGTATACAGATCAACGATTAAAATATAACTAACAGTAGAACCTGGATGAAAGATAAAATATAACTAACAGTAGAACGTGGATGAAAGATTAAAATATAAGTTAACTAAAACTAGATGCGGGATGAACGATTAAATATAAATTAAACTAAAAGCAGGATCAATGATTAAAATATAAATTAAACTAAAAGCGGGATCAACGATTAAAATATAACTTAAACTAGAAGCAGGATAAAGGAAACATCATAGTAGACGAAATGTCGGTAGACGAAATGTCTGTAGGCCTATACGAAGTGTCTGTAGACGAACTGTCGTGATACCTCCTTACGCTATTTCTAGGCTATAGGCCATGATCTTAGTTTTTGTGTGAAACAGTGTCGGCAAGAGGGAGAATTTAATATGTGTCCCAGGGTGTCGACTCCACTAATCTGTTGCTTTTCCTTCTATCCTAATGTCCTCTTTTTGCTACAATTATCATACTGACAAACATAGTGGTTTGCATAACTAAACACAACATATTAACATTTCAAAAAGTTTGCCCTCGATTCTGAGCTTTTATTGCGACAGAATGGAGAAATGGATTCGGCTTGAAATCACTCCTTCTCTACGACAACTTCACTGGTTTCCTATTCATGCTCGTATATATCCTTCAAAATCTGTCTCCTGATGTTCCACCTTACTTGTCAGTTGTCATCTCTAGTTACACCATGTACTGCCCTTGAACCAAGGAGAGGATTACGTTCAGCTTCAAAAGGAAACTTTATAGTCAAAAGATCAAACAGGATGTTTGAAGTGGCTGGTCCAGCTGAATGGAACTCGGCCAGAATCAGTTCGAAGATCCACTTCAATAAGCACTTTCAAAACTAACCTTAAAACTTGTTTATTCTCTAAGTAGCCTACTATTATAATTAATCACTGCATTGTAACGCGCCCTTTGAGTAATACTGTTTATTAAGGCGCGTTATAAATATAAGTTGTAGGCCCTATTGTATTGTAAATTTGTATTCTCTTCTCATTTTTCTGCAGCTCCGTTGTGGGCTACAAATTACAATAGGCCTATACGTTGGTGTTGGAATACGCTAATCAAACTAACGCAGGTAGGCTCATACTCCCTCGCTCACGTCTATTAATAGTACTATTAACAATGATCAAAGGTCAAAAACTGTTACGTCTGTCAGGCTATGTCAAATGGCTCAGCTATCTGGATACGTTTATTTGAGTTTAAACCGTAGTTTAGGTGGTAAATTACGCACTTGCATTGAAACTTTATAATGCAAAAAATAATAATCATCGTTCATCCAACTTCTAGTTTCAATTATATGTTCATCGATCATCCAGTTTCTAGTTTGAACTATATTTACATCGACCATCCAACTTCTAGTTTCAGTTTTAGTATGAAGTGTTTTCATCGCGCATCCATGGCAATAATTTTGGCACTTAAACAATATATTTTCATCGCAATCGTATAACTTCTAGCTTGTTTTATTATGTAACATGTTCATCAATCATCCAGCTTCTAGTTTCATTAATATTTTCATCAATCATCCAAATTCTTGTTTGAGTTTTACTATAATATTCCTACGCGGAAACTTACCAACCTAAACTACGGTTTAAGCTTACTTGCCTACGTCATTGTTACGTCACATATCTTCTTGAGGACATAGAAGCGACACAATGCTAAGAAAACGCTCATGCTAGACGAAAGTATAAAATCAGTCCGTTAATACCCGTTTGAAATCGGTTAAGATGTATTTTTGCTTCGCAGTTTGCTTTTCACTACTTGGAATACTGCGTCAGGTCAACAGCCTCGACTGCTATGTCTGTGATTCACAAACTAACGACAATTGTGCTGGAAACCCGGTATGACTGTGCAACAGTTATTTCAGTCTAAATAATTTGGAACTTCACTTTGCATTTTAATCGGAATTGTATGTAGTCTGTACTGTAAACTCTAGCCATTGACGTCCATCAGTTTACCTTTTTCACTTCCGTTAGAGATATTTGAGTAGTGTATAACTACGATCTCAGTAAGTACCTAACGTTTCGTCTCGTACAGAATGGCGTATCGGTCTTGTTGCACGATGTCTTGGGTCTCGTCTCCATCCCGTCTCGGGTGTCATATCCATCCCGTCCGTTGAGGTGTCCTCGCCAATTCCCGAGAATCAATGGGAGAAGTTGAAAAATCACACTACTGCCATTAATACTGCCAGAATAGGCTATGCATAGGGAAATAAGTTCACCACAATGCTTTCATAATTCTACATGACCAGCGCTTTCGCTGTTGTTTTTTTCTTCAAATTAGCGTCTTATTTTTAAACATATGACTTTTTCTGTCCGTAACAGGCGCCATTCGCCCAGCGTAATGTAATAGATATCAGCACGTTGGCAGCAGCATTATCATTATTAACGACTAATTTTGAAAAATGTATTTATTAAACCATAGCATTCTGCGTCACTATAATTTTTTTGCTTGATCTGTGGAGCTTTAATACAAATTTAATTGATTTTCGCAGAGTAGATGACTACAGTGTGGTACTAGTTGCTGGCTACTAGGCTACAAGTCTACATGTCGGCCTAGGACACCAGCAAAAATCAGTGACATTGACACCCATCAGTCCAAACGTTGATTTCATGTTTTTAAATTCAGCATGCCTAATATGATTTAATTGCTGAGTGATATATGCCATAAAACCAACGACAGTTGAAAACCTACAACTTTGTGCAATATGCAGTGTCTCTGTCTGTCTGTTTGTCTGTCTGTCTGTTTGTCTGTCTGTCTGTTTGTCTGTCTGTCTGTCTGTCTACCTGTCTGTCTGTCTGTCTGTCTGTCTGTCTGTCTGTCTGTTGTCTGTCTGTCATGATGTATTCTGCTATTAACCAAGTTGCGAACTAATTTGCAACTCTAGAAATAAAAACAGAAATAATGCAACATTACCATAACTGCAGATAAGGAGATACAAATGATCAAATTATTGAGTAATTGGAAGGGAATGTTCGAAACGATGTGCATGACTCACTTGACCGAGTAGAGAAAAAGTCAAGTGCATGGTTAGATAGGGTTACATTAGACCTTAAATATTTCTGTTAGATAGAAGAAAAGATAAGTTTTTACGTTTTACAGTTTAAAAGTAACCTTCAACGGGAGGCTTACAGCAAAACAGCAACAAAACTGCTGAAGGATGATTATAAAACACACCTCAGAGGTGTCTTGGACTCGGTCTCATCTCACTGTTGTCTCTGATGCCAAAACTGTAAGTAGGCTTGTAGGCGCTAGGTCTCGGTCTTTTTCAAATGCCTTATCCTCTATTGGCTGCCTGTGCGTCTTCAAGGACCGATCTTCTAGACATTGACATGATTGCAGCTTGGTTTTATGCCTTGTGCACGAGACAATCCCACAGTAGAAGTTACTAATCAATATTTAATAAAAATAATAATGATAGACACTGCCATGATAGAAGTTACTAATTAATAATAATAATAATTAGGAATTGGCCTCTATTTGGATTAGTAGCTGAGTGTATCAGTCTCGATTTGGGAAGGGAGTACAGTTCTCCTGCAAGAACAGCTTGTGCATAAATGAAATAAAGCCAAGCAAACACAAACTTATCTCTGTAGTGAAACTTTGTAGAAGTTATTATTATTATTATTATTACTATTATTATTATTATTATTATTATTATTATTATTATTATTATTAGTAGTAGTAGTAGTAGTAGTAGTAGTAGTAGTAGTAGTAGTAGTAGTAGTAGTAGTAGTAGTTGTAGTAGTAGTAGTAGTAGCAGTAGCAGTAGCAGTAGCAGTAGTAGTAACTAATTTCTATATTCCTGGTGTCTGAGGCACAAGGCTTCAGTTGATGATGTGCCAAAGCCAAGCTGTAATCATGTCAACATACAATCAGTTGGAAAGGCTAGTAGAAAAGACAAAAGGCCTAATTGTCCCATGTAACAAAATTAAGAGGTAATAGTGTTTGACCTTGAACAAGAGTTTAAATCAGTGATTGTTTATGCTAATTAAAAGTAATGCCCATAGTCGTAATTTACGAGGGGTACCCGTACCCCCACTTTTTGAACTGGAGGGTACCGTACCCCCACTTTTCATACCCATTGTTTTTGCCCATTATTATTTTATCCGAGGAAGCCCTCGAGATTCAAAGCAATTACCGAGCATTATCATCCGTGTGATCATCACCATTGTCACTCTCATTGTTATTATTATTTTTTACTAAAAGAGGTCGCAATGAGAGGAAGGAGGGACGGAGGGAAGAAGTGAGAGAGATCAACTGGACCAGTGTATACATGTGCTTGCACCATGCAAGCAGCCAGCCATGCATTCTGCCAACCAGGCGCTGCCGGGGGCCGGCCATCGACCGCCTTACCTGGACCCGTGTGCCTCCGGCAGCCGGGAGCTGGCGGGGTGGGCTTCGCCCGCTTTAGCGTCTAGCTCAAAGTTACGCGACGGGACATTCTAAATTATATTGTGTGATGGTACAAGATGTTGCTACGGAAATATACCCTGTATGAAATCACAATGCGATTATTACAAGACCTTGCGATGACAGTATATCCTGTATGAAATAACAATGCAATTATTACAAGAGGCTGCTACTGCAATACATCATCCGTGAAAATGTAATCACAATGCAATTATTCTCAAAAGTTAAAAGAGGTTGCTATAGATACAGCAACATGCCCTTCATGAAATCACACTGCATTTATTACAAGACATAGCTACGGAAATATAACTTGTATGAAATCGCAATGCATTATTACAACAGGTTGCTCTGGCAATATGTCCTCTATGAAATCACAATGCAATTATTATAAGACGTAGCTACGGAAATATAGCTTTTATGAAATCGCAGTGCAATTATTACAACAGGTGGCTACGGCAATATATCCTCTATAAAATCGCAATGCAATTATTCCCACAAGTTAGACAATCGTTGCTACGGCAACATTTTCTCTATGAAATCACAATGCAATTATTACAAGAGGTTGCTATGGAAACACAATACTGTGTGAAATCACAATGCAACGCGTCCTCCATGAAATCACAATGCAATTATTCCGAGAGGTTAGAAGAGGTTGCTAATGCAATATATGCTCTATAAAATCACAATGCAATATTATTCCTAGTGCATCATGCACAGTTCAGTGAAATCACAATGCAATACTTGCCTAGCAGTTGCAAACAATATCCTCTGTGAAGTCACAATGCAATATTCCTAGCGGTACCAATATCCTCTCTGAAACCACAATGCAATTACTTATTCCTACCGGTAGCAATTGTATTGTATTGTATTTTTAGTTCGGTAAACAAACATTGCAAGGATAATCAAAAATATGCTTATAATCAATTAACATAATCTGGCTACAGTGGAGACCAAAAAGGGGTAACTGTGTAGTAAAATGGCCTACAATTTGATGAAAAGCAGTCGATCTAACATCATTAGACTCGATCTTGAGGCTAAAGGCTAGCTGTACGCTTTTTGTATTTCAGTTGATTAAATTGCAGTGTAGGGGTGTTAATTAGTGTCCTTCGAACATGGACGACCGTAGCTTTTGCTTAAACGACTGTAGGTTATAGTTGCTGAATTAATGGTGAATTAATTATTGTCGCTATTATTATTATTATTATTATTATTATTATTATTATTATTATTATTATTATTATTATTATTATTATTATTATTATTATTATTAGCAGTAGCAGTAGCAGTAGCAGTAGCAGTAGCAGTAGTAGTAGTATCATCATCATCATTATTAAACCTATTATTACTATTATGCTTGTAACACAAACGATAGGATTGTAATTATTTAAAGCCGCAAAGCTGAAACCATGCGAAATTTGGTAACCCCAACTTTCTAGACCAAAGTTACGCCTCTGGTAATGCCTGGGGAAGATGTATAACATTGTATATATACGTCCAAAAATAGGCTTAGCACATATAAATTCCCCAGGCTTTATGTGAATAAGATGCCTGCAGTAAATAAGCTAGCAAGTATAGCCCTGCTGTCATTGTGACTATTTATAGCTAGCAGATAGAACTTTGTAATAGTTGGGTAGTGTGCTGGAGTAAATATAAGTAGGAAGTTTAAGTACCATTCTATCCTTGCTGATATTTGAACTTCTAAGATTCTGCCCACCGTGATCCATTTAGTAAACTTGGCTAAGAAATAAGTTCATTGACTGTTCATTTGTCAATGGGAGGATCAAACAATGAGTATTAAGAGAACTGGCTACTAGTACCGGTAATCATGTGCTGAAGTTAACAAGGTGAGGGCATAAACACTTATTAGATTTCTCTGAAAGGATGTCTAATGTCATGCTGTTTTACATTTGGCATAGTGCTGATTAAATAACCTTAGAAGTGAATTCTATGATTCCAGTTTCTACTATAAAATGTATAAGTAGATTACTTAAATTCCAGGAAGTGTTCTATAACATACTGATACAACCTTTCTTAATTTTACAGGTGAAAGAGAAGAAGTTTGTACAGAAATGTCCTAATCCAGATGATGTCTGTGGAATGTCCTATACTTCAAGCATTGAAACTTTAGAAAAGATTGGTTTCAATCGCAGCTGCATGACCTCCGAGGAACAGCGAAATATCAGTAAATATGGTCCAGATCGGAGTGTTCGAAAGAAAGAGAAAGATAGCAAAAGTCGTTTCTTCCAGCTGGTTCAAGTTACTTACTCCACTTGCAATGTGTCCTTGTGTAATGGTCATTATGAGTCTGACACAGATTACCTGAAATGTTACATCTGCTCAAGTCCTAGTGCTCCTGCTTGTGACTATGAAGGAACTATGCTGCTCTCCATGAACAACACATTTCTGTCCAGGTTCAGTAACTGATCTAAACTGGTTTTAAAATTGACAGTCTTTCTATCATTATCTAATAATTATTCGGTAGTTGATAGTGGTAGTTGATGTGGTAGGTACATGCGGTAGATGGTATAAACTATAAAGATCGAATTAGGTCTGATAGTAGAGTCAATATAGGCCTACTCAGTAAGAGTACCACATATACTGGTAACCAGTGAGGCTTGATCACTGATCACTGATCATAAAGCTTGATCACTGATCATTGAATGCAGTGATTATATTTTCATATAGCTAAGCTATTCCATCAACAGTATGACTGAGTGCTGACCAGTACGTTTTCAGCACAGAGCAAGAAGAAACTTCCTTTACAAACTTTTTCGTCAAAAGGGAAGTTTTTTCTTAAAATAAAACACCTCTGAACATTTGAACTTTACTGGGACTATGAGCTTCAATATGGATTAGCAGTTTTTTTAAATATGATATTATCCTCTGGTCACCTTTTGATTGACAAAGTTTGCTGCTACATTCTTGCCTTTACAACTATCGTGTATTGCATGCATTTACTTTCAGTTATCTATTCACATTCATATGAATGCATAGGTCTGCTTCATATTTAATTTAGAGAGTGTTTGACTAATGACTAGTGTAGTTTATTTCTGTCAAAATTTGCTAAGTCTTATTTCATTCATGTTTGTAGACAGTAGACCTACTGGTTTTAACGGCTGTTTAACTACATCAGCATTTTAGTTTAGTTTAAGACTGGTTTGGCTTGCATTTCTCAGTTATTCATTCAGCAAAATATTCAGCTTGTAATATGCTTCTTGCAATTTTAACGGGCTTTTCCCAATGGAAGAAATTCTCTTAAACAATTTTTACAACTATTTTGAGCCCACGAGCGATCTCTCTATTTGAAGGTCTGAAATGATCAGACCTCGTCAATTTGCCCAATCATTAGCGTAATACAACTCAAAAGAAGATACAGAGTCCCTAAGTTTTGATTTCTTATTATATTAACTTAAACGAAAAGTTCAATGAAACAGTTCGAAAATCATTGAGCTAAAGATTTAAATGCCGAATCTAGCACATGCTTGCTAACTGATACGATCAACAAAGTCCACACATACCCTCGTCACTCAGACCACTTATCACCGATGTTAATCGTGCATCATGCAATCGTGCATCTCTCTCCACTCTCCGTCCTCTGTCACCACCAAGCTCCGAATACTCAACGTTCTTGTCAGTGCGAAAGCAGAATATTCTTCGTAAACAAATGCTGGCCAGTCGCTCTCATACATAGGCCTACCATGGTGTTTAAGGAATACTATTGGTTGCATTTCATTGCAAATACGAAGATGTGTAGGCTTCTTCTGTGTCAGATTGTCTTGGTGGAGAGTGTAATTATAAGTTGGAGTGTGCTTGAGAAGGAAGTTTCCTACCTGCTGTGAGTTGCTGAAAGTGGAAGTCTATGTTCATCATATTTGGTTGGCAGAGTTCATCATCTATTATCTAGCTGATCTACTATTCAGATCTAGTACAGATTGATGCCAAAATGTAAGAGATAGCATGCTGCTTTCCTATAGATCAAAATGCTGGTGTGGACTTGTTTGAGAAGTTCATGGTATCACCATTTACCTTCAGAAAAGCAGCCATCTGTACATACTGAAATCCATTACAGGTTCAACTCCAAACCATAACAAAATTGATCTCTTAATTTTCAAATGAAAATTATGAAACTGAATCTATTGTGAGAAAATGTATACCTGTAGCACAGGAGATTTCCACAAGGCCAATTATTGGGAATTAACAATATTGGTTAATTAACATTGCTTGAGATTCGGTAATTAATTTGTCACTTTCAATTACCTTATCATATTGAATTGTTGGGACTATCGGCCAACACAGCAGTTTTCTATAATGCCTACTGTCAAAACTTAGTACTCTATGATGAATTCTTTTGATAAAGTTTTCGTTTTTTGGCCTCAGATGTAGATCATGTGTATTTGGATGTCGCACTCAATTAATAGTCGTTTTACCTTTCGTTAAACAAGGTAGAGGAGTTCATATTCCAGTAATAAAATCTTCTCGATATGCACTAGTTCTTTAGTAGATTTAAAGCAGTGCATATTTTAAGAGATTTAGACTACTGGGACAAAGTCGGCCATGGGTCTGGTTTTATGACCTTTTTTGGCAATTCATCTCTGAAAACTTGAGTTCATCTCACAAAAATTCTTGAGGATTTACCCTTTGCTACTGGGACAAATCTTAAAACTCCTGCAACATTTGTCCCACTAGTTATACAGTTTCGATATACATTACCTGGGACAAATCACCCAACTACTGGGACAAATCCTGACTACTGGGACATTTGTCCCACTAGTTATACAGTTAAAATATGCCCTGATTTAAAGTGCAAATATATTAAAATCAGACAATCATTCAAGTTCGCAAAATAATTCAGAACCTATCTACTTAGAGTGGGGTAGATTTTCTGTACAAGATTTATGTTTTATTTCTTAGCTGAGCTGTTACATTAGATGAAACGTCAGGTCTCCATCCTCGTAGATCGTAGTTTAAACAGTTTCTCTGTTTCTAATGAGTCCAATTCACGGCCGTTGAATCGTAGATTTCCCCCTTCGGCGTGTAGAATCGGATGAATCGAAGAGCATCGGAAGACCATAAATCAGCATTTAGATAAACTGTGTCGTTCTGACTCGTTCATACGTAGACCATCTTCAGCAAACGAGACCATTCACGACTCGTATAACAACTTCAAACGTCCGTTCATCACCGAACTAGAGGACGGTTAAACATAGTTCCGAATGTCCTATTACATCAGTGATTATCGACGGGTTCCTGTAACTTCTCGAGCGATATTATCCAAAGATATACTATGGCTGTTGGCTTTATGATCAAGCCCATAGGTTACACTGAACTAATCCGAGGATTTGCCGAAGACAATTATGTTTCTTCAAGTCAAACAAATCCGTTGAACATCATCTCAACATTCGCCGTCCTCTCCAAATCGAAGACTGCCCCGCGTACTGTCATTGGCTAGTGTTACAAATTATTTACACATTCTAAGCTAGGCCAATGGATGGCGCCAAAGTGGGACTCTCTTAAGAACTATAATTTTATGTACTCTGCTCCCTCTTTTATTCGCGCTGGTTGTAATGGATGATAACTGTACTCTAATTTTTCTAATAAATCCTGAATTTAAACAGTAAATACCAACAGGTTATGGGCCCAGGTCAAGTTGTAAAACTATACTTTTGCGTGCGGTCGACAAACATTTTTCGAGGCTTCTCGTTTCTGATCCATGTTGATAGACGCTGGTATATCTTTATTTTTCGTGTCATTGACAAAGAGCGTTTAATGCAGTATGTCAACTCTAGAAGATTTGCAGAAGCAAATTCTGCGAATTCAGGAGGAAATTAGCGAAAGAACAGTTCGGGTAACGACACCTGTTTGGTCTTGGGTTGATATCCAGGATTTCTTGCAAGATCAATCGCACCTTACTTATGTCTTGCTTTGATCCTTGGATGACCAATATTAAAGGCTTATATTGATCTGGAAGAAACCAAGAATTATGCCTCCACCAACTTTGGCCGGAAAAGGTTGACCTATCGATTCTAATTGTTCAGCAATTGACCAAATGTGGTCTACATACTTCTGCATCAGAGGAAAGTTCTCCAAAATGTGTCTTAAACAAGCTAGAATACAGACCAATCAGGCGAACGAGAGCAGTGCTTTCATATTCAATTATTCACCTCATGGGTCCCAAGCAGCTTTCGCGGTCTGGCATTTCTTTGTAACGTTTGCCGCACAAAGCTTAAGGCTAAAATTTTGTCTAACGCACGTAAGTCAAAATCCAAAAGACCTTCTCTTGACAAAACACCATTTCATCGGAGACAGAATTGCTCTTGGAGAAATACGTGCTGAGCAGATGGCAACAACAAACAGGGTTGGTGACTGTTTAACAAAGGGACTTATCAAATATGTCCGTTCGAAATGCATCTTGGGCATGGGGTTGCCGAAATAGGACTTTGCCCAATTTTTGAGTGTGTATAAAGTGGAGCGTTAGAATTAACTTGTTATACACATTCTAGGGTACAGGTGGCACTAAAGCAGGACTCTCTTGTGAGCTATATGTACTCTACTTCCTGTCTTCTTCACAATGGTTTTAATGGATGATAACTGAACTCTGATTTAATGTAATAAATCCTGAATTTAAACAGTGAGTTCCAATAGCTAGCGTCTTTGGTCGTTATAGCAACCAATCCACCATGGCCACCAAACTCGCCAGACCTTCTCTCTTGATTACTGTGTCTGGGGAGCTATGCTTTAACGCTAGAAGACATTTCATCCCAAGTCAAAGAATAATGATGAGCTGAAGAAAGTCATGCAGTTAATATGGGAGCAGCTGTCGCAGTACTCAATCAACACGGCCATATTGAGCTTCAGAAAAAGACATACAGCTTGCGTGAAAGCTGTAGGTTGACACTTCAAACATGCTTTCGGATAAACTGCTTAACAGATTTTAAATTCGCAAAGAAAGCTGATTTTATTTGACATTGAAAATTACAAGTGACTGTCCATTTTTCTGTGTAATTTTGAAAATATGGAATAGAATATTTAGACAGCTGTAATTTTTCCAGTTAAATTTTCAGAGAATGTTGGAAAATCTTTCCCCTGTAAATCATAAAATTTGGGTTAAAAATATTGGTTGTCGAGAAATTGCATGTTGTCCAGTGGGATATTTTTTATTAAGCCACCCTGTACATATTTTGTTGCAGATACTCCAATGATCGGATTGGATTTTTTTAAATGTACTTGGCAAAGAGTTTCCATACATCTCATGATAGGCTATCTGACATTGAAAATTACACCCAATGCACACCCAATGCAACAAGTGTAGAATGAATAACTAAATGCCCCACCCCAATATTTTGGACAAGTTTACGCCAGTGATTCCTATAGTAGCAATAAGTACTTGTAGAACATGCAGCATAGCCACAAAGCACCTGTAGACAAACTGTCTAAAAAATAGTGCATAGATGTATGTTACCTAATTGGCACTATATCGGATGTTTATGCCTCAAAGTTTTATGAATTTACTCAAAAACTTGGGTTTCTGGAAAAGACAAGCCTTTAATTTCGTTTGCTAAAAGAGTATGAAATTAATTAAAGGCTACACTGTTTTGGTGTACAGACCTCAGCAATAGTGCTTATCACTAAGCAACTTGTCTTTCAGTATTCTTGTGCCACCAGTGTATCTTATTAGCGGGTAGTTAATGCTAATATGTCTTCGATTTCAGATGTCCTTCTGGTTCATATCAATGTGCTGCATCATACAAGATGGCACCTGGTGGCACAGTTACTGACGTTGAAGTGTCTCGAGCTTGCATATCTGAATCTGATCTTCACAACAAGAGACGCATACTTGGAGATAAACTTGTAGGTATTGAAAACAACTCGTCAAACCTGGAGACCCATCTTTTTGTGTGCAACACTACTGGATGTAACTTGGCTTTTCCAGATGAGTATCTGCCAATATCATGCATCGTTTGCAATGATGTGAATGATCCAGACTGTGATCGTGAAGGCTCAAGACTGTCTGATGATTCAAAGCTGCTGAAGCCTTGTC
The DNA here is from genome assembly GCA_963556255.1 of Allolobophora icterica. Taxonomy (NCBI): domain Eukaryota; kingdom Metazoa; phylum Annelida; class Clitellata; order Crassiclitellata; family Lumbricidae; genus Allolobophora; species Allolobophora icterica. The sequence continues at coordinate 19,602,416 of OY744606.1, forward strand.
CAGACACGTCGCCACAGTACTGCACAATGTGGTATAAAGTGGACCTTCGTTCAATGAAAACTCAGAGTATTGTAAGATCTTGTGTTTCAAAAGAGGAAGCCCTGCGATATAAGAACACTTACGGAGGAAAAAGCCTTTCAGGAATATATGCTAGAATGGATTATGTTGGCAGGGCTAGCTACCATATGACTGTTTGTGGCTCATCAGGCTGTAATGCCAAATTCCCAGAGTACAGTCCAGAGGATCTGACTTGCTTCAACTGCTCTCAAGAACATGATTCAAAATGTACGTTTGATGGACAGAATCTGAACTCCAATCTTCTGAAAGCCTGTGCCAATCCAGAAGACATCTGCAGCATGTCCTATCGTGTCCAAGTGGATGCAAAAACCTTTGGTAAGCCACTGAGCATTGTTAGAAAATGCATCTCAAGACAGGATGCCGACAGGTTCCTTGCGCTTTATGGTGATGAACATGATGTTGCAGTATTCGAGGAAGACTCAGCACCAGGTGTTGACATATATATGTACTTCTGCTACTTTCCACAGTGTAACCAAAAATTTCCAGCTGAGCATGAGGCACTGCTGTCAGACAGACCTCCACTGAGGTGCTACAGCTGTCATATGTCAAACGAAAAGAACTGCACTTATGAGATGACTGAAAACGTGCGTAACTTCATTGTTGTTTGTCCAAATACTGAAGACTATAGATGCTTCATGTCATATCATGTCATGTCAACTGGCGATCAACAGTACAACATCAACCGCACCTGTGCACCAGCAACGGAAATACTAGCTCTGAAGGAACGATATGGCAAGAGCCTGATTGCTCTGGAGGGAGAACGTGGGGATGGTGCGGTAGAACATCACATGTTTCACTGCCATTACCCGCTATGTAACCTACGTTTTCCTGATTCAAATCGTACAGCAATCAGCTGCTATGAATGCACACCGGAAAATTCAGAGTGTGATTTTGAAGGAGATAAACTGGAAGAGGCTCATCCATCGCTACTGATCAGATGTCCCTCACATGATCCTCATGTCTGTGTTATTGTTATTCGACATAATTCAGAAAGAAATGAAATTAAATCTATTGTGAGAAAATGTATGCCTACAGTACAGGCAAATTTCTACAAGGCAAATTATGGCAATCTAGCAATGTTTTTGGATAACAAAGATACTAGTGTCACAATCTACATGGCCTTCTGCACAGATGATGCATGTAACAAAGAACTCGGTAAACCATTTGTTAACTATCTGGTGAAAAGCGAAAAACCAGTTGATGGTGGAGCAGCAGCTGGGAAACTTGAGATGATGAATGAAGATGTTGACGCCGATTCCTATCCAACATACCCTTTGAGACCTAGAAATCCTACCCCTGAGGCAGCATATCAGGAAGGTAGCTCAGAGGATACAGCCGGTCTTTGCAGTGGCTGGTGGATATCCATTGTTGTCAGCATTATTATTTCAACATCAATCAAAGATGTGGGTACAAACCCATGAAAATCTTCAAACAGCAAACTGCATAAATTGCCAATAAATTTATGTTAACATAACAATATCAATATGACTAATAGTTTCCTCTTTGAACAATTTTCTAAATGCACGTGTCTATAACTTAACATTGTTTTTGCATTTACATTGTATGACAGTATTTTAAAGCATTCCAGTTATTGCCGTTTATTTTCACAGAACTCTTCTGAGTAGCCACACAACATTAAAACCTAAATAACATTTTAACATCACATTATAAAGTAAAAGGTAACAATAAATTATATCATAGAAATACAACTTGCGAGTTTCTGTTTTACTGAGATTTGTTGTTCTTTTTAAAAGTTTTTGATGCGATGCATTAAATGTTGAAACTTAAAATCAAAACTTTCTCTTTTCTATTTTAATAATTGTGGCCAGGTGTTGTTCAATTTTTAAGTTGTGGTAGTCTTTGTTTCCTGTACCTTATTTGTTTTCTTTCGTAAATCCTGATCTGACATGAAAATTATCGTGTTCACCATTTATTGAGTCACACAGTTTTCCAGAGAAATTAAAAATTTTGCTCAAATGTTTACAGCTGCCCTTCCTAACCCAAACAAACTGAGGTTTTGGCTTTCTGATGCATACAGTTTTGCTAACAACTAATATCTGTAAAATTATATTAACTGAGCACTTCTCTTGAGAAAAGTAGCTTTTAGTGGCGAAGTTTGCTCTGCGTCTAAAGCTTTTTATGCTAGGTCAATGGGAATTGGGAATACTCATTTAAACAACTTGTTGCTTATTAGCAAACTCAGCATTCCTTCAGTAGTTGCTTGTTGTTTCCGATCCGTTCACTTCACCTGCTAACAATGGGGATGAGTTAGCGGAACAGCTCCAGAAAGCTGTAACAGTCGCACTGAAGGGAGGCTGAGTTTTTGGGAGAGCCTCGTCGCCCGAGATGGAAAGAACCCGAAGCGTCTCTGGTCTTCCATCTCTGGACTCCTGGGCCGAGCCTCCCGTTCGTCTTCCTATTCTGTCTTCTCGGCCGATCTCCTCAAAATGATGACAGAGAAGATTGCGGACCTGCGTGCTTCAACCGCTGACTCGCCTCCACCTCAATTCGCACCCAAAGAATTCAAGTTTGGTGGCTTTCGTCCCATCCTCGAGGCTGATCTCCGTCGTGTTCTCAGCTCTTCAAACCCGAAATCTTGTGAAGTGGACCCGCCGCCTCCGTTTATTATTACTAACGTTTTGGATGATATTGTCCCATTTTTGGCGTATTTACTCAATAGACAATAGGTATCTAGCAGCGGGCCATCTCCCTCCATTTCAGAAGCGGGCTATTGTCTTGCCTACCCTTAAAAACCTAGTCTTGACTCGCAAGTCTTTTCTAACTATCATCCCATTTGGGCCATTTCTAACCTTTCTTTCCTCTAAAACTCTTGAGAGACTCGTCTTACTTCAGCTTCTGCCCTATCTTGAACAGTTTGGACTCCTCCCTTGTAGTCAATCAGGGTTTAAAGGTCACCGTTCTACGGAAACTGCCCTCCTGTCCCTTCTGTCGGACATTACACTGTCTTTGACAGGACTCATTTAACGCTTCGGGCACTCTGATGTTTCCTCGGCTTTCGACATGGTTAACCATGATATCCTACTTCAGCGTCTAGAAACTGTCTTGTGGTCTCCGTGGTCTCCCTCTTCTTTGGTTTATATCTTAGGCCTGCCTCTGACCGTACTCAGAGGGTTTTCCTTGGTGACTCCAGAAATGCCTGGGTTAGAGTTGAGTATGGTGTCCCACAGGGTTCTGTCCTTGGCCCAATTCTGTACATACTCTACACAGCTGACATTCCTTCTATATTTACGAAACACCTTACCTCTGGCCACCTTTATGCAAATGACGTTGAGATCTTTGTCCGCGCCTCCTCCTCTGAGCAGATCTCCCTCGGTGGATCCATTGATTCCCTGTTACATGATCTCCACCCATGGATATCCTCAAATCGACTTAACCTTAATTCTTCTAAGACCCAACTGATCTGGTTTGGTAGTAAACAGCAACAAATCTGAGCTTGATCTCCCAATTCGGTCGTCACTGTACCCTGATTTTTCATTCTCGCCCATTGTCAGGGACTTGGGCGTCACCCTCGAGAGTACTCTCGTTTTCTGAACACCTCTCGCACCTGACGCGTTCCTGTTTCTATCACATGAATCGTTTGAGGGCCGTCAGGAGATCAGTTCCCCTTCTGCGTTTACTACCATATTCCATGCCTTCATTTGCTGCCGCATTGACTATTGCAATTCATTGTTTGCAGGGCTCCCTAAGGCTTGCCTTTCGTCCCTACAGTTTGTTCTGAACGCAGCTGCCAGGCTGTTTTCCTCGCTTCTCCCACATAACTACCATTATCACTGATGTACTTCACTGGCAGTGGCTTCCTGTTGCTTCCCGCATCCTATACACGGTCCTCCTCCTGGTCTCTAGGACTCAGCAGGGAAAAGCTCCTAAGTAACTAGGTGACCTATTGCGAGAACCTCTCTTCCCGCCCTCTTCGGTCCGCGGACCGCCTTGATCTCCTTGTCCCTCGGGCTAGGACTTCGATGGCTCAGCATCGTGCTTTTGCCATCCTTGGCCCTTTCTTATGGAATAACTTGCCCCCTCACTCCGTAGCAAGCAATTGTTTGGAATCTCGCCCTCTTCTCTCCGCTGCCTGAAGACCTTCTGTTTTCCCAGGGGCTCTCACGCTGAGAGCGCCTCTGAATAGTTTATACTGTGAGCGGCGCTTTATAAATAACCATAATTATATGATATGGTATGACTGAACAAAGTCGCCCCGATTAACAGCTGTCTTTTGGCGACTTTCTAAACCCGTCACAAGCTGGCTTTCTGCTGATGCAATAAAGGCGAAGAGAGAACATCGTCGACTAGAATGTAGATGGAAAAGTTCAGGCCTTGAAAAGAACAGACAGTGTTACCGTCATCACTGCCGCCCAGTGTTTTAGTTGTCGGGGGGTTGGGGGGTTCAACCCCCCCCCCCCAGTTCTCTTTCCAACCCCCTCAGCTAAGTAACTGAAAATATGTTGGGGGGTTACTTTACTAAAAAAAACTGGTGTTTGGTCTATGTTATTATGTGATTTGGTAATCGGCAAATTTCTGACCCCCCCCAGTTCTTTTTGGACAACTAAAACACTGCTGCCGCCGTACAAATAAATTCAAAAACGAGTCTAGGAGCTCGTACTACGGCGTCGTACCCAAAGCGCGCAAGTCAAATGCGCGCCGACAAAAGCGCGCAACGCGCCGACAAATGAGCGCAATGATATCCACGACAAACGCGCGCAAGACAAAACTCGCAGCTATAAAATATCTCTATTGTTTATTACTGTTCAATAACGTATACAGCCTAACTTGATAGGTAGTCTACTATCGCTACTACCATAGACACATGCAAGTGAAACGAAATTTACGTCCAATTAAAGCATTACTGGGAAGACGTTATATAAATTATTTGCATTACATCTAATATCTTGCTCTGTGTATGTGCTTTTCTTTCATGTGTGCTCGACTTCTATTCTTTCATGTGTTTCAGTTAACGTCCAATTAAAGCACTATTGAGAAGACGTTAAATAGCCTAGATCATTCGCATCAGTGATGGAGATCGCTATCCGTTCGGGTTATTTCTTATATTTATATATAGGACCAGTACTTTTTTTTCTGCCGGCACCTTTTTTCAGCTACTAAAAAATAATTTCTTTATTTTAATAATTAAAACAATAATTTAGTTATTTTAATTTAATTTCAGTGTTTTGAACTGTTTTCAGTGTTTTTTGAGACCTCTCCTATCCCCAATCCCGTTTTTCTCGGGATTTTAGCCCGCCCATAATTATTCCGTTCCGGAACCTATTGTTCCGTTCCGGAACCTTTTTTCTCTAGAAAAAAGGACTGTATAGGGCAAAATTTTATTAGCTTCCTAAAAATAATCATGGAGAGAAGCAGAAGGATCATCTTCGTATGATGGATACAGGCTTCGAATGGACAGGGTTATGGCTGATGGGAGCACTTCATGGAGATGACCAACGCGCGATTCACATTTGATAGGCTATTAATGACATTTGTTGAGATTGTGGAGAAAATTGCCAAGTGCTTAACGTCATTGTGAAATTGCTATGTATTGCGTCAACAATGTGATGACATAATGTCCCCCGGACCGGACCTAAAAGTATCTACAAGTTTTTTCAATAAATGAAATTGTATACGGTATATTTGTATTAATATTTTGCGAAAACTATTATTTTAAAACTAGAGTATTTGCCCGTCATATATGACGGGTTGACGGGTTGAAACGTCGCTCACGATTTAAACGTAATCGTCGGTCCTGTGGACTTTCTTAATTCATGGGACAACGAAATTTTGAAGGACTTTTTACCAACAATATAGCTTTCCAGTTGTATGACGTCGCGTGGACTGTTAGAAGAAATTATCAAGGACTATTTGCGAAGAATACAGTATTTGCCCTTATTGCACGTGACAATCTGTGTTTACGCTAATGAATCTTCGCCTCGTCTTTGCTCCTCCTCCCCCTCAACCTGCTGTCAGATCGTGTGCCATAATCAGGAAGCGAGGGAGTGAGTCAGGAAAGGAGGGAGTGAAGGAGGGACGGAGGGACATAGCTAGGGAGGGAGGTAGGGAGGCATAGACAGACTTATTCATTCTGAGAATATATATAGCGCCCCTTCAAGATACCTACTCAGGAGCGCTCCCAGTCCATCTACGGTTTAAAAAGAAACATTTGAGTGATTTGCTTCTTTTTGACCATTCGAACCCTGCAGCAGAGCAAGCTGACCGCCAGACTTTCGGATATCATAAGAGAGTGGTAAAATCTTTGTGTACGTAAATGGGCGGCGATCCCGGGTGGGTCAAGGGAGACAAGACCCCGCCTTTAAGAGTGGGGGACACAGTATACAGTTGTCACTCAAATTTTGAAGAAACACCAAAACATTTCCTGATTCATTGCTCTAACCAGACGACACTGCAGAAGAGACTTCGAGATGAATGTTGCCGCCAAAAACTTATCTACGGCACTCAGACAATATTAACACACCAGAACTGCCTGAATATTATCTACAAATATCTTATAGACATAGTTATTATTACGGACCTTGTAGAAATCTGACATGAGCTTTGCAACGAACATTGTATAGACACTGTATGATTAATCACTCTCAGACCATTATTGGCATTAGATTCTAGATTCCCGCTCAGCAACGCCCATCGTCCTTGTTACGGAGGTGTTTCAAACAAATTTAAAAAAATAGACAACGAACTACTAAACGCTGCAGACTCGCTCGTTGAAGTAACTTCGATAGTTTATCCTGGCTATTAACGCTAGAGACCTGAACATTGGAGATTCGCTCACTGGAGCTTCATCGTTGTTCAACTTCTCTAGAGCCTCACTCTTCACTCGCTGGTTGGAGTCTCGCTGCAACGCCAGAGATTCGCTCGCTGGAAGGCAGTAAGGTTGGTAGGCCTAGGCCTTGCTAAGGACCAAGTACTGAATCAAAAGATGTGGAAAAGCTGAATATAAGCTCGTTAGGAGAAGCAAATATGCAGTAGTGAATAAATACATCTCTAATGCCTTGCATGACCATCTTTTGGCAAATGATACCGCTGCATAGTGGAAAACACGAGAAAGCAAGTTTAAAAGTAAACACAAAGTTTCTGTGTCAGTGGGTGGCTTTACTGAACCCAGTACAGTTGTCCATGCTTTGCATAGGCGTAGACTCTGGGGGGTCAGCCGGGGCACGTGCCCCCAATAATTGAGGAGCCGGGGCATTGCCCCCCACAAGGTCGAGATGTGAATTTCTTCAAATATTAAAATAATATTATTATGTTTCAATGTTGACAAATTTCTTCAGAAACAGAAAAACAGAGACACAGAACTGAAATAGGCCTACTATCAGATATTCATAATGAAAACAAAGATTTATTTTTATCTACAATATCTTCAATATGAAACAAATTTGCATGTAAACAAAATGACCCATTTCATACGCATTAACGTAACACCGGAAGCCTCTGCTGACTGTCCAGACCAGAGGTGAAAAAAGTTTTTTCTCGGTTTTTTTGGTTTTAAACAAAAACATAAGAAAAAGAAAACCACAAAATTTGTTTTTTTTGTTTAAAAAAATAAATTTCTTATTTTTGTAGAAGTTATTTTAATAACATTGATTTTGATTTAACGATTTTTAATTTTAGGAAATCGCAACTGAACTAAACTGAGTTGGAGCTCTTGTTCGTGCCGTTTTTCGTGGTTTTTATGATCCGAAATCGGAAAATCTTTAAAAAAAACGAAAAACAACAAAAGCCATTAAAACAAAAAAGAAAAAAAACTACGAAAAACACAACTTTTCACTCTTGAAAAATTTGTTTTCTTTGCACCTCTGGTCCTGACCCCATGCCCCCAATATTTTGGACAAGTTTACGCCAGTGATGCTTTGCCATCAATTTTTAAAATACATGCTCATCCAATAATAAAAAGTATAACTAAGACCTCAGCATAGGCGTAGGTGGCGGGGGGTCAGAGGGGCAAGTGTCCCCCAACATTTCGGGCGTTCCTGTTTTTCGGGCAAGTAGATGCCGGGAAAAATGCTGAACAAACTAGCCACAACTTGCCCAAATCGGAATAGTATCAGACAATTAGTAGCTACTAGCTCGCAAACCACCATAACATTATTTTGCAGCTTTATTCATTGATGTACTAAATAAGTAGCTAGCTAGTTACTTACTTACTTACCTACTCATAGCATCCAACATGTGGGCTGGATACCCACTTCAGAAAGGAATCTAATTAAAATTCTATTGCACTCTACTTTTCGGCATGCAGTTCCGGAAGTGTGCAGAAATTTCTCCCATGTTTGATATTCAGAGTAGGCTTGGAATCTCAAAATGACGTTGCTAGAAGCAAATCATGTAACAATTGGCTAATATGTGTTTCTAGACTAGTTTGACACTGCTGAAAACGAAAATCGCGGTTAGCAAGCTGGATTTTTAGTGGTTGCATGGAAAAACAAGACGGCGGCCAAGATGGCGGCCAAATATCTTCAAATGGCTATAACTAGTCATGTATGTGATGGAAACATGATTTTAGAGTCTAAATTAACATTTTCCTGGTCAAGGAATGCGATGGAAGTAAAGACACATATGTAGCACTGTGAAAAAACAAGATGGCGGCCAAAATGGCAGCCCAATATCTTCAAATGGCTATAAGTAGTCAAGTATGTGATGGAAACATGATTTTAGAGTCTAAATTAACATTTTCGGGGTCAAACAATACGCTGTGAACTGAAGACAGATAATGTAGCACTACCAACAAACAAGATGTCGAAAGTAAATGGGAACTTGCCAAGAAGGTTTCCATGCATTCTTATTGCTGATCCCTACTAAATATTATGTCACATCACATCCAGTTATGGCAGGAAAAGCCAATATATTCGTCCTTAGTAGGTCCTCCATACCTAGACCAATTGTGTGAATTGGAATGAACTTCCGCTTTGCTGATGTCCTGCGAGGTATCTGTAAAGGTGGTTGACCAGTGCATACGCAAAATGAAGCGTGGTAAACTCCCGGTTTAGATCGGATAGAGGCAGACTCCCGACTTAGATCGGAGAGAGGCAGAGCATCTAGTACATGCTCATCATAGACTGTGTGTGCTTCTATCTCTTCTATTCAACTACGCGGCGAGTCATAAAAATGTTTTCCTACATATTTTACTATGGCTTCGTCAGATATCAGATTTTGTCAAAGAAATTTTCAGTAAAAGCACTAGAATTATTACTGATTATTAAGAAAGTTAAATTTTAAGTTCAAATTGACCTCTTTGGCATCCACGCATGCGCGAAGACGCGTACGCCACTGCCTGATCAATGGTGCGCTGATCCATTTCGTCCCATGCCTCCACATTCGATGACGCAACTCGTTGACATCACGTATTCGATAACTGTAGACCTTTTCTTACATGACACTCCATATTTTATAGTCTACCACTCTACCGGATTTAAATCAGGCCTGTTAGGTGGCCACAAAGTAGGCGGGATGAAATCAGGTGTTTCAGTTTGCAGTAACTCAACAGTCTCCCGAGCTCTGTGCGAGCTCTCTCCTGCTGCTGGAAGATGAAATACTCCGTAAGGGGCGGCGATCCCGGCGGGGGGGCGAGGGGGACAAGACCCCGCCTTTAACAGTGGGGGGACTTGCTATACAGTTGTCTCCACCAAATTTTGAAGAAACACCAAAAAAGGTCAAAACATTTTTCACGCATGAAACATTTGTTCACCTCTTTTTTGGACCAGATCAGTTCAAAAGTGTCCAGTGTGCCCCCACCTATCAAACAAGATCGCCGCCACTGTACTCCGTTTTCTCACGAATGTCTGGCAAAAGGCCCTGCATTAGGCCTAATAGAACATCTCCGTTATATTGTCCATTGACTTTAACACCCGGTTCGATGAAATGGATGTTCGTACGTCCGAGTGCAGATACCATAAGAGATTTGCTGAAAGTTGGTCGAGTGCGCAAAAGACGATTTGAAGGAACGTTCCTCTCCCTTGTACCGACGGATACGTAACTGCGATCAATCTGATTGTTACTGGGTGCTTGGCACTGCTTACTGCGACAGTAAAGACTTTTTCATCAGTAAACCATGTGAAATTGACCTCAGTAGCCGACTGGAACGTTGGAATCTTGCTTGTTTGCTAGCCTCAGCGAGTTCTTGAACGCGTCCTTTCTTTAAACATTGCAAATTGTAAACGTTGTAAATCACTCTTAACGATTCTTCTAACTAATGACTGGCTGATTCCTATTTCTTGAGCCTTTTGTCTCTGCGTACAATGCTTTTGTGGTATGTCTTGCTGGCTGAGCACCAGCGATTCAAACTGTTCAACAGTGTCGACCGTTCACGCCATTCGCGGGCGGCCACTAGGCCTATCTGGTTGACGATGAAAAGACCAAGTTTCATCGATCTTTGAAAGAAGAGCTTTAACCCACCACAAGTCCACCCTTTATCTGAAAATTCATTCAAAAACTTTCGCAACGTAATTTTTATTCTATCTTAAAAATGTTATGACATATGTTTATCTTCTTTGGTAAACATTTTAAACACTAGCAGGTTTACCCGGCGTTGCCCGGGGTTATAAGTTTCAATCCCTGTAGCGAATAAGCAACAAATTTAGGTATAAGTTTAAATGCGTGTAGCGAATAAGGAAGAATTTAGGCGACCTGTGGGGGACACTGCTTCGCAGTCTTGTGTACGCCTTCTGGCGTAAAGTGGAGACTGCTTCGCAGTCTTTTATACGCCTTCTGGCGTCTTGTGACCTCTGCCGTGGAGTGACTGCTTCGCAGTCGCCCTGTGGCGACGACTGCTTCGCAGTCTCCCGTGGACTGACTGCTTCGCAGTCGAAGAGTGTGAAGCCGACGTTGGCGGCTTCAAGAAAACGCCAGAAATCTAGCCCTCACTGCCCTTAGTAAAGAAGAGTCTTTGAACATACAATTTTGCTGTAAAACGACGAATATAGTTCGAATCGATCGTAATTAAATTTTGTGCGAAAGTAAACAACGTCGTTATGCGCATTATTAATGACGTTGGGGAATACCTGCGCCATAAATACAACCGCTTTGCAGTGGAAGCGTGAGGGACGGTCGGTTGGGTAGAGTTTTGGGGGATTTTCACGGTGAAAGGGGGTAAGCGAACCCCTCCACTGTCCGATGCCGAGGCCGACACAGTAGTGAAGGTTTGGAGTGAAAAGGTGCAAAATTGTAGAAGTTAAGCCCGGTCAAACAGACAGACAGACAGACAGACACACACACAGAATTCTCGTTTTATTTATATAGATTTTTGGAGGGCCCGTAGAGTAATGGATAACACACTGGCGTGAAGAGCAGTATAGGTACCAAGATCGATTCCCGTACCCCGGAAGGTTTATTCAGCCTTCCACTCGCTAGCTGGCAGCGGTGGTTAAATGAATAGTAGGCCGTGATGGCGCCGACTTGGCTGCCATAGGCCTATAAACAGTTATATTCGACTCCTGTAAAACTGTTATCATGTGCTTCTACTGTATACATGTATGTAAGACGCCCTGCCGTTTCTACTATATGTATGTTCACTGTACAGACCAGTGCGGTTAGCAAGCGCTTAAATAAAGAACAGATTATTATTATCATTTTGTCGGGGTTGTCGTAACGTAATTCTAGTGTAGGCTGGTCCAGCTTTTCATATAAAATAATTTATGTAGCACTTAGCTCGATCATCGAGCGTCATTATTCCGAAATTTCATTAAAATGGATATCTTTATCTGCATGAATTATGTTAAATAATGTAGGAACACGTTTTTTAATGACTCACCGTGTAGATGCTTAGGCGTGGCAATGTATACAAGTTTTACTTGGGCATCATCATACCTGTGGGGAAAGGGGCCATTCTAGATCATAGTAAGAGTGACAATTATCGAGGTATCACATGTAGTTCCAACTCTTTGAAATGTGCTTTCTGGAACAGTATGGTACCTACTTGCTGACTTCAGACCTGCAGTTTGGTTTCAAAAAGGGGTTGGGCTCTTCTCATACATTGCTTGCTGTAAGATCAGTAGTTGATTACTTTTCTCATCATGGTTGTAATGTAAACCTGTGTGCATTATACATGTACATGTCTAAAGCCTTTGATAAAGTCATCCACAATGCATTATTTAGCAAGTTAATGGATAGATCAGTCCCTCGTGAGTTTTATGCATCCTCATAAGTTTGTATAGTATGAGTGCAGTCTATGTCAGATGCGATAACATGTTGTCTGATGTGATCCGTCTAGTCTGTGGAGTTAGGCAGGGTGGTATCCTCTCACCAATACATTTTGCTGTATACATGTATGTGAATTACATTATGAGTAGGTCCAACCATGGATGTCGCATTGGGGAGCAATTTTTTGGATGCATCATGTATGCTGATGACCTTATCTTAATGTCGGCATCTCTCTGTGACATACAAGCCGTGGTCGACTTTTGTGGGGAGCAGCACTTGGAGATTCAGTAGCCTATCACGATTACGAAATTGAGTAGGTCCAACCATTGGAGAGCTATATCTGTCTGTTGTTATTTATATATTCGCACCATTTTTTAGAAAGTTGTAGAATAATGTTTTGTAAACACTGATGCTGAGAATAGCCATAACAACTGATGTAATGATAGCATCAATTATACATCTATATCATCGTTATAATAATGCCTAAAGCTGAAGCATAATTTGATGGTTGATGGTCTCTTCGAGTGAATCTCAGTCAAAAATCTAATAAGCAACTAAAAAATAATGTCATATTGGAAGATACTGGGCACAAAGATCTTAGAGTCGTAGACTCTAAGATCTTTGCTGGGCATATATAAAGAGGCTACCTTGCGAGGTTGCCTTATATATCATACAAAAGCGTAATATAAAGACCCCATTTAATATGCATTGTAATTCGATATAGGCCTCCCATATACTTTAACACATTGACTGCCACCACGTTTATTATCCCTGCGCCACCGATATTTCCCGAAAAACCGGAAAATATTTGTTCACTTTATTTATTATATATCTAGTTTTTTTTTACTATTTCAACATGTATACATAAAAATGTCACATGTTTGCAGTCTTGTTTCTTAGTAGAAACAGTGTTATACTTAGATTTCAGCTTCAGTGTGGTAGACTTTCAAACCTGGAACAACACACAGATAGATAGCCTAGATATACATTCAGTGCTGGCAAGGGCTCGAAGTGGGAAACAATAGGTTCCGGTATGGATATAAGAACCATTCCCTTTCCCTCGCCCTCCCCAATACCGGTATGTCTTTGGGCCATACCGGTATGGATCTTTCGCCTGGAGAAGTTCCGGTATGCTTTCAGCCCGCCAGGAGAGGTGCCGGTATGGCATACCGTTTCATACCGTCCCACTTTGAGCACTGGTGCTGGCTTCGACAAGTACGTTTTGCAACAGTAACATTCAGGAAGTGTTGTCCGCTATATCTGGACACATCTGATGCTTTATGATGAACAAACGCACGAGGCTGCCCAGCTACCACTACAGCGCGAATAACATCTTTCAAGCGACTGCGGGTGACTTACAGTCTAAACCTTCCCGACTCCGATGTGTTACACATACGTTGACTAGCATAGATCTATGGTTATTCAACCCCCCTCCCCCTACAAGAAACACGTGTATTATAGTTTTTTTCTCGTCCGTTTCAACACAGCAAACATCTGGTATCAACCCTGACGCCAGAACAATAATTAGGCGTGTTGTCCTATAGCCCCTTGTATTGTAGGGCCTACTACGAGTTAACTCGTAGGTGGCACATACGGGAGGCATTTCAACTACGAGTTAACTCGTAGGTGGCAGTCAATGTGTTAAAACTATATTTGTACTTTTGGCTATGCCTAGCACTTTGCACCATTTAATGATACAGAATTGGCAGTAAACCTTGAAAGGAAACACGAAAAATCAATTATATTGAATAAAAATTTAGCAAACCATAAAAGAAACAAAATGACTAACAATTACCTAAAGAGGATACAACTAACAGACCCCAGAACAGTCATGTAGTGATTACCTAGCACAGGGGAGACAGGGCGGGTTGGGGACGTTAGCCACACCCTACCAAACGTTGGTGTTTGAATACGCTAATCAAACTATCGCATGCAGAGATTCATTCATTCAATAACCATGGGCTCAGCGGACACTTTTGTTTGTGCCTTCCATTATCCCAAACATCAAAGTTTTAATTTTTTTGTCCTCCTTCATTCTGCAGATGTGTCCGAACAGTCTTAACTTTCTCTGTATAATTTTTTGCATGAGACTTTCAGTCAGATTGATCCTTCTGCATAATTCTTCATTGCTGACCTTTTGAGTCCATCCTATTCTGAGAATCTTACGATATCATTTTCGTTCGATTGCTAACACTCTCTTCTGTGAAGCCTTTGTGAGCACCCATGTCTCGCATTCATACATCATGCTACTGAACACACATGTCTTTAGTAGGCCTACACTCAGTTTAGTCTTCATACTAACTGCCTTGCCTTTCCAAATTTTGTTCATGGCTTTCAGCACGGCTGTTCCTTTAGCTATGCGTATCTTTATTTCACTTTTGCAGTCCAAATCGTAGGTTCTGTTGCTTCCAAGATATGTAAACTTCGTCACATTCTCCAACTCTATGCCCTCGACCGCAATCTGATGATTTATCTTCTTGTCACCAAATACCATAGTTTTTGTTTTATCGAAGTTCGTAATCAAACCATATTTCTTGGCTTCAACATTTAGCATCTGTACTGTTCGTTCTAATTCCGTATCAGATTCTTCCAAGATATCAATATCATCTGCAAAACGAAGGTTGTTTATTCTCATTCCGTGAACTGAGATTCCTTTATCTTCACTTTTGATGCAGAGATTGCAGGCTCACAATCCCTCACTCACGTCTATTAATAGTACTATTAATAAAGATCAAAGGTAAAAGATTGTTACGTCTTTTATGTGAAAAGGCTCAGAGGCTCAGATGAGATTTTTAAATTAGCTCAGATATCTGGAACCAACAAGAAAGGTAGACCACATCGGGAATGGAGGGAGGACATAGAGGACTGGTGCGATGACTCACTGCAGAAACTGTTTCATCTGGCCCAGGACAGACGAGGCTGGAGGAGGAAGACGAAGCTGACATTGGACGCCTACGAGCATGCTCATGGCGATTGATGATGATGATGATGATCTGGATAAGTTTATTTGTTACGTCACTGATACGTCACAGATCTTCGCGAGAAGATAGAAGCGTCATATTGCTAAGAAAAACGTTCATGCTAGACGAAAGTATAACTCGTTTGAAATCGATTAACATGTATTTTTGCTTCGCAGTTTGCTTCACACTACTTGGGATACTGCGTCAGGTCAACAGCCTCGACTGCTATGTCTGTGATTCACAAACTAACGTCAAATGTGCTGGAAACCCGGTATGACTGTGCAACAGTTATTTCAGTCTAAATAAATTGGAACTTTGAGAGATTCGCTTTGCAATTTTAATCGGAATTTATGTAGTCTGTAGGCCTACTGTAAACTCTAGTACCGGTAATTGACTTCCATCAGTTGACCTTTTTCACTTCCGTTAGAGATATTGGAGTAGTGCATAACTACGGTCCCAAGACGTAGGCTACCTAACGTTTCGCTTCGGACAGAATGGCGTATTGATTTCGTTGCTCAACGTCTCGGGTCTCGTCTCCATCCAGCCCGTTGAGGTCTCGTCAGTGGCGTGCAGAGGTTCTTTGATGCCCGGGGCCAACCCCTTCATTGGATGCCCCTAAATTGTTCTTTCCCTAATTCATTCCCCCTCCCCTCCCACTGCACTGTGCTCAGTGTGCTGCCCCCTCTCCCTTTCCCCCAGGAAATTTTAGAGCACATTGCCGTATGGTACTTTTAGCCCATTTTGACGATCGGAAACCGAATTGTAGACTTTGTATTTTATGCTTAGGAATTTAGGCTACTATTACTAATCATAGTATAGCCTGTATGGAAAACATGACATAAAAACTTGCGCACTCATGTCTTACTTCGCGATGTATTGTAAACATAAATATTTGAATGGCGATTTATTGGCGCCAACCGTTGGATGCCCCCCTCGGCTGGATGCCCGGGGCCGTCGCACCCTCCGCACCCCCCTCTGCACGCCACTGGGTCTCGTAGTCAATTCCCGAGAATCAATGTTTGTGAGAAATTGAAAAACTCACAGTACTGCCATTAGTACTACCAGAATATGTCATGCATCGGGAAATAAGTTTACCACTGTGCTTTCATAATAGTACTTCACCAGCGCTTTCGCTGTTGTGTTTTTCAAGTTAGCGTCTCATTCTTTAAGCAAATCGTGTTTTTTCTGTCTGTAGCAGGCAGGGGCGTAACTCTGGTCCAAAAAGTAGGGATACCAATTTCTTACATTTATACACGAATCAAGGCGGAGACTGTGATCTCTGGGAAGGTTCAATAATAAAATATTGATTCATTGTTTAAACAGTAGGGGCACGGTATCCCTCAGTCCACAGAGTTGGGTACGGTACCCCTCAGTTCAAAAAGTTGGGGTACGGGTACCGGGTACCCCTCGTACCCCCAACCAAATGCGCCTATGGTAACAGGCACCTTTTGCCCAGCGTAATGTAATAGCCAAGCAGTAACAAGCTTCAGCACGTTAGCAGCAGCATTATTATTCACAAGGAATAATTTTGAAAAATTTATTAGACCATGGCTTACTGTGTCAGTATATAAATTTATTTGCTTGAACTGTGGCGCTTTAATACAAATTTAATTGATTTGACAGAGTAGATGACTACAGTGCGGTACTAATTGCTGGCTACTGGTAGGCTACAAGTATACATGTCGAGTTGTCGACCTAGTACACCAGCAGAAATTAGTGACATTGACACCATCAGCGCGAACGTTGATTTCATGCTTTTTTAAAATTCAGTATGCCTAGTTTGATTTTATTGCTGAGTGATATATGCCATAATACCAATGACAGATGAAACCCTACAACTTTGTGCAGTATGCAGTGTCTCTGTCTGTCTGTCTGTCTGTCTGTCTGTCTGTCTGTCTGTCTGTCTGTCTGTCTGTCTGTCTGTCTGTCTGTCTGTCTGTCTGTCTGTCTGTCTGTCTGTCTGTCTGTCTGTCTGTCTGTCATGATGTATTCAACTATTAACCAAGTTGCTAACTAATTTGTAACTCTAGAAATAAAAACAGAAATAATGCAATATAACTACAACTTCGATAAGGAGATAAAAATGATCAAATTATTGAGTAATTGGAAGTGAACGTTCGAAAAGGTGTGCATGACTCACTTGACCGAGTAGAGAAAAGGTCAAGTGCATGCCTAGATAGGGTTACATTAGACCTTAAATATTTCTGTTAGACAGAAGAAAATATAACTTTTTTCGTTTTCAGTTTAAACAATGCTTTCATCTGGAGCTTTACAGCAAAACAGCAACAAAACTGCTGAATTATGATTATAAAACACACACTCAAAGGTGTCTTGGTCTCGTTCTCATCTCACTGTTGTCTCTGGTGGCAAAATTGTAAGTAGGCTTGTAGGCCCTATAGGTCTCGATTTTTTTCAAATGTCTTATCCTCTGTTGGCTGCCTGCGCGTCTTAGTGGAGCGATCTTCTAGATATTGACATGATTACAGCTTGGTTTTATGCCTTGTGCACGAGACACTGCCACAGTGGAAGTTACTAATTAGTAATAATAAAAATAATAATAGACACTGCCATGATAAAAGTTACTAATTAATAATAATAATAATAATAATAATAAGTGGTCTCTTTTTTGGACTATTAGATGAGTGTCTCAGTCTCGATTTTGAAAGGGATGTGGACAACTGGACATGGTTTGAATTGTCAAATTTAAACTGAGGGGATTGAAAATTCGGTAATACTGCAAACGGCGGTCCCAAATTATAAAATCGGTATAGCGCATAAAAAATAATCGTCGTTGATCCCACTTCTAGTTTCAGTTATGTTTTCATCGATGATCCAACTTCTAGTGTGAGCTAGATTTTCATCACTTTTCCAACTTCTAGTTTAAGTTTTACTATGAAACGTTTTCGTCGCTCGTGCACGGCAATGATATCGGCGCTTAAAACGATATATTTTCATCGCAATCCAACTTCTAGTTTGACTTTGATTATGTAACATTTTCATCGATGATCCAACTTCTAGTGTGAGCTATATTTTCATCAATCTTCCAACTTCTAGTTGACTTTTACTAAGAAATGTTTTCATCGCTCAAACCCAGGATTTATTTAATTTTATAATTTGGGACCGCCGTTTGCAGTATTACCGAAAATTCTTACATGTCCGGATGTCCCTAACCTCATTTCATGCGTACTTAAACCGGTATAGGCCTACATGCTAAATTAAGGTTGTGAGTGTACTGTACGTGTACTTGATCCTTAGCTGTGTCCAAAAATTGAACAATGAAGAGTGTCATAGACATGTCTGGAAATAGAACAGCGGTGGCAGTCGTGAAATTGATTGGGTAAATAAGTAAGTACTGGGAAGACGTTTGTTTCACCGGGAGATCATGAACCCCCTACACATGTTGAAAATATTTGGATGCATGCAAAAAGGAAGATACATGCCACCAGTGCTCGAAATGGAAAATTTTACGAAACGGAACGCTAGTCAAAGATATGGGAGCATTCACGTTAATTTCATATAATTTTCCACAATAATTCATTTGACGAACCGGAACGGAACGCTAATTCATTTTGACGAACCGGAACGGCGTTCCGGTGCGTTCCGGTCCATTTCGAGCACTGCATGCCACTGAAAGTTTTGCTAGGAGTTTAACTTAGCTCCCACGGTAATTTTTGGGAATTAACTGGAGGGATTGAATAATGAATTCGGGATTGAACCCTCCCAACCACTCGACAGTTCAATCCCTGGATGTGAGTGTAAATTCATTCTTGGACCCAAGACTCTCATGGCTACCCCATTAATGATCAGAATTGCCTATGGCTGAACACAAACCTTGTCTGTTGATATTTTTTATCTACTGCACCAATTGTGGGTTATTTTCCATTGTCTTACATACATTGCTGCTCTGTCCACTAAGACAGAGAGGCAACCCAACAATATGCACATTTCATTTTTCTATTTTGCAGCCATTTTGGATAATCCTAGTTTCTAAGCAGGACACAAGAGATCAAGGCTCCGTGACAAAAGTACAGTTCTCCTGGAAGAACATCTTGTGCATAAATTAAATAAAGCCAAACAAACGCAAACTTATCTCTGTAGCAGTGTGATTCTCCTTACAGATTTTATTTTAGTTATAGTTACAGTTATAGTTAATGGTTTTTCATTTTAGTTATAGTTACAGTTATAGTTAGTATTATTTTTTAGTTACAGTTATAGTTATAGTTAATGGTTTTTCATTTTAGTTATAGTTACAGTTATAGTTAGCATTATTTTTTAGTTATAGTTATAGTTATAGTTACTGGACTTTTATTTTAGTTAATCTTAGTTAGTACATAGTTACAACTGGCCTCAATGGCGCTCCGTCTGGTCCCTATGGGGTCATCGATTAATTATGTCAGAAAATTTTTAGGCAGATTTTGATCTCCTCCCTCTTGTCAACAACTGTCAAACATTCAAGGACCCCTAACAAAATTATGTCAAAGAAAATTACCTCAACCCAGAAAATTTCTATGACTCTAACAAATGCAAGAAACTGAAATTGCCGAAAAAACAAAATGTTATTCAGATTTGAAATTTATACATAATGGCTACAGCAAAGATCTTAGAGTCGTAGACTACAGTACATGTGGAATCACTGTCTGTCACAGATATTTAATGGATTTTTTCATTCAAGAATACAACATCGTTTTTTTCTAAATGTGTAGGGGCCTATTCAATTTGATTTTTATTATGAACATTTCTAATTTGAACATGAACATGATAACTTTTTTTATAATATTCCTTTGAACATGGAAAATTAAAATCAAAACATGTTTCTCACTCTTTAATATTAACAATCGAAAGAAAAAATTCTTTCCATTAAAAAGAAACTCTAAATATTAGATTTTCGAAAAGAACCCAGGATATTCGCAAAGAGAATATGGAGCACATTTTCTCAGTTTAGCTGAGAACAATAAGCCGGATATTTTAAAACGAAGAAATCGCTTTTGATCAAGTTACAAAAAAAAATGAAATAGATCACTCATAAAGACTTCCCGAATCTATGGTTGCTTCTTGATTAAATTATTGCTGACGTCAATTTGTCTTGAGCACCCCTCCCCCTCGTCAAGAATTGTCAAACTTTTTCAAATCCTTCGCCCCATTTTGTTGATATAAGCTTAATAATTAATGGACGACCCGGATAATTTAAAGACATGCTCTTTTCACGTTCTTATGTTCATCGATATTGTACTTTTTATTTCATTAACGAAAATACCAATGAATTTTCGTTAGTGTTATTTTCGTTATAGCTATAGTTATAGTTAATGATATTTTTTAGTTATAGTTATAGTTATCGTTAACGAAATCATTTTTTGTTCGTTAACGAACATTTTCGTTATCGTTAACGTTAACGAGAATCACACTGCTCTGTAGTGACAATTTGGAGAAGTTATTATTATTAATTATTATTATTATTATTATTATTATTATTATTATTATTATTATTATTGTTAATTAATAATTTTTATAACCCTGGTGTCTGATGCACATGGCTTCAGCTGATGATGCTCCAAAGCTAACTTGGCTAAAAATGAGTTCATGACTGTCCATTTGTCAATGGAAGGATCAAACAATGAGTATTAAGAGAACTGGCCACTAGTACCTTAGAAGTGAATTTGGGGATTCCAGTTTCTACAATAAAATGTATAAGTAAATTCATTTAAATTCCACGACGTG
Source organism: Allolobophora icterica (assembly GCA_963556255.1). NCBI lineage: Eukaryota > Metazoa > Annelida > Clitellata > Crassiclitellata > Lumbricidae > Allolobophora > Allolobophora icterica. Next base: position 19,623,325 of record OY744606.1, read on the forward strand.
ATCTGTAACATACTGATACAAACTGTCTTAATTTTACAGGTGAAAGAGAAGAAGTTTGTACAGAAATGTCCTAATCCAGATGATGTCTGTGGAATGTCCTATACTTCAAGCATTGAAACTTTAGAAAAGATTGGTTTCAATCGCAGCTGCATGACCTCTGAGGAACAGCGAGATATCAGTAAATATGGTCCCGATCGGAGTGTTCGAAAGAAAGAGAAAGATAGCAAAAGTCGTTTCTTCCAGCTGGTTCAGGTTACTTACTCCACTTGCAATGTGTCCTTGTGCAACGGTCATTATGAGTCTGACACAGATTACCTGAAATGTTACATCTGCTCAAGCCCTAGTGCTCCTGCTTGTGACTATGAAGGAACTATGCTGCTCTCCATGAACAACACATTTCTGTCCAGGTTCAGTAACTGATCTAAACTGGTTTTTAAATTGACAGTCTTTCTATCATTATCTAATAATTATTCGGTAGTAGATAGTGGTAGTTGATGTGGTAGGTTAATGCCGCAGATGGTATAAAGCTCGAATTAGGTCTGATAGTAGAGTCAATATAGGCCTACTCAGTAAGATTTACAGTACCACAAGTACTGGTAACCTGTTAGGCTTGATCACTGATCATAAAGCTTGATCACTGATCATTGAATGCAGTGATTATATTTTCATATAGCTATTCCGTCAACAGTATGACTGAGTGCTGACCAGTACGTTTTCAGCACAGAGCAAGAAGAAACTTCCTTTACAAACTTTTTTCATCAAGAGGGAAGTTTTTTCTTAAAATAAAACACCTCTGAACATTTGAACTTCATTGGAACTATAAGCTTCAATATGGATTAGCAGTTTTTTTAAATATGATATTATCTTCTGGCCACCTATTGATTGACAAAGTTTGCTGCCAGATTCTTGGGTTTGTAAACAGCTATCTTGTATTGCATGCATTTACTTTCAGTTATCTATTCACATTCATATAAATGCATAGGTCTGCTTCATATTTAATTTTGAGAGAATTCGACTAGTGTTAGCTGATTTCTGTCCAAATGTGCTAAGTCTTATTTTATTCATGTTTGTAGACCTACTGTTTAACTACATCAGCATTTATTTTAGTTTAAGACTGGTTTGGCTTGCATTTCTCAGTTATTCATTCAGCAAAATATTCAGCTTGTAAGGACCTGTGCTTCTTGCAATTTTAGTGCGCTTTTCCCAATGGGAGAAATTCTCTTAAACAATTTTTACAGCTGTTTTGAGCCCACGAGCGATCTCTCTTTTTGAAGGTCTGAAATGATCAGACTTCATCAATTTGCCCAATCATTAACGTAATACAACTCAAAAGAAGATACAGAGTCCCTAAGTTTTGATTTCTTATTATATAAAACGATAAGTTCAATGAAACAGTTGAAAATCATTCAGCTAAACATTTAAATATCTATTGCTTGCTTACTGATACGATCAACGAAGTTCACACAGACCCTTACTTGATGTTAATGCACAATCTCTCTCCACTTTCCATCACCACTGTGCGCCGAATACTCTCAACATTCTTGTCAGTGCGCACACAACATTCTTCATAAACAAACTGTGGCCAGTCGCTCTCCTCCACCATGGCGTTTAAGGAAAACTAGTGGTTGCATTTCATTGCAAATATGAAGACGTGTAGGCTTCTTCTGTGTCAGATTGTCTTGGTGGAGAGCGTAATCATGAGTTGGGGTGTGCTTGAGAAGGACGTTTCCTATCGGCTGCGACTTGCTGAAAGTGGAAGTCTATGATCCTCGTACTTCAGTGGTGTAACTGGTTTTCAACCTTTTTGTAGTGACGGAACCCTATAGTGCCCGGAGTCAGTCGCTAAGGAGTTAGCGACTGACTTGATGAGTTAGCGACTGACTTAGCGACTCAGTCGACTAAGTCGCTTGATTATCGACTGACTAAGTCGCTTAGACTTATCGACTGACTTAGCGACTTGCTATCGACTTCTCAGGTAATCAGGTATGTCTATTGGACATACTTGATTACTTATAGCAATATAATGCATTTTACCGCATACTGTACTGACCGTGCCATCATTTCCGTGGGCATTAGATGGAAGTCATATATGGGCTCTATACGGGTCCAATATGGGAATATGGGCTCCTCTCCATGCGGGCATGCTGACAAGGGACAGACTATGACTGTGAAAATTGATGTCAGTGTGAATTCGTGAAATTGAGCTCTTGATAAATCGAATGAGCGAGGATTTATAGCAGTACCCCATCTCACAGCCAACCAGTTGGCCGAAACTGCTGATGCGTGCCTCTTTCAGGGCGTAGCAGATCGAGAACTCCGGCACTTATTCCCAATGTGAACATTGTAGAAAACAGACTAGGGATTAGACTTCAATCCACGTGGAGTTGAATATTTTATTCATATTTTGCAAACTGATGTCAGCGTAATTTCAACGCAGCAGATTTCAAGCAACGCTAGCCGTTTTTGCAAGTGAAAATCGAATCAAAATCAATTCCTTTGTTGAGAAAATTCAAAAATGCATACATGACACACGAGGGAAATTTCTTCACTTCGTCAGAGATTCAGAATGAAATAATGCTAAATCACACCAGCACAACTGAGCGGGTTGGAAACGACCCCCTGTGTGTGCAATGAAGACTTAACTGTGGGGTCATAAGAAAGACTAGAGGGTTGAACCCCCGACAATTCTCACCCTGCTTATTCCCCCCTCTTCGTAATCATCAACATAAAATGCATAAAATCACTTTACCAAAAGCGACAACAACTATATGCCCCGTATTCTGTATAAGAACTTCTTACTAATAGAGCAAACTTTTTCTCTTATAATGTATCAAGTTGCGACATGTCAGCTTGTTTTCCTCAACAAACGAATATTGTACTGTATTGTATTGTAAGTGTTGCTTATGTCCTGCTGCTGATGTCTTCGTCAAATCGAAACTTTGAAACCGCGATTAAAACAACAAGCAAAATATTAAGTGAACGAAGTCGCTAGCAGTCGATAGCTTAGCGACTGGTTTCGACTTGAGGGCTTAGCGGCGGCGGCGGATGGCGGCGGCGCCGGGGACTAGAACCCTACACAAGACGCTCATTGGTTCACGGGTCCCAGCGCGGCTCACCCATCCAATATTGCAAGAAATAAATGTAATTGTAACTTTTAATGTTGGGATAATAGTTAGATTTTAGAATTTTGGACTTTTAATATCAGTTATTTGCACCTATGCTGCTGGTACAGGTTCTAGCCAGCAACTACTTCCGACAGATGGACAGAATATTTGAATATTCTGCAAGAGTGTTATAGGAACGCTGTGCTGCAAGTAAATTTCATTAAGTTTAGTGTAAAATTTGTGCCTGGCAGCTTCAGCATCATAACAGTTTAATTCTCGGACGAATGACAGACACACCCGTAATAATTCCTCCTCAACTGTACAGACAAGAGTCGTTTTTCGCTTTTTGTTTTTGTGTAGGCCTATGTGGTAGTAATGGAAGAAAATCTGAACTCGCATAGGTAACAAGTCGAAAACTGCTTTAGAATTCGCAAATCTTTCTCAACAAGAGATGGATATTTTTACCAATATCCAAAACGAGTCAAAGTCTAGCTCTGCAAGTTGAGCATACCATCAGTCGCGATTTCAGCGAGTTCTTCTCTTTCAACATGAACTGATCCAAAGAAGAATTAATTCCTACAAATGGGTTTCTATAACCCATTCGTAGGCCTACTGCTCAACAGATAGGCCTACTGACGGAAAATAGTAGGCCCTAGCCTACTGTTATTGAGACTGTTGGACACAGCGTCCAAATCGTTCAAAATAAACGGTAAAATGTCCTGTCTGAATGACATTTGGAAACTATCTACAGAATTCCTACTTGACCCATATGCCTCTTCCAAATTATAAGTCGTGAGTGGACTCGTGTATATATGGGTAGGCCTATGTTTATAATATAACGACATAAAATGCAAGATTCACGTAATAATGTTGATTATTTTAACACTAGCTGTAACCCGTGAAAAATCACGGTATGTAAATTTAGTCTAGAAACTTAGTTCAAATCTAAGGCCGTTAATGATCACGGAACGTAATTAACTTTATAATAAGCTATAATGTTGAAAAGTAATGTTGAAAAGTATAATGTGCTTCAGACTATAGATTTTTAAAAAGTAAGCTTACACTACAATAATTGTTTTACTTACCGTGATTTTTCATTATTATTATTAAACACTCAACTAAACACTTAATTAACAACTGGTAACTGTAGCAGTCAAATCAATTTCCCACACTTTATCACTTGGCTTCGAGCTGGCATGAATGAGGATGAAGAAGTATAACCCTCCCCCCCCCATTCCTGCCTCACTGACTGGGGTCAGGCATGAAGGGCGGGAGGGCCTAGCAGCCCTCCGTCCGTAACAGACATAGAGGGAGTCGTGCATGAGGCATCTCTGTAAATGAGGCGACCATGAGTTGGCCATAATAAGCCCGTAGGCCTGCTGTAGTCTTATGAACTTCCCTTGACGGATCCCTGCAGCCAGCCAGAGATAGACAGAGACAGAGACAGAGAGAGACAGAGACAGAGACAGAGAGAGAGGGGGGTCAACCGTGTAGGTGAATGCAGGCCAGGGATCTGGAAGGGGGCCGACAGTAGCCGATGCACCAAGTCACACGACAGACAGACAGAAGTACAACGGCAATTATATTGTTTGATAGAATTCTGCCAAGCAAGAATGACTGAAAGCTATGAAGAATTCTGCTAATTGTTAATCCTTTTGTGAATGTTTTAAAATTTTATTTTGAACTGCCGTGGAACCCCTGGCCGACGCTCGTGGAACCCTCAAACCTGGGGTTCCGCGGAACCCCGGTTGAAAACCACTGTCGTACATGGTTGGCAGAGTTCATCATCTATAATCTAGTTGATCTACTACAGATTGATGCCAAAATGTAAGAGATAGCATGCTCCTTTCCTGTGGATCAAAATGCCTGTGTGAACTTCTTCTTCTTCTTTCTTCTCTTCCATCAGTTTCCCGACGATGAGGCTCTTATGAAGTTTAACTTCATATTCATAAGAGTTTCTTGGTCTCTTTATCAGGTGGTGACCACTTCTCTCCTGACAGGGTAAGGAGGCCGGTGGGTCTTTGTTGACCTCTTTCGCCCTGAGGTGTCCTTCCAACACCTGCCGCCTGCGTTGGCCAGCTGTTCGGGGTTCATGGTGAGCCTGTCCGCCTCGCGTAGCGCCCTAGGAGGTACTTCGGTGTGAGCCTTCACCCCTGACGGCATAGCCTCACCATGCGTTCCCTTACTTGGCTGTGCACCCCCCCCCACCGCGGTGAGGTGCAGGTCGGGCTTGGGGGGGGGGGTAACTGGTGTGAACTGGTTTGAGATATTCATGGTATGATGGTAACACCCATAGGCGCCGACATCTTGGAATGCACCCAGAGAGAAAGTTCAGTGGGTGCGTCGCACCCAGAAGAATTCGGACCTTAAATTCAAATTGTTACACCTAAGCAGTAAGGTCACAGCGTGAGAAGTAGAACTACAACACAAATACCAAATATTGCATGATCTTACAGTCACACCGCGTACATGTATAACTAAATAATTTATTTATTATTTAATATAATAATTATACCTAATAACGCTGGAACCCTTGACAAGAAACAATTTTCTTTCTCCGAAAATCCGCTAAAACTTACCTACCTAAGGGGAGGGGTAGGTGGAACGAAGGGAGGACCCATGCACCCACTGGCACCCAGAGACAAAAGCAATAGTCGGCGCCTATGGTATCATCATTTACCTTTAGAAAAGCAGCCACCTGTAGGGACCTGCATACTGTAATTCATTACAGGTTCAACTCCTAACCATAATAAAATTGATCTCTTAATTTTCAAGTGAAATTATGAAATTGAATCTAGTGTGAGAAAATGTATACCTGCAGTACAAGGAGATTTCTACAATGCTAATTATTGGGAATTTGCAATGTTGGTTAATTAAAATTGCTTGGGATTAGGTAATTAATATGTCACTTTCAATTACTCTATCATTTTGACCACAACAGTTTTCTGTAATGCCTACTGTCAAAACTTATGTATTCACTATGATGAATTCTTTTGATAAGTTTTCATTGTTTAGCTTCAGATGTAGATTTTCTGGGTGCCTTTGAAAATGGTTGAGGAAAGTTATCAATGATGTTTTCTGCTGTTTAGGCCATCCAAGGAAAGTACTCCTACATTAGCAATAAGTAGTTGTAGAACATGCAACATAGCCAAATTGCACCTGTAGACAAACTGTCTGGAAAATAGAGCATACATATATATAATATAATTAGGCCCTACATCAGCCTCAACATTTTATGAATTTACTCAAAAAACTTGGGTTTCTGGAGAAGACAGGCCTTTAATTTTGTTTGCTCGGTGATTATGATTATAATTAAAGGCTACACTGTTTTGGTGTACAGACCACAACATTAGTGCTTATCATTAAGCAACTTGTCTTTCATTGTTCTTGTGCCACCAGTGTATCTTATTAGAGGACATTACTTTTGAGAGTAGTTAATGCTAATATGCCTTCGATTTCAGATGTCCTTCTGGCTCACATCAATGTGCTGCATCATACAAGATGGCACCTGGTGGCACAGTTACCGACGTTGAAGTGTCACGAGCTTGCATATCTGAATCTGATCTTCACAACAAGAGACGCATACTTGGAGATAAACTTGTAGGTATTGAAAACAACTCATCAAACCTGGAAACCCATCTTATTGTGTGCAACACTACTGGATGTAACTTGGCTTTTCCAGATGAGTATTTACCAATATCATGCATCGTTTGCAATGATGTGAATGATCCAGACTGTGATCACGAAGGCTCAAGACTGTCTGATGATTCAAAGCTGCTGAAGCCTTGTCCAGATACGTCGCCACAGTACTGCACAATGTGGTATAAAGTGGATCTTCGTTCAATGAAAACTCAGAGTGTTGTAAGATCTTGTGTTTCAAAAGAGGAAGCCCTGCGATATAAGAACACTTACGGAGGAAAAAGCCTTTCAGAAATATATGCTAGAATGGATTACGTTGGCAGGGCTAGCTACCATATAACTGTTTGTGGCTCATCAGGCTGCAATACCAAATTCCCAGAGTACAGTCCAGAGGATCTGACTTGCTACGACTGCTCTCAAGAACATGATTCAAAATGTACACTTGATGGACAGAAGCTGAACACCATTCACCTGAAAGCCTGTACTAATCCAGATGACATCTGCAGCATGTCCTATCGTGTCCAAGTGGATGCAAAAACATTTGGTAAGCCACTGAGCATTGTTAGAAAATGCATCTCAAGAGAGGATGCCGACAGGTTCCTAGCGCTTTATGGTGATGAACATGATGTTGCAGTATTCGAGGAAGACTCAGCACCAGGTGTTGACATATATATGTACTTCTGCTACATTCCACAGTGTAACCAAAAATTTCCAACTGAGCATGAGGCAGTGCTGTCGGTCAGACCTCCACTGAGGTGCTACAGCTGTCATATGTCAAACGAAAAGAAATGCACTTATGAGATGACTGAAAACGTGCGTAACTTCATTGTTGTTTGTCCAAATACTGAAGACTATAGATGCTTCATGTCATATCATGTCAAGTCAACCAGGGATGAACAGTACAACATCAGCCGCACATGTGCACCAGCAACGGAAATACTAGCTCTGAAGGAACGATATGGCAAGAGCCTGATTGCTCTGGAGGGAGAACGTGGTGATGTTACGGTAGAGCATCACATGTTTCACTGCCATTACCCACTATGTAACCTACGTTTTCCTGATTCAAATCGTACAGCAATCAGCTGCTATGAATGCACACTGAAAAATTCAGGCTGTGATTTTGAAGGAGATAAACTGGAAAAGTCTGATCAATCGCTAATGATCAGATGTCCCTCACATGATCCTCATGTCTGTGTTATTGTTATTCGACATAATTCAGAAAGAAATGAAATTAAATCTATTGTGAGAAAATGTATGCCTACAGTACAGGCAAATTTCTACAAGGCAAATTATGGCAATCTAGCAATGTTTTTGGATAACAAAGATACTAGTGTCACAATCTACATGGCCTTCTGCACAGATGATGCATGTAACAAAGAACTTGGTAAACCATTTGCTCAATATCTGGTGAAAAGCGTAACACCAGCTGAAGGTGGAGCAGCAGCTGGGGGAATGGACTATGACTTAGAAGATATGCAAGAAGGTGGTCAATTTGATGACGCCGACCCCACTGCCCAAGAAAAAGATGCAGTTCTAGGCGACGTCGGTACCCCAGATTTGTTGGCTTCCACAGAAAAGTCTCAAAAATCAGAGGATAGCGGTACAGCCAGTCTTTGCAGTGGCTGGTGGATATCCATTGTTGTCAGCATTATTATTTCAACATCAATCAAAGATATGGGTACAAACCCATGAAAATCTTCAAACAGCAAACTGCATAAATTGCCAATAAATTTATGTTAACATAACAATATCAATATGACTAATAGTTTCCTCTTTGAACAGTTTTCTATATGCACTTGCCTATACTTAACATTGTGCATTTACATTGTATGACAGCATTTTAAAGCATTCCAGTTATTGCCGTTTATTTTCACAGAACTCTTCTGAGTAGCCACAAAACATTAAAACCCAAATAGCATTTTTACATCACATTATAAAGTAAAAGGTAACAATAAATTATATCATAGAAATACAACTTGCAAGTTTCTGTTTTACTTAAATGTGAGATTTGTTGTTCGTTTCAAAAGTTTTTGATGGAATAAATGTTGAAACTTAAAATCAAAACTTTCTCTTTTCTTTTTTAATAATTGTGGCCAGTGGCGGCGCTACCATGGGTCGCGGTAGGTCTTTGAACTGCCTATTTTACTCAACCTGCTCCTGACCTGCCTATTTACTTGACCTGCCTTATGTGACCTGCCCACTGGCGTAAACTTGTCCAAAATTTTGTTAGGCATGGGGTCTTGACCAGAAGTGCAAAAAAAAGTTTTTTCAAGGTGAAAAGTTTGTTTGGTTTTTTGTTTGTTTTATTTTTATGGTTTTTGTTTGGTTATTTGTTTCTAAGACTTTCGGATCATAAAAATCTTGAAAAATGGCATGAACAAGAGCTCCAACTAAGTTTAATTCAGTGGCGATTTCCGAAAATAAAAAAATCTTTAAATCAATGCTTTTAAAATAACTTCTACAAGAATAAGAAATTTATATTAAAAAAAAGAAAACAAACTTTTGTGGTTTTCTTTTTCTTGTGTTTTTTAAAACCAAAAACCGAAAAACCAACTTTTTCACCTCTGGTGAGCCACAGAGGCTTCCGGTGTTACGAGGTTAATGCGTATGAATTGGTTGCGTTTTGCTTACATGTAAATTTGTTTCATATTGAAGATAAAAATAAATCTTTGTTTTCATTATGAGTTTCTGATAGTATTTCAGTTCTGTGTCAATGTTTTTCTGTTTCTGAAGAAATTTGTCTATTTTGAAACATAATATTTTAATATTTCAAGAAAATCTCTCAATTATTGGGGGCACGTGCCCCTGCTGCCCCCGAGTCTACGCCTATGGACCTCACTATTTTATTCTTGACTTTTAAAGATTAGTAACGTAACAAAAGTTTAACGTTTTAATTGCAGATTTGTTTCAAATTTGAATATGCTACAACAATTGGGCTATTGGCGTTCAATAATAATTTTCTTCGTTTAATATTTGTAAGTTATGCTGCTTATGTTGAGGCTATGCTGTTTGATGCCGAAATTGTATAGATGACGCTGACACAGATTGTGGCCATCAGTGCACTCAGGTGGTGTTGAATTTTTAAGTTTTCAGTCAAATTACCTGTGACATGCCTAGCAACTTTGAGAATTTTAAATGCAGCAAAACATGTTAATTTTTAACATTGGCTTAAGAAAGCATAGATAAAATGTTATGGTAGTCTTTGTTTCCTGTACCTATTCGTAAACTTTTCGTAGAACCTGATCTGACACGAATAGAATTATCTTATTCTGGATTTATTGAGTCACACAGTTGACCAGAGAAATTTACAAGTTTGCTCAAATGATAACAGCTGCCCTGTCCCCTTCTTAACCCAAACAACCTTTCAGTAGCGTCTTCCGATGCAGAGGAAAGATAAACTGAGAAGGTTATGGCTTTCTGATGCATACAGTTTTGCTAAAAACTAATATCTGTTAAAAATTATTTTAACTGAGCACTTCTTTTCAGAATAGTAGCTTTTAGTAGTGAAGTTTCCTCTGCGTCTAAAAGTTTTTATGTTAGATCAATGGGAATAGTCATTTAAACAACTTGTTGCTTATTAGCAAACTCAGCATTCCTTCAATAGTTGCTTGTTGATTGCGATCTGTTCACAATTAATGGGGAATGAGTTCGCGGAACCTCCAGAAAACTGTAACACACACTGAATTAAGTCGCCCAGATTTACACCTGTCTTCGGCTACGGTACCTTGTAAACAGGATGGCTTTCTGCTGAGGCAATAGAGGCAAAAAGAGAACATCGTCGTAGATGGAAAAGTTCAGGCCTTGAAGAGGACAAACGAGTCAAGGAGCTCTTATTACTGTCGTCAGCTTGAAAGTGTTCAGAATCCTCAGGACCGATGGCGCATCTACCAGCGGCTTCTGCATTCAAAATAATAATAATAATAATAATAATAATAATAATAATAATAATAATAATAATAATAATAATAATAATAATAATAATAATAATAATAATAATAATAAACTGTAACACACACTGAATTAAGTCGCCCAGATTTACACCTGTCTTCGGCTACGGTACCTTGTAAACAGGATGGAAGAACCAATTTAATCTTGCACCTTCTTAATCTCTTAGAGCCTGGGGGTAACTCCTCGGGCGGCAAAAAAATAATAATCTTTTTCTTTAATTAAGCGCCTGCAAACGCACTGCGCTGTACAGTGAACCTAGATATAGAAGAAACGGCAGCCACGCATGGCGCCTTACATACATGTATACTGTAACAGTAGAAGCACATGATAAGAGTTTTACAGGAGTCGAATATTACTGATTATGCGGCAGCCAACATACGGCGCCATCAAGGCCTACTCTTCATTTAACCACCGCCGCCACCTAGCGAGTGGATGGCTGAAATAACCTTACGGGTGTCTACGGGGTTCGATCTTGGTACCTTCAGCTCTTCACGCCAGTGTGTTATCCATTACTCTACGCTGTAGTTCCTGTCCTCTCTAGACTTGTCGAACGTGTTATCGTTTGCAGACACCTATACCCAGCCTTCGACTCTCCTATCCAAAATTTACTCAAAGACCAATTCGCATTCAGACCTACTGGATCAACTACAGCTCAGTGGCGTAGCCAGGTTTAACACCAGGGGGAGCGAGCACATGAAAAAAGGCCCCGATTACCAAAATAAATAATTTCAAATAAGTAACATCCATTATGATTAAGCTTATAAGTATTTAATTTTGTATTTTAAATAGAAACACTTAAACACACAAAAGGTGGCAAAAGCAATATGTATAGTAAATGAGTAATAGTATAGTGTACTATATCAGTACAAACACAAACCAATTAAAACAGCCTTTTTCGTCTAGACTTCATTTTAGCAAAGTTATCGATTACTTCGTTATGATCCAGTTCACTAGCGAACTGTCTTTCGATCGTAATCAAAGCTACACCAAACACTCTGTCCTCGCCCATTGTAGAACGTACGACCGATTTTGTGACTTTGAGTCGGCTAAAGGATTGTTCCACACCTGCGCTGTTTATTGGCAAGGTCAGCAAAATGCGGTACAATGTGGACTGCAGGCTAGGATGTCATGTCATGTCAAACACCGACGTCGCTGCGCGACGGTTGGTCACATGCATGGACTAGGGTTCTCCACTGACGCCTATTGCGTGCAGCAGCGAGAAGATAAGATCCAGAAAGATGGGACCAGGAAAGAATGTTGTCTATCCAGTTAATTCGTGGTCTTCCACGGCGTCGATACCCCTCAACGTGACCCAGCATGATGGCATTTTCCAAGGAATCCTGAGGGAGCCTGATGATATGACCGAAATAGGAAAGTTTGCGAGCCTTGATGGAACCCAAGAGTTCGGGGGAAGTTCTAGCCAGCCGATAAACTTGCTCTGTAGTAAGCTTGAGCGTCCAGGAGATGTGCAAAAGCTTTCGAATGCATTTATTCTCAAAAATTTGAATTTGCCCTTCTTCCGCTTTTTTTAGCGTCCATGATTCGCAACCATAGGTTGCGACTGACCACACCAGGGATTTCATCAAGCGGAGCTTGGTTTGGGTGCTGATGGATTTGTTTTTCCAGACCTTCGTGAGTCTCACCATGACTGCCATACCCATGGCCAGCCTGGACTTAATATCTCCTGAACTCTTTGCGTCGCTTGAAATTTTGCTACCCAGATATGTAAAGTTATCAACTTGTTTGAGCCCAACGCCTGTAACGAAAACCTCAAGGACCTCATCGATGTTGGTCATAACTTTCGTCTTTGAAGCATTTATCTTTAAACCGTACTCATCGGCAGCGACTTCGACTCTACTGACGAGCTCCTGAAGTTCTTCTGGTGATGTAGCAATCAAGAGGATGTCATCCGCATATCTAAGATTACTGATGATCCTACCGCCAATTCTGAAGCCACCCATAAACCCGTCAAGTGCCTTACGCATCACTTGTTCCGCTAGGATGTTAAATAGGCAAGGAGAGATGTTACAACCCTGCCGAACGCCTTTCTTAACGCGGAACCAGTCAGAGGTGATGTTATCCGTTCTGACGGCTGCGCGTTGTTGTTTGTAGAGGTTCCTCAACAATTGGACAAGCTGTGGAGGAAAACCCATATCTAGCATGGTCAACCACAGTTGACCGTGTTGCACCATATCGAACGCTTTCGTAAAATCGATGAAGCAAAAATAGAGAGGTTGGTTTCTCTCGTTTGCTTTTTCCATGATGATCCGAAGATTCGTGATCTGATCGCGAGTGCCTCGCTTAGGTCTGAAACCGGCCTGTTCAGGAGCCAATTCATTGTCAAGCTTGGTTTGAATACGCTCTAGAATGACTCTGAGGAGAATTTTGCTTGCATGAGAAACCAGCGCGATGGTTCTGTAGTTCTCGCAACAAAGTAGGTCACCTTTTTTTGGTAAAGGGATAAAAACCGATTGCGTCCAGTCGTCGGGCCAAACCCCCGTTATCCAGACATCAGTACAGATCTTATGTAACGTGGTAAGAGTCATATCACCACCAAATCTGAGGAGCAGGCTAGGATACGTGGAACAAATGTCATTGGCGATCATGAATTTTAGTACACGTCTGTAGGAGATTCTAATTTGGTCATATTGCTAAAATGCTTTGGATCTAAATACCTAAATTTGGAAGCCACATTTGTAAAATGCTCAAAATCTGGGTCTCTGGTTATAAGTTGTAGGTCCTACATTGGCTTCCTGTCAGCCAGCGCGTATTATACAGGATTGTTTCCCAGGTGTGGCGGTGCCAGATGGGCTTCACTCCAGCGTATCTGTGGGTCCTTTGGCGCCTCGTGCTGGGAGTTCAGGGTATCCGCCACCTCGGCTCTTCGGGGAAGAGGATGCTCATTGTGCCTTTTTCCACCATGCGAAACAGTGCTTTTTCAGTGGTGGGCTCGACGGCATGGAGTGGGCACCCTTTGGAGCTGCGCCTGATCCTCAGAACTCCCACTGATACGTTCTACACTAGATTGAAAACTGTCCTATTTGGCCATGCTGGATTCGGGAGCACCGCTGAGTATCCTCCCCCGAAGAGGTGCTATATAATTACTCGAATGAATGAGTTAATGAAATCTTTTCGTTGTGCTATTCATGACACAATCTAGAGACTCTGTGTAGGTTTCAACCAACGACTTCTTATATATAACGGGGATTCAACCATGAATTTTTTTACTGACATTCCCTCATGAAATTTCTTCTTTTCCGAACTCTGTGTTGCTCATAGTCAGTAGTAATATCAACTTTTTGAGCCAGCTCAGTTGTTTCATTCTCAATCCGTTCAAACTGAGATTCAAATTCATTTCGCATGCTTTTCGATCATCTCGTTTTCAAATAGCTGAATTAGAAGCTGAGAGTAAATCAAAGCTACTTTTCTGTAATTTATAGGATATATATTATCCCTATGTGGATAAACTGAAAGCCTTCTATGGCACTCTTTCGCAGAATATTAGAAGAACTAAGAATTTAGTGGATACACAAGAATCAAGTGTTACAAGAATACCTTTTGCCTCAACCGTATAGTGCAGTTTTAAAGAGGTTTACCATTTAAAGACAAGTTGACATATTTCTTATTTCGTTTGAACGATTGGAATAAATAATTTTCCAACAATTGGAATAAATAAATAAAATTATTGTGAAAAAGGCCCCACATTTCGGAAAATGGTCTCAGAGGGAGCGGTCGCTCCCCCTGCTCCCCAGTGGCGTAACAACCATATAACGAGGGTGGACAAAGTCCAGGGGCCCCCGAGGTCTCAGGGGCCCCAAGCTTTTTTACTGCGCACCCTGTGTCGTAGTCTGCTTTAGGGCCATATTCTTTCATTTTCCCCAAGCAAATTTTTTTACTATGGTTAATTCTTTCTTCCGATGACATATTTAGCCTACGGTCTTCAAAAGTGCCGCAACCAAGCCCATGTAGGTCTGAGCATCTCTGCAGCCTGAAGTAGGCTAGCCTGTATATATATGACGAATGCTTCATGATATAATTGTATACACCACAGCTTTATGTACGTGTGGTGTCTATATCTAGGCTATAGGTCACCGGGTCGCCGGGGTCGGGCTATATGACCCTAATCGTAGTAGAATCCAGTTGCCTATGAGTCAGATTCTCCCTTTCAGGCGTAACCACTGCATACACTTAAGTTTACGGTATACGCATATCTCTCAACTCCAGTCCTAAGAAATGCCTGAAATAGGCCTAATATATGCCTGATTGCACGTCTGTTTATGGCTCTCTCACTCACATGGATCTGCGATGGCCCTATAGCCAGTGGCAGAGCGCTCCTTCTCCAAATTGAAACTTATGCAGATGTAGGCCTATATCTTAGATCCACTATCTAACAGAACATGCTTGATGGTCTTGCTCTTCTTGCGGTCGAAAACGAATGCGCAAAACAATATTAATGATTTGATAGACACATTTGCTAATAGTAAAGCTAGAATAGCCAAATTCATGAAGCAATTCTCTGAAGAAGCGCTTCACACTGACGACGGTGACTGGGAGAGTGACAAACAGCACACAAGCAGTAGCCAGTTCTGGGATAGATGACGTGATGTGAGAGGTCAATATGAGAACTACAACAGACATTACATTACTGTGTACGTAGGCAATACATTTTTGGTGTATTCTTGTTTTGTCTTGAACCATTAATGTGACTTGAACTATGGACCATTAATCAGAACGTTTAATACTCTTTTTTTAAACTTAACTGCAGTTTAAAATAGCTATCTCATCATTTTCACTTTTTATTTATTTATTTATTTATTCCGGATATTTCTATGGCGCCTCTCGAAGTCAACTACTACTCAGAGGCGCTCCCGACTACAGCATTTGATACTGTGCCGGAATTTTCACGCCGAAGCGCCACGAGCAATTGCGAGTGAAGGACTTGCCCAAGGTCCGTACGCAGCGGCTAGAGTGGGATTCGAACCTGCAACCCTCCGGTCACAAGGCGCCGAACTTACCACTGAGCCACCACGCCCCACATGGGTAAGGGCCCCCGAGCTTAGAATGTCCAAGGGCCCCCGGCTAGGTTGTTACGCCACTGGTTACATGTGTACTGTAAGTATAGTGTATGAATTTGAAAACACAAGCTGTTAATGCTAAAACCATGCAGTGTTAAAGTGTTTTTTTGCAGACAGTGTTCAATGTTCACTGTAGTAGTGGGGTAACACGGGGTTGGGGACATTACCGAAATTACGTTTAAAACCAGTTTTGACTGGCCTACAACACCCAGTTTTTCTGGTCCCCACCACTCCATTATCTCACCGAATTAAGAGGATGCCGATCTATACCATCTAGGCTTCCAGAGGGTCCTGAAACCCACGGACAATTATAGCCAATCGACTTCCAGGGCCTCCAGAGGGCCCCGAGGCCAATGGGCTCTTACAGCAGATCGACCTTCAAAGGGTCTCCAGAGGCCTACGAACCCATATAGCATATCCACTTTCTCCTGTGTATTTTAGAACAAAATATGCGGGCCCTTAGCGCAGGGCCTTCAGAGAGGGTCCTGAAACCCACGGACAATTATAGCCAATCGACTTCCAGGCAGTCCGTGGAATCCACGAACGCTTATAGCTTAGAAGTCCTCGAGTGTGACCATTTTCACAGTGTGATGATAATATCTGTCACAAGTGTCACGCTAAAGCCGTAAGCCGCTATAAGCCAGTAATCAGCACACATTAAGCGCACACATACGTACAGAGACATACACGCATACACACACATACATACTGAGATACACACAGACATGTACACACACAAACACACATATACCCAGACATACACACACATATACACACACAGATTGAAAAAACTAGTTTTGGCTAAAGTAATCATGTCTTGAGAATGTTTAGCGAGTTCTCTTATTTGGTCTTCTCATTATAGGTAAATAACAATAGACTGTGATGTGGTTTAAGTTTTTAAAAAAGCAAAAAACTAACCACAGACTTTGGTTTTTAAATTCTCCTTTTGTAGTATGATTTCATACAGTTTTATCTGTCCGTAAGCACGACCCATTTTGTCAATCATCGCTGTGTTAGATTATTCATCTGTTATCAGTTCAGGCGTTTGTAATGAAGTTTGCCTGCGGAGCTTGCCTGCGGAAGGAAATACATATTACAAAACGCTGTTTAGGCTAGCCTATATATGGACCATAGGAGCCCAACAGGCAGGCAAAAATGCAATAAAGAGCGGTGAACATGCGCACAGGCCCACACAGAGTTACAGGCCTTTGCTAACAAAGCACCCGAAACAGGCTTCTACATAAAAAAACTCGCAGGCCAGAGCAGACACAATTAGACAGACAAATAGACAGACAGGCAGACAGACAGACAGACAGACAGACAGACAGACAGACAGACAGACAGACAGACAGACAGACAGACAACCACAGAGAGCGAGAGGTATGGACACATGGACCATACAGATAGCTTGCAAAACAGGCATGTATAATTTTATAGACGGGCAGCACATTGCCAGCGTCCGAGATTAATTAGTTTGCACTATATTGCATTTTTTATCATTCAACGATTGATATGAAACAGATGTCCCAGCAGCACGGCAGCATCCTGGTTCACTGGCATTGAGAAATAGGCCTATATTACATTTACGTAAAGTTGATAAATCCATCCATCTATAAGTCAATCTGGTCATCCATTCACCCGTCTATCCACCCATACATCTATCCATACATCCACCCATCCATCCTTCATTCTTGCCATCCATCATTTTTTCCACCCATCCATCCATACACCCACCCACCCACCCATCCATCCATCCACCCGTCTATCCACCCATACATCTATCCATCTATCCATACATCAATCCATCATTCTTGCCACCCACCATTCTTTCCACCCATCACCCTCTCCGCCCATCCATCAATCCATCCATCCGTCTAACCACCCATACATCTATCCATCCATTCATACATCATGCCATCCATTCACCCATCCATCCATACATCCACCCACCCACCCATCCATCCGCCCATCCACCTTTTTTATCAAATGTATTCATATCGAACGTTTTTTCAAAAGATTCCAGCGGACTATACTAAATGATCCATGTTAGCAGCATTCATAGCGCCTCTGAGTAGTTCCCTTGAAGGAGAGTTATATAAATCCCCGAATGAATGAATGAATAGCAGACCAAGTTTCTTCTAGAGTATTATATATCTTTCAGAAGAGTGTTATTTACTCACGTTTTTCGCAGTAAGTTTCCGCGTTGAAAAATCATCTTCTTTCTCCTTATCAGACAAGTGATTTCTTATCTCTCTTTAAGAGCAAAGGCCTGTTGTCTGGTTTACAACAAGCAACGAAAAAAATGGCCGATCTACACTCCTTGGTGGCTATGAGGCTTCTGCGCAGCAGGTTTACACAAACCTCGCAGCAAGCTGCATGGATCAGCGGCCTATAGCCTACGGCGAAGTAGTCACAGCCATATACGGCTCTGGTCGCAGCCACATCAGCAGCAAGGATAACAAATCCTAAGGAACGCAAAACCTTATTTAATGACGTTCGGCTAACTAAGCGTTCATGGAGCGTAGCGCTCCTAGTGATAAGGGTATATACGTCGTGCATACTTTATTGTATTGCATATTCAATCGAACAGCTGTCAAAACACAGCTGTAAACAATAAATTCAAATTTACACTGAAGTACCAATAGAGATTAATTATAAAGATATTGTTCTGTATCGAAAATAGTACATTGTTTCGTCTAGATTACCAACAGAGAGCTAATTATAATCGAATGAATTTTATTACGACAAGTGGGAGTTAGCTAGTGAAGGTAACATGTCAGTGTGGGCGATGACGGAGATTGTATTGTTACATAACAAATGCATTGTGTTTTTTTATTATTTGGAAAACATGAAAAACAATATATTTGTATGCGTGAACATAATAGAATGGAAAAAAGATAAATTGTTGGTTAACGTTCTAAAAAACGCTTTAAGAGTTTATTGCGTGCTGAATGGATAGCTAATACATGAATATTGAATAACAATAATAATAATAATAATAATAATTAGCCTTGTTTTTGAACGAAGTCCTCACGACTTTCAATCACGATTATCTATTCATCTTGCTCCTTCCGCAGTGGCGTGGTTTGGACTTCTCAGCAAAAAGTATAGCCCCCTAATCGTACGGCGGTGGTGCGCTAGGAATAACAGACTCACTACTCCAACCACCTACGATGAAAACTTTTATATCGTGGTTCGCGGACAGAATTTTTTCAATTTAAATAAAAGAATCGGTTGTGGTATACATAAAACATAATGTTAGGGCAAAACTTCTGCAAGTGGTTAGTTATAGGTAAAACAAATCTGTGCTGTCGCAGATGTATTGGGGAGCACTGTTTCAAGCATTTAGCACGACTGCGAAACGGTTGCGGGACAAAACCCTGCGCTAAATGTGCGAGGGGCATCAAAAACCACTTGGGTGAGTGTATACGTTGTGGTTATTACGTCATAAAATCAAGAGTTCGACGCTGCGGACTAACCCGTGAATTCGAGAAAGAATGGAAAAGACTAGCGAACATAGTAGTAGAGTAAAAAAATTATCTATTAAAGAAACGATTCCGTTATTGTATTGAGATAAAATAGATGAGCAAGCGACAATCGAACACATAGTAAACAAAATTTCGTTTTAAACAAACGATTCCGTTATTATATTAAAGAAAAGTTTGCCACAGTAGTATAAAATAATTTATAACTATGGCATTGTCTGCGAATGAAAAAATTGAACAATTGTTGGGTGAGTTTACTGGCCCCCCAGCTCTTCGAGCTGTTCTAAAAAATATCTTAGACGAACCTATCCCAGATGCAGTCAAAAGGCGCTTACTACAGCCACTGCTTCCAAGGCCAATTCCTCCAGTGCGCAAGCATAGAGGGGCAAAACGTAAATCCCTTCTAGCACAATTCGACCCGCTCCTCATTAAGAAGGAGAGAGGTGGACCACCGCCATTTCTAGTACACAAAGAGCTCGCCAACCAGCTTCTGAGAGACTTCCGTGCAGAAGTACCTCTTAACCACAGGCTGGAAAGAGATGCGTTGGCTTTCTTGAGTGCAATGGAGCATAACATTGAGGCGCAACTCAACGAAGAGCTGTTGAAACAAGACGGTCTGAAATACTCGCAAGTGTTGACAGTTGAGTTGGAAAAGCTGGCTCCGACCGTTGACATGTTGTACGACGGAAACGCGACCCCGGGTACTATTACCAATACGGCCTACTTTCGAAGCAAAGCAGCGCCAATTACGAATGCGAGTAAAATCCAAGGGGCTGTACGAAAGGCCAAGGCCGAAGTACTAAAAAGCCTCGAGGACTATACCAATGAGGGGTCAGGCTGGAGGGTGAGGCGGGTCGTGGCGGTAGACCTCAGCGTTGCAAAATATCAACCATTTCGTGCAAGGAGCTACTTTCCTACACCAAAGTATATACCCCCTCGTACGGTTATTAATGTAAAGAATAAAGATAACCGATGCTTCGAGTGGGCCATATTAAGTGCTATGTATCCAGTAGGTCATGGACAAAATCCAGATCGCCCAACTAAGTATCGGGGCCACCTCCTCGAGCTAAACTTCGATGGTATAGAATTTCCAGTGAAGGTCACAGATATCGGTAAGTTCGAACGTCAGAACCCTAATATAAGCGTCTCAGTCTTCGGGTGGGATAAAGCTTTGTATCCAATTTATGTCTCAAAGCAGACCAATAGAGACTATAATATCGATCTTCTACTGTTAGTCAGTGGTGAGAATTACCACTACGTCTGGATTAAAGACCTTGGACGAATTCTTAATCAAAATAGCAAAGACAAAAGCAAGAAACACCCATGTCGTCGCTGCCTACACGTATTCTGTAGACAAGACTTGCTGGATGCTCATGTCAAAGATTGTCAGGGTATTAGTGAGAAGCCTCAGCGGATTGAGATGCCAAAAGAGGATGAAAATATCCTCAAATTCCAGAACCATCACAAACAGATGCGCACTCCGTATATTATTTACGCGGACTTCGAGGCTCTAAACATACCAATCGAAGGTGCAGCCATGAATCCCAGCGAGAGCAACACCAGACAGATAGCTGAGCAGAAACCGTGTAGCTTCTGTTACATAGTGGTCCGATACGATGGCCGCACGAAGAAACCAGTTTTATACCGCGGAGAAGACGCCGTGGAGGAGTTCCTACAACGACTACAAGACGAGCTAGCCTCTATCAAACAAAGGCTGGCCACCCCAGCTAAGATGGTTATGTCAGCGGCCGATCGTCAATCATTCCGCGAGGCTAACGAATGTCACATCTGCGGAGATGTGCTCGAAGCGGACAGAGTTCGTGACCACTGCCACATTACCGGTAAGTACAGAGGTGCTGCTCACAACGCTTGCAACCTCAAACTTCGAATATATCCAGATAAGTGTAAGGTACCGGTGGTCTTCCACAATCTGCGAGGTTACGACAGCCACCTCATAATGCAAGCGATAGGCAGCTGTGAGGCCGCACAGGATGAGGAAACTGAAATTAACTGTATTCCAAACAATATGGAGAAATACATGACATTTAACATTGGACAACTACAGTTCATTGATAGTCTCCAGTTTCTAAACAGCTCGTTGGATAAATTATCAGGAAATCTGTCGCTTGAGGATCTGAAAGTCACAACGGCGTATATAAAGGAAAATTTTGTTCACAATGATGCGACAAAACTAGATCTTTTGAGGCGAAAGGGCGTATATTGTTACGAGCACATTGACGATTACCACCGCTTCGAAGAAGACCGACTTCCACCCAAAGAAGCGTTCTACAGCAGGCTGTCCCGAGAGAATATCTCTGATGAGGATTATCAACACGCCCAACGAGTATGGAATGAATTCGAATGTAAGACTCTGGGTGACTATCACGACTTGTATCTCCGTACGGATGTACTCCTACTCGCAGATGTCTTCGAGACCTTCAGATCCACATCGATGAAGTACTACAGTCTGGACCCGGCTAACTACTTCAGCCTGCCAGGAATGGCCTGGGACGCTTTGTTGAAAAAGACAAAAATCGAGCTCGAACTTTTAACAGATATTGACATGCATTTGTTCGTAGAGAAAGGTCTCCGAGGTGGAATCTCGATGGTATCTAAGCGCTTCGCAAAAGCCAACAACCCACGATGCCCCGACTACGATACCACGAAGCCAGACAACTGGATCATGTATCTCGACGCGAATAATCTTTACGGTTGGGCGATGCAGCAGCCATTGCCAGTTGGAGGATTTAGCTGGGAAAGTCCAACTCTCGACGAAGTGTTGGAAACTCCAGACGACGCGCCCGAAGGCTTCCTACTTGAAGTCGATCTCGGGTACCCGGAGCACCTCCACGAATCACATAGCGACTATCCCTTAGCACCGGAGACCCTGACAGTCCAAGAGGAGTGGTTGAGTGACTATCAGAATGTGCTTATGAACGAGTTGGGAGGCAAGTTCACAAGGCATGTGAAGTTAGTACCAAGCCTACGACCTAAGGAGCGGTATGTGGTCCATTATAGAAATCTCAAACTCTACCACTCGTTAGGGCTACGAGTTTCTAAAATTCATCGTGTCATTAAGTTTAGACAGGAGGCATGGATGGCTCCATACATCGAGATGAATACGAAATTGAGAGCGAAGGCAACGTCGGAATTTGAGAAGGATTTCTTCAAGCTGGCTAATAATGCGGTCTTTGGAAAGACCATGGAAAATCTTAGAAAAAGAATCAGGGTCAACCTGGTCCCGACCTCAAAAGTTGGCAAACTTCGTAAACTAATTGCTGACCCGGCCTACATATCACACAAAATCTTCAACGACCAACTCGCCGCGATTCACAGTTTGAAGAACAAGCTCAAGTTAAACAGACCTGTATATGTCGGCCAGGCTGTCCTCGACCTCAGCAAGCATCTGATGTACGACTTCTGGTACAACGATGTGAAAAACGAGTACGGAGAAAAAGCCCAGTTGCTATATACAGACACTGACAGCCTGTTATTTCAGGTGGAAACTCCGAACGCCTATACCGATATGTGGAATAAAAAACACCAATACGACCTCTCAGAGTTTCCAAGAGACAGCCCCTACTACGACGTCGAGAACAAGAAAGTCGTGGGCAAGTTCAAGGATGAATGTAACGGAGTGGCCATCGCCGAATTCGTAGGATTGCGTCCGAAGATGTACTCGATCTTAAAATCGGGCGGCTCAGAGATCAGGAAAGCAAAAGGTGTTCAGAGAGCAGTTGTGAAGAAGGATCTGCACCACGAGCTATACAAGGAGTGCCTGTTCGAACGAGAAGAGATGCGGCACACACAAGTCGTGATTAGAAGCCACGACCACCAGATCGGAGTGTACGAGCAGAATAAGATCAGCCTCTCTCCATTAGACACAAAAAAGTGGATATCTCCGGACGGGATAACAACGCTGGCATATGGGCACTACAAAATCAACGACGGTTGAGTATTCTATCGGGGGGTAGCTCAGTGCCCATAGGCACCAGAAGCAGCTCCTCACGTACAAAACCGCGGCCAGGCCCATCAACTAGATGGTATAAAGCCGGTTTACCAGCCTGCCGAACAACATCCAAAATAGCGTGGATGGTGAGCGACCAGTTAGGATCGGTGGCACGTTTGCTTCCACCTTCGAGCTCGCCGGGAGCGTACAAATAGCGGACGAGAACGTCGTGTCCGAGAATAGGCTCATCCATTCCCCACAAACGAGTTTTCATTTGTGAATGAGAGGGCTTCTGTGTCACTTTAGCAGCTTTCATCGCTTCAACCGGCTTCATGTCGAGCAAGCGCGTCGGCTCATCGTTTAGTGCAGCTACAACTTCGGGCAATCGTCGAACCCATTCCACTGACCGTTCTGATGACCCCCTTGCATCCAGGAGCAATTCCTGAGCGTATTGAGCACCGAAGAGTCGCTCAGCTAGAGTACGGTTAAAGCGTTCAACGATGCCCTGTTGGCGATGATTTCCGGCCTGTCCGCGTCTTACAAGAACGTCGTGCTTCGCCAGCAACGGTGTAAAATCACCCATAAATTCGCGTCCAGGATCGACCTGAAAGAGTCGAGGCCAAGTTAATGGGCCCCTCTTATAGATCCGGCTTAAAGCGGCGGCGACTTCGGTCGCACTTTTGTTGATCAACGGTTCAGCTTCTTTGTATCGTGAGGCAACATCAACAACAGTGAGAGCGTATTTATAAGTCTTGCGACCTACTTTATCGTGAGGTAAAAACAAGAGATCGGCTTGGTGTACCGCGTTTGGTCGATTTTCATCGAACTTTGGACGCGGTATGCGGCGTGGAACGGGAAGATAAATCTGCCACACAGCTTGTTTCTTCAACCAATCACGAGCCTCCGCCTCGGAAACTTTGGCGGCTGAGGCTAGTTTCTTCACCGCAGCCTTACCTCGCCAGTAACCTCTAGGGCTGTAATAGACGGCTGAAAGGTGCTTAGACATTTCAGTAATACTATATATTACAAACAGGTAAACACATACACAAATGAATTTCATTTGCGTTTTCGCTGGCTCGTTCTGACACCCATCCCCAGCCTCGACTTCGCTGACATAATGGCCGATACCAGCCGCGCATCCTTCTTCTCATAATCCGGAGTTTCATCGGTGAGTGCGATCTTCGACGCGGCTGCAGCGAGGATGTCATCTGCGTGGTTACGCCCCGGAGTATCTTTATGAACTGCGTAAGCCACATCGTGGTGGAGGCACGCACGGTCGAGCTGATTAACACCGTGATATCGCTGTGGCAGCCGTTTGTCGAGTTTTGTGAATGGTCCACAGTAAGAGTACTTTCCCGTGTTCTGAAAAGAACCTCCCGGATTATCTTCCGAAGACATACCGGATGGAAGGCTCATATGCATTTCTGGTAGAGGTAGAGCGTTGAGGGCCCTATTCAGTAGCGAGCCTCCGCTAGACTCATGAGTCTTGCGCTTTCGCACTTTAGAAGGCAAAATCTGGCTCTTCTTTGCACCGCAGACGGCACAGGTTCCCTTCTTGGCTGGCCGACCGTTTCGTAACTCGACGATTGTTTCATTTGAAGTCTCAGTATGTTTCTTACATCGTAGGCAATACATTGTGTTCGTTGAATACAATCATAACTCGTTGTCTCTATATGGAAATAACATATTTCGATCTCGAAGCCGACGATGGGAAAAAACACCACCATTGGTTGTTGCCATCAAGCATACGATGCATAATCTGTGGGCCTAGCGGATGTGGAAAAACAAACCTACTACTCAACCTCCTTCTGAAGAAGGGGTACCTACGTTTTGACCGGCTCTATCTATACTCAAAGTCTCTGGGACAGGAAAAATATCAGTTCCTTCGGGACTGGATAAGAGAACTCGAAAAAGTTGCCGGTAAGGAAGTGGCTTCCTTTCACTCTTGCTCAGATGAAATAGTTCCAGTTGAATCATTAAATAAGAATGCCAGAAGCCTTCTAGTTTTCGATGACGTCATGCTTGAAAAACAGTCGCCCATCGAAAGGTATTTCACTATGGGTCGACACGGTGGCGCGGACTGCTTCTACTTAACACAGAATTATTTTCGAATTCCGAAGCAAGCGATCCGTGACAATGCTAATCTTATCGTCCTCTTCAACCAGGATAGCAAGAATTTACGAGCCATTCACGATACGTTCGTGGGCGGCGACATGTCTTTCGATGAGTTCCGTACGTTCTTCAGCGAGTGTGCTGCCCAGCCATATGGATTCGCAGTCATAGATTTGACGTCCAAAGTGTACGATGGAAAATATCGTTGCGGGTTCGATCGCTTCTATAAGCCCAAGGCAAGTATTTAAAGACACAATATAGGCAAGATATAGTCGACATACAACCACGATGTGGACAAAGGTTTCTTCTAAACAGGAGCGAGACGCCTTGACTCAGGATTATTTAGCTCGGAGAAATCGACTGAGACAGCGTTTTGTGGATGAGAAGCTCGGTGAAGCCAACCTTCAGTACGATGCGGCAAAGCTTTTTAAACCAATAGCCACAGCCACGGCTGAATCCCAGGTGGCTACGTCTAAGGAGCTGCAGAAAGTTACCAGCGCTTTACAGGATTTGCCGGCGCAGATTTCAGAGTCTGCTAATTTTAACCCGATAGCAGCTTTGTTCGGTGAAACCGCAGGAACAGCAGCTCCAACGGCTGCTCCAGCCCTTCCAGCGCTTCCAACATCCCGAATCCCCCACGCATTGTTAGTAGATCCAAACAAATATCTCAACGTCGCGGCAATCACACGACACGGTTTCAAACCTCCGAGCGAGCTCGATCTAGCCGACATTGCAGGTGCTGAAAAGATAATCGGTGAGGTAAATCACTATAATCGCCACACCCTGGGCAAAGAGAAAAAGAATGCTAAAAAGGAAAAAGACGAAGAAAAGGTAGATGAGGTGACTGCAGATATTGAAGCCCTAAGGGAATATAAAAAGCGAATCCATACACTGCTAGCGGGCCACAGCCTCATCAAAAAGGGAAAGGGTTTCAGTGTTCCAACCGTTCCTCTGAAATTACAAGGTAACGCCTTGGGTGAGCTCTCCGTCGACCCCGTCGCGCTGTCTGCCGGTAGACTAAGAGTGTTTAAAGGTGGGAACCTCGTGCTCGAAGCTCCTGCCGATGAGTCATTGTTCAGCCTGTTAACGAAACGCTTCGTTAAGACTAAGCAATATTCGCCTCAGGCAATTGAAACTTTCAAAAAGCTCGTACAGATGTCTGGTCTGCCTATTCATGGCCGGAAAAGTAAAAAGTTCCAGCTGATTCGAGGCGGCGCGGTGCAATTTTACAACGATCCAAACGCCCTGGTAGAGAGGTTGCAGCTTTTGGTGGCCTCTAGGGCCGCGGGAAACACTGGTCTCGGCAACGAAATCTCCGCCATTCTTGACGAGTTACTGCGTTCCGGTGCGATCTCCAAAGAGCTGGCACTCGAATTGAATAGAAACATGCTCGTAAAATAAAGCACACAAGATGGAACGCTCGGAGAAACTGCTCGAAGAAATTCGAGAACTTTTGCAGCCTAAGGAAAATTTTAGTATAGTTGTTTCCTCAGATACTACAGGGTGGACCACGGCCTTCTCACCACCGCTGTACCTGGATCCAAAAAGACGCTTTGAGCTTGCTTTGGTCAATCTTGAAACTTATAACTCGATCCCGAACATAGACAGCACAAATAACAAGTTCGTCTACAGCTCCACCAATGGACAGACGTGGAAGACGATCATTTTGCCCGACGGAAGCTACGAGATCGCACAGATTAATGATGAAATCAGCCGGCAGATAGAAAAGCAAAATCTGCCGCCGACAGGTGTTCCTCAGCTCGGCTTTAATTCTCCTATTACTATAGGAGCTAACGCATCTACCCTACGCGCCTTCGTAAAGATAACGAATGCCCAATATATAGTAAATATGGCGCAATCTACTATCAGGCAAATGCTCGGTTTTAGCCCTCAGAGGCTTGGTATTGGTTATAAAGAGGGAGAAAATCCAGTCGATATTCTCCGGGTGGACACAATCCTGGTAAATTGTGACATCATCTCTGGATCGTATCGCAACGGTAGCCAGCTGCCAGTAATCTACAGTTTTTTCCCGGATGTGTCGCCCGGCTACAAGGTAATCGAGTCTCCGAAAAATCTGGTGTACCTACCAGTTGCACCGGCTGGCAACATACAGGGCATTCGTGTGTGGCTGACCGACCAGAATGGTGAACAATTAAACCTCCGCGGTGAGACAGTAACTATAAGGTTTCACATCCGCAGTGCGTAGATTTTCACACTTAAATATTCTCATGTTTGTTCTTGGAATTAAAAAGCGGCGTCGTGTCGTGGGTGGTGGACTTTTCGACTGGATACCCAAAATCGCGGGTTTCCTTGGCCGTGCAGGCTCCTTCATTTCGGCGAATAGAGGCACAATCACAAACGTTGCCAAGGCGGTTGGTAATGTCGCGAAAGCCGGCGCCACAACAGCATCTGCCGTCAGGCAAATTGTTGATGCCGTGAAAGCGAGACGCGCTGCGGCCGTAAATGAAGCTCATTTACGAAATGAAAACTCATCTGCCGCGCCTGTTGTTCCCGCACCTTTGGAGAAGGCGCTCAGCGACAAGAGCATCGAATACTTAAAACAACTGGCTGTGAGTCCGCCACCCGTTGTTCCGACAATGGCCGACATAAACAGCCGCATTGCTGGATCCGGTTTCAAGACTATAAAGCCGAGTCGTGGTGGTAGGGGTCTGTTTCTCGCAAAATGAAAAAAATATTGACAAAACGCAACAAAATGTTTAACCCACCACATATGAAATTAATTTGTAACATGATTAATAATTGAAGCTTGAACTTTTTTAGCTATAATAATGGCGGCATTTGACGTGCCGAGTGAAATGTTGGACATCGCTTCGGCGGTGCCCGATGACAATAGCATTGAATCGTTTGAATACCGCGAGTATGAATCGCAAAACCCTGCGGCTATTAATAACGGCCAGGCCATACAGATAGACATCCAGAACCAAGACATTTTCACGCAACCTTCCAAGAGCTACCTTCTTGTGGAGGGCAGGATTACATCAACTGGCGCGGCTTACATCGCAGACTCGTTGGTGTCATTCATCAACAATGCTATCCCGTACATGTTTTCTCAGATTCGATACCTGGCTAACAACACCGAGATAGAGAATGTCATGTCTCCTGGGCAAGCCACGACGATGAAAGGCATGCTGGTTTACGGCGATGATTTTTCCAAAGGCGAAGGTTTAAACATGTGTTGGCAAAAGGACACGAGTGCGGCGGCGGCGACCGCGAATATCGGCTTCGAGGCCCGTCGACTGATGATCATTGGAAAACCCGTCCCTATTGGCACATTTTCATTCATCGTTCCCTTAAGACATCTATTCGGCTTTTGCGATGATTACCACAAAGTCGTATACGGGATTAAACACTCCTTACTGCTGAGCCGGCAGGGAGATGCAGACGCGATCTTCAAGGAAGCCGCTGCGGCCAATGGCCAGATCGCGCTGACTAAACTCTCCTGGTTCATGCCGCATATAATACCCGCTCTGGAGTATAAAAGCATGCTTATGAAGCAGATTGAAGCCAAGGTTAAGGTA
The DNA here is from genome assembly GCA_963556255.1 of Allolobophora icterica. Lineage (NCBI taxonomy): Eukaryota > Metazoa > Annelida > Clitellata > Crassiclitellata > Lumbricidae > Allolobophora > Allolobophora icterica. The sequence goes on from OY744606.1 coordinate 19,652,176, forward strand.
CCTGTAGCATTCCGCGCCATGCAATGCGACAACATTGCGGTGCCACGAGCGACGACTTTTTCCTGGCGTTTGAGCGTTAAGTCGGGCACGGAAAAACCGCGGTGGATTCTTGTTGCTTTTCAGACTGGAAGGAATGCACATCAAGGCCAGAATCCGGCACTGTTTGACCATGCACAGGTTCGCAACATTTTCGCTATGCTCAACAGCGATCGATACCCGGTGGTTGACATGAATCTTGACTTCACCAAGAGGACAACCTCTCGCGCTTACAAGGCCCTACGTGACTTCAAGGAAGAATATTGCGGCATAGACGCGCGTGAATCGTCATGCCAACCGACACCAATCGAATTTGTAGATTTGTTTCCGATCTTCGTTCTGGACGTGCGCAGGCAATCCGAACGACTTAAAACCTCTGTACAGGACATACAAATCAAGGTGGACTTTAACGAAGGGGTACCAAATAATACGACGGCATATGCCGTCCTGATCAGCGACCGACTCCTGAATTTTGAATCGGATGGCAGCAAATTCAACGTCGTTTACTAGAAATCGGTTTTTTCACATTTAGATACAAGGCCCTCTTTTAGATATATTTTTTCCAAAAATGAAAACTGAATACGTTGCGTTCGGCCTTTCACTGACCGAAGGGCAAAAGCAAACATTAGCTAGAGCTGCGCGCGCCGGCACTGGTGCCACGATCCGACTCGCTCATGGCCAGCTTCGTGGAGACGATAAGCTCGCGCTTACAAAAGTTCAAGCCGCCAGAATCGTGAGGAAGATTTCGGAAGGCGTTGGCATGGAGCTGAGATTCACCAAAACGCAACTGAAAAAGATGACAAAATCGGGCGGATTTCTTCCACTACTGGCTCTCCTCCCGCTGATTTTTGGCGGGTTAACCGCGGTGGGTGCCGCGGCTGGAGGGGCCGCCGAGGTGGCAAAGGCCGTGCACAACAAACAGGCCAGCGATGCAGAGGCTCTGCGCAAGAAACAGGCCAGCGATGCGGCCCAAGCCGAGAAAAAACGGATCGACGACGCGGCTTTAGCAGAGGCCGCGCGTCACAATCGCGAACTCGAAGCTCAGGTCCGCGGGACCGGTTTATATCTCGGGCGCCAGACTTATGGTGGTTGCTGTTCAATGTGTAAAGGATCCGGCCTGTACATCGGACAAAAAAACTAAAACCGCTGAGCAACTTCGATATAGAGAAAGTTGCCGGAGCGCTGCCGCATTTCCGCGGTGTTTTCATGCGAGATGGTCTGCCCGCCGTGGCTCGTGAGAAGGAGTGTGGAGTTGTTAATTTAGATTCCGGTTCCGGCGATGGTACTCACTGGGTCGCCTATTGGATAGATGGACCTACAGCAGTCTATTTTGACAGTTATGGGCTGGATCCGCCTACCGAAATCTCTCGATATTTAAACCGTTCCATAAGAACACAGACGTTCCAGCTGCAGGGTCCCGATGATGTGGTCTGCGGTCATCTCTGCCTGACCGTGCTAAGAGAGCTCACTGCTGGAAAGAATTTTGAAGATATCATTCTTGACCTATGTTAGACTTCCGTCACCTTTTTGTATATAAAAATGCCGGTTGATAAATTTGGAAGAGACGGTGGAGGTGGGGTGGGAGGAGGGCAGATAAGCGCCGCTGGGCTCGTCCACAAGGCTGGTGATACCATGTTGGGAATTCTATCGGCTGGCGGTTTTCGGCTGACAAATGTGGGAACGCCCACGCTGGAAACGGACGCCGCGACAAAGGCTTATGCAGACATCGTAGATCAGGACAACTTACAAATCACCGGTGGAACGATGTCTGGTGTTCTAAAAATGGGCGGTCATAAATTGACTGGTTTGCCCACGGACACTCCGGGATCTGATAGCGAAGACGAGGGTTGGGATGAATTAGTGGGGGAGTCCGACGTTGGGAGTTGGAAACAAATAACGGAGTACGCGAAAGAGCGGGCGCACCAAGCTGAGTTGTATGCAGACGGCTTAAGCTCCGAGGTAACTGGTCTCGTTAAACGTTACGCAGACGATAAGGACGCTCTGCTGGACACTGCCGTCAGGCTGTACGCGGACCAGAAGGCGGCCGCGGCCGAGAGCCATGCAGACCAGAAGCTTATCGATGCTAAACAGTACACGGACGAGAAGAACGAGGTGCTGAGAGATTCCGTTAGGCAGTATGCGGACGAAAAGGATGTTATTGTAAAAAGTTACGTCAACGAGCAAGATGTTATCGTCAAGAACGCGTGTGTGCTGAAATCTGGCAGTGTAATGACTGGAAGTTTAGTTATGGGTGGCCACCGAGTAACTGGACTTCCAACAGAGAATCCAGGATTTGATAGCGACGCAGCGAGTTGGAAACAAGTGTCAACAGCGGTCGCCGGCGCTCTATTGAGCCTCGATAGAGTTCCCACGGAGTCGTTGCACGTGGTTAACAAACAATATGTTGATGTTCAACATATTGCTGCTAGACAGTACGCGGTCGATCAGGACACCGCGATTAATTCGGCCGTGAGGTTGTATACAGATCAAAAGACCGCCGCCGCAAGGGGGTACGCAGACCAGAAAGCCGAAGCTGCAAAAACTTACGCCGAAGAACAAGACGCTATGGTCAGGAGCGCTTGCGTGCTTAAAGTTGGCGACGCAATGACTGGAAATTTAGCTATGGGCGGTAAGAGGGTGACTGGGCTTTACACGGGGGCCTCAACAACTAATACCGACGCGGCGAGTATCGGGCAGGTGACGAGAATCGTAACCGGCAAAATGACAAAATTAAATAAAATACCGACGGAGCCTTTGAACGTGGCCAATAAACAATATGTCGACAATCAGGCTGTTGTGGTTAAAAGATATACAGACAGTAAAGAGACCGCTGTAAGACAGTACGTGAACAGCATCAAATTTCTTAACCATACAGGTCACATTCCACCCCTGTTCACAGACCTTTCCAAAACTGGTTTTAAGGCCACAGCCAGGACATATCTCGACACTAACCCATCATATATGGCATTCAACTCGGGTGCCGAAGGTGAGTGGAGGGCCACGCCCGCTGCAGCTAAAATTGTTGGGACTTGGTTACAGATTGAATGCCCGGTCCCTGTGCGGATATGGAAAGTCAGCCTGGCAGGGGGAATTAAATTTCCTGATAATATCCCGCGTATATCGTCCTGGAAGATAAGTGGGGCAGTTCCGAATGATAATGATGCGTTTACATATACAGACCTACTCACCTCCAACACCGTTTTGACTAACTTTGCGCAGGAGTTTACCATCGACTCGGGCACCGCATACAAAATCTACAGGCTGACGGTCCTTGGTACACAACCAAATCTAACAACTCTTGGCATATCTCACTTCCAGATTTACACATATTTTAAAGTTGGAGACACATAAGACTTAATAATGGCTGACTCACACTACAAGATTCGTGGTTATCTCCGACAAAAAGGAGAAACCAATATGCACAAGTACAACCTCGATGATTTGGTTGGACTAACCAACTGGGGATATACTATCCCTAAGCCCACCGCAGATATGTTAGCCGCGGTTCCCCAAATCCACATCGATTTCGTATCGGACGATTACCATAGCCGCGATATTTACACAGCGACCAAAACTGTGACTCTAAGTTCGTGGCAAACACTTCCATTGACCGCGGCGCGCTATCCTTGTATCACGTTGCAAACTAACAATGAGACGGTCTCTTTAGACCGCGGATTCTGGAGGCTTACAATGTTTGGTGTTAGTACCGGTGATGCGTCAGTTCGCATTATTACAGCCGCGGGTAGCATCGATCGTACAGTTGACATTCAAAGTGGACAATTTGATGCATCTAGGGCAATATTCATTCCAGGACAAACGAGTTTTCGAATTGAAGGAAAAAAGAGAGGCGTTTTAAGTACTTCAACTATTGAGTTAAACGTAACGTTACTGATAGAGCAACTATAAAAAAGTATGTCTTTGTACCCACCGCTGATGGAGTCAACAATTTCGTCAGACACGACGTCGCAAACATTTCGCTTGCAGAAGATCGGCGAAATAGAAGCATTCCTGAGGTCTGAGGCGATAAGTCGGGGACAACTGTGTAAAAAGTATAAGAGGGTTGTAGATGTGGCTAATGGGGCGTCGGCCGGCCTTGCTATAGTTAGTCTTGGAACTGGGGTGGGTGGGGCAGCTATGTTAGCCACTGGTATTGGTTTTATTCCTGGTATTGTTCTAGAAAGTTTAGCCATAGCGACGAGTCTTCTGGATATCATTGGAAATGTTGTAAGTAGAAGTTTCGTTGCTAAAGCTTCAAAACACGACGAAATTTGTATTTTGGCGGAGAGTAAGCTAAACACTGTTCATGACCACATTTCTAAGGCGTTGGAAGACACGGCTATTAGCGATGAAGAGTATAAGCTTATTTTGGGAGAGGAGGAGAAATATAGAACGATGAAGCGTGATATACAAAGCAAGAATGGAAAAAAAGAGTTGCCGAGTCAAAGCAAAGACCAGATGGTGGCAGAACTAATCAAGAAACTAACCAGCGCTGGGTCTTCTCCGCGAACCACGATATAAAAATTTTCGTCGTAGGCGGTTGGAGTAGTGAGTCCGTTATTCCTAGCGCACCACCGCCGTACGATTAGTGGGCTATAATTTTTACTGGCACACTCCAATGGTTTGGGCCGGCCTCGTGGGAGGGTCTCGGCCGGCAGCAAACGACACTCTTGCGGCCTGATGTGTTAGGGCAATCCACGATCCTTATTTTTTGGCTTTGGCCGAATTGGCTTAGAGACGGTCTTTATATCAAAGGACTTTCTATTCAGCCCGATTTCAAAGATCCACTTAGCACCATGATTAAAGAGACTTCTAAGCCACGATAGCCACAGACACTGCTTGGAAACCGATCGTTGATAAGGGTCAGTGGGTCCTGTCCCGAAGCCGCTCAGTGTGACACTGTGACACTTGTGACCATATTATCAGTCACAACTATGAAAATGGTCACACAAAGCGTTCGTGGGCCCTCAGGAGGCCCTGGAAGTCGGCCTGCTATAATTGTCCGTGGGTTTCAGGACCCTCTGGAAGCCTAGATGGTATAGATCGGCATCCTCTTAATTCGGTGAGATAATGGAGTGGTGGGGACCAGAAAAACTGGGTGTTGTAGGCCAGTCAAAACTGGTTTTAAACGTAATTTCGGTAATGTCCCCAACCCCGTGTTACCCCACTACTACTGTGGAAAAATAGTTACATATTGCTGATTTTTGTAGTTAAACTTTTTAGTTAGCAATTAATTTTTTTTAGTTAAACTATGGTTTAGTTAAACTATGGTTTTAACTAAACTATTTTTTTAAAGTTAAACTTCTTCCTTAACTAAAATGTTTAGTTAAACTAAAAATTAGCAACTTTTCGGTTAACTATTGCCCATCACTGAAATTTGTACCTGAATTTGGGAATCCTGCCCCTTGAAAATATAAATAAATTACAGGTAGGGCTATTTATGTATAAGTTCCATATGCATTTGTTACCCAAAAGCTTTGATGGCTGGTTTTATACAAACTCCACAGTGCACACTCATCAAACGCGTTCCTCAAACAAATATCACCAACACTGCATACGCACTAACATCAGGAAATACAGTATTCGAAACTATGGACCGGTGCTTTGGAATTCACTGCCAAATGAGCTCACCCTCCTCCCCACTCCGCATCAGTTTAAGAACAGGTTTAGCCTAAAGCGCGTCTTATGTCCAAAATAGACTAGAGATTATATTAGACTTGAACTGTGTTAAGCAAGTTTCTCTCCTGTTGAATCGAGTAACGTGCTGGTAAGCTCCTGATTGTAGAACTGGTCAATAGCTCACCCTCCTCCCCACTTCGCTTCAGTTTAAGAACAGGTTTAAAGCGCATCTTATGTCTAAAATAAACTAGAGATTATATTGGACTTGAACTGTTTAAGCAAGTTTCTCTGCTGTTGAATCGAGTAAAGTGCTTGTAAGCTCCTGATTGTAGAACTGGTCAATAGAAATGTTTCGCTGCCAAACAAACTAAATAAATTTTTTGAATAAACAACATTGATGGTCATGTTTCATACTTAAAATCTGTGTGAAATATAAAATTTTGTCAAAACGATGTGTAATTGCTAATCATTGCATAAATTAGACTGACTGTTACACACTTGTATTAGGGCTACCTTGTTAGCGAAACCTTAGGTTCCTTAGGGTATTACCCTTTGTCACTGAATCTGTATGTAAACAATATTATGTAAACATTGTTTACTTGGAAATGAGGCAGTGAACAATAAAATTGAATTGATTGATTGATTGGTCCTCCATCCTCCTCCTCCTCATGCTCTTCTATCTATCGCCCCTCGGGCTCTCCATTCAAAAGTGAAGTCTACCCTTCTTGACCTGATTGTAATTTTTTAGGTCTTGGTCTCAGTCTGGAGGTTCAAAGTCTTGGTCTTGAGGTTCAAAGTCTTGGTCTTGAGGTTCAAAGTCTTGGTCTTGGTCTTAAGGTTCAAAGTTTTGGTCTTGATCTCGAGGTTCAAAGTCTTAGCCTAGGTCTTGGTCTTGAGGTTTAAGGTCTTGACAACAAGACTGCCAGCTTCTACTTCCTAGACTCAGTAAAAGCTTGGGTGTCTCGATCTGGGACTGCCTTAAACTGGTTAGCAATTCTTACCTATGCAATCGGTCTCATCAAGTGGGTTTCGGTGGACCCCTACTGCTCGGTCGGATATCCTTCTCTCTGCACTGCTGGAAAAATGGTCTGTTATCGGTCCCCTGTTATTTAGGCTACGATCTTCACTTCACCAATCAGCCGCATAGCCAATCATTCATTCATTCATTCATTCATATGGAGAATTTATATAGCGCCTCTTCAAGGTTATCTACTCAGAAGCACTCCCGACCCAACCCGGCTGAAGAGTACAGTCTTGAGATTTGAATAAAATGTGGCAGAATGGGTGCCTGGGACCAAGCGAAGCGCTACAGGGAGCCCATTCCAGATTGCAGGGCCAGCGATGGAAAAATCACGGCGCTGCCTAAGGGCGGTCCGTGAGCGGGGAACTAGAACCTCAGCCTGCTTAGAAGAGCGCAGAGAACCACGGCGCTGGATGTTCAGGGTGGAGCGGCAATGCTCTCGCAAATACACAGGGGCCACACCCACAAAGCAGCGCCACACTAGGGCAGAGACCCGATAGGCAATACACAGTGGAGCCAGTTACAGAAGTATGCTGGTGATATTCAGCTTTTAATCGCACTGTCGCCAACAGATCAGTCCGGTCAGAGTGACGCACTGGACGCACGTGTGCATCCACCCACCAAATCAAATCCACACAAGGATTAAGCATCGCATCGATTTTGGGGGGGACAAATTCACTGTAATTTTGATTTACCATACAGTATGTATAAATAATATCATAAGATATCATATGCATGTGTTATACTGTACTTTTATGAGTCACACTGAGTCATTTTCAGTGTATCACTATGAGTGGTAGACAGAGGGCGGGTGTGGATGGGAGGAGACCGGACGGGTGTGCGTCGAATTTTTTAAGCCTGGTGGTGCCACTATGGTGAAGTATAGAACGTGAAGAGTGCCTCTCTTCAGTGCACGCATGGTTCTGCTTCAATGGTGTTACTATACACCCAGATAAGTCTGAGGCAATCATGTTTTGCCCACGCCATTGAGTGCGTTCTTTCCCTTCTCATTCTAGCGTTGTTCCAATATCAAGACAGTCTAAACACTTGGGGTCACTTTGAACAGTAGGCCTAATCTCACATTCTGATCCCACACAACAAACCTTTGCAAATCTTGCTTCTACCATATCAGGGCAATACGTCACATAAGGTCTGCTCTTACCAAAGACATGTCACAGACATAGCCTGTTCTCTTGTCTACTCTCGCCTCGATTAGCCTATGCCAACTCTGTACTTGCAGGCATGTCACATCTTCAAGTCAACACGTTTCAACATACCAAAACTTCTCTGGCTGGCGTGGCTCTGCGTGCATCTTCTCGTTCTAACTCGTTAACTCTGCCCCATCAGCTGCATTGTCTTCCTGTAGAATTTAGCATTAGATTTCAACAAGGAAAAGTTGCATCAGTTAGATCAGTTTCATTAGTCAGGCTCGATCCGCAGTCAGAATGTTAATTAAAAGTCACACGAAGACACGCATGGGCGGCGATCCGGGGGTTCGAGGGGGACAAGGCCCCACCTTTAAGAGTGGGTGGGGGGACACACCATACATTCGACCCCCACGTTTTTAAGGAACACCAAAAAAGTTCAACTTTTATTTCTCGTGCTAACATTTTTTTTAAACTCTTTTTTTTACCACATCAGTTCAAAACGCTTTTTAGTGTCCCCCACCTGTCAAACAAGATCGTCACCAGTGAAGATACTTTTAATAATTTGCAACCTGAAGATTCAAACATGAAACCGAAAATTTTAGCAATTTCGATAAGTCTGTTGAGTAGTGAGCGCACTGCAACAGTGCAACATAGGCTATGTCTAGTCTTAATAGGCCTACTCTTTAACAGTGGCGTACGGAGCTTAAATGCCGCCCGGGGCGAGGGCCCACAATGCCGCCCTTGGCCACTTATTTTTCGATATATGCTATTTTCTCTAAGATACTGCATGACGATAGTCATGGGCGACGATCCGGGGAGGGCGAGGGAACAACACCCCACCTTTAACAGTGGTGGGGACACACTATACAGTCAATTGTCCCCCAAATTTGGAAGAAACACCAAAAAGGTCAACACATTTTGCAAAAATGTTATTGCCGCTTTTTGACCAGATCAGTTCAAAAGTGTTCCGTGTCCCCCCCCCACCTGTCAAACAAGATCGCCGCCAGTGACGATCGTATTACATATACAATTTTATTCTATACAGTTTAGAGCTTTTCTGGACTTTTCACTGTATTTTTAATTAGGCCTATCCGTTTTAGCTATACATTTAAACTTAATGAAATCTGTTTTATTAGATACCGGTAATTTACATTTTATTGCATGACATAAGACTGTCGCTGACTCGCTGTGATGTGTAGGCTACAGTAGGCCTACATTACATACATGTATGCTATTACTAAAGTCTATTGATATTATGATTATGAAGGGCGGCATACAGCGGCGTATATCCACGATATTTTGCGCCCGGGGACGAACTATGAAACTGTCGCCCTCCCTGTTTAATTTATTTCACATTTTTCGAAATACCGTATATTGGATGGCAATTTAAATTTTAATGAAGTAAAATTTAAAAATATAGTTTGTATAAGGTGCCCTAGTGCTCAATGGGGCGCCAAAACCACATCTGACAACTGGTTTGTAAGTAGCCTAATGAGAATATAACTGGATAGTTTTAGGGGCGCCAAAATTAAATCTTATAAAAGTCTTTGGGGTAAATTAGTTAAAATTGAATAAAATTAAGAGTAAACTATTTATTTTAACCCTCATATTGGCGCCCCTTCTTTGGTGCCCCTGAACCCCCTAACCACGCCTCTGGCGGCATAACAAGAATATGCTAGTAGACTATGCTGTATGTTGTCTCTTACTCTGTTTACAGTTTACTAGATAAATGCGACTCCGCTTCCTTTTCTGCAATTTTCGTTAATGTCTAATGAGAGTGATGCCGCCCCTAACGATCAATGGAACCCAATAGTGAGGAGGCTAAGGTCCAAAAAAGCACTGCATTGTTCATCTTGTGGATAAAAGCAACAAACTTTCATGGCTTCAAGAAAAGCATATTTTAAAACTTTTCAGCCAGAGGCATCACTTAATTCAAACGGGAACATAATCAAATAGATATATTAAAATGCGCTAAAAATGCATATGCTCCAGCGTTGGCGCACAGCACCATAGTGAGGTGGCTTAGTGAAATTAACGTTACACGGCGGATAAAAGCACCAAATTTGGCAGGATGATCTGTCGGGGTCTATTAATTAATGTTAGAAGGGGAGCCCTCTGAAATTTTGAAACGTTTTTATGTAAAACGCAAAAATTCAAGATGGCGTCCAAGATGGCTGCCGGGAGCTATAATTGTCTATATCTCAAGCACTATTCAACCTAGAAAGCTGCTTTTGGTGTCAAATTGTAGGGTTTATTGCTAAGTTTTCAGTTAAAATAACTTCAATCACTTAATGTATCATTCCAAGATGGCGTCCAAGATGGCTGCCGGGAGCTATAATTGTCTATATCTCAAGCATTATTCAACATAGAAAGCTGCTTTTTGTGTCAAATTGTAGGGTTTATTGCTAAGTTTTCAGTTAAAATAACTTCAATCACTTAATGTATCATTCCAAGATGGCGTTCAAGATGGCTGCCGGGAGCTATAATTGTCTATATCTCAAGCATTATTCAATCTAGAAAGCTGCTTTTTGTGTCAAACCGTAGGGTTTATTGCTCAGCGTTCAGTTGAGTAGTAGTCATAAGAACACGAGCTTGCATGGAAAAAGTATTGGAAATCGGTGACGACGTTCCAGTGTTATTTTTTAAATAATAAATAATTTATTTATGTACGGGCTGTGACTGTAAGATCAAGCAATGTTGGGTATTTGTGTTGTAGTTGTACTTCTCAAGTTGTGAGATTACTTAGTTGTAAACAAAATTGAATTTAAGGTCCGAATTCTTCTGGTTCAAAGCCAGGCACCCACTGAACTTTCTCTCTGGATGCATTCGCACCCAAGGCGGCGGCGCCTATACACTATACTACTCTTAGACGCAGAATAAGTGTCTTTTGCTAACATAGCACATTTCTAAATATGATTTAAACATTCCACATACACGGCAACTGACATAGCACTATGACACAAACTTTTCAATATTTATTTTGTATGTGATTCTAGGTTAGCCTGTGTGGCATATGCCTGTCTTTCAATGCTAAGCTGTGATAGTGTCAATTAGAGACGATGAAGAAAAGAACATAGAAATTCAAATTTGTAAAGTGCGACTGTAAAGCTAATCACAGGGCACCAGCTTATTCACAAATGCTATGTCAAGTCACAAGGGTCTAAGGAGATGTAGAGTAATCCTCCAGTGCAGGTGAGTTGATTAATTATGGCAAGCGAAGTGGAGATGTACAGTAATCATCCAGTTAAGGTGCATCCTATGACAAGCGAATTGAAGAAGTACATTAATAGTCCAGTGATGGAATGTACATCAATAGTCCAGTGACGGTACATATGTGTACATTAACTGTCCAGTTAAGGCATGCTTTACAACAACCGAAGTGAAGATGTACAGTAATCCTCCAGTGCAGGTGAGTTCGTTAATTATGGCAAGCAAAGTGAAGGTGTACAGTAATCCTCCAGCGCAGGTGAGTTCGTTATTTATGGCAAGCGAAATGGAGATGTACAGTAATCCTCCAGCGCAGGTGAGTTCGTTATTTATGGCAAGCGAAATGGAGATGTACAGTAATCCTCCAGTGCAGGTGAGTTCGTTATTTATGGCAAGTGAAGTGCAGATGTACAGTAATCCTCAAGTGCAGGTGAGTTCGTTAATTGTCCACCCACAATTCGTGACGAGCTATTTTCTGCTGAAAGGCAACAGCCAGGACAACTACATCAGTATCAACAGTCTTAATCATTATTTTGTGATTCCCAGCCCGAACCAAATCAGCGGCATGCAAAAACATTCTAGTGTCTGCCTCTTCATGTGTGCAAGGACTTAGTTGAGCAATATCATAACTGGCTATTGTACTTAGAACAGCCGTGTTCAATGTAACTACAATATGCTTATCCATACCTGTTGACATATTAGACAATTTTTTAGCTAGAAATGTAAACAAGGCTGTCTTATTGTCATTCTTGCGTAGGAAGTCATGCCAGTTACGTGGAACTGGAGCTGATTCAGTAACCTGGCGCCGTATACCACAACCACGTTTGGCACGAGTTAAGCCTTCGAGACACACTTTCGTAATGGTCCCACACAATGTGAATGCACTTTACATGAATAAACCTATAACACCTCCATCACCTTTAACAACTGCATTTAACTGTTCATGTGCCTGGTCAATGGACATGCCAGAGAATTTGCGAGCAGTCTTTTGTACTGTGAATTTGCCTAAGTGAAACTGATTGCATATTTCTCTATTAGCGTTTGGTAGGTCAACCATGTGAGAGCCATCGTGCATAGTTGGTCCGGTCTAGTGCAAAAAAAACCATGGAATCAAACTTATCATTGTATCCACATACAGGCCAAAGTTAGATTCTCTGAAAGACTTAACAAACAACAAAACTGTGTTTTCAAATTTCTTAACCAGAGACAAAAACGCAAACTGCTTATGTAGAGAACATTGGTTTTCACATCAAGATTCAAATGACATGCACTGCTCAGAAGGTTGCAAGTTTGTCTTATAATTATCAAATGCCTTGCACTGTAGAATGTGTAGCGCAGCTACAGTTACTTCATGCACATGTCTACAACGTCTGACATGAGCAGCAGACAAAAGTGCTTCAGCTGCCATCTCAATATGAAGTCCACCAAACATAATTACAAATTTACTTACACCATATGACTATCGCCAGTTTCACTGTATCAGTTTAGCAAGTGCATGGAGTGGTTGATCAAATGTGACCACAGGAACCTGACCTGGAGTCAATTTCGACACAGCAGCTTTAACAACATCCATAGAATGACGTATCATGGCAACATTATGAGAGTTTTCATGAAACAAAGGCAGCATTCCACATAAAGACAGAGGATGTTGCAATGCAGTTTGCTTCTGTGCATGATAGACAGACCAAGAAACAATGCAGTTTGAATCAAAAGAACATGTTTGCCAAGTTTGCCATAAATTGTTCAACCAAGTATTGTCAGCTTTCACAGCATTTTCCAAGTAAATACCAGATTCTCTTAAATTTCCAGTGCAAGATGCGACTGTAGGTTCGTCAGTCATCAGACTAATTGGCGGTACAGAAGTATATGTCAAAGGCAAATTAAAATAACTCTTTGCCTGAGTGACATCATTTTAAGCAAGCTATATTACGGTCAGTTCCTGGGGTATCTAAGTGTGGATGTTGCTGAAGAGAAAAGCCAGTTCCATGAAAGGAACCATGTGCACTTGTAGATGAGGGATTATGGTCAATATTGTCAACAGCAGCAGCGGTGAATAGGTTCCCCTTAAAGTTCAGTGGGCATACAGCCTCTTCTACTTCAAATATCTTGCAAACGCCACTAGCCAAATCAGATACAACAGACATCAAACGTTCATATGATACACACACACCAACATCAAAATGTTTATCAATTAAAGACTTTTTCCTAGTAGCAGCATGGACACTACGAGCTATGTACAGAGGTAATGGTGTTTCCTGTTTCTTGTTGTGCCGTACCGCAACAGGAACTTGGCTGTGATTGGTATGTTTATGTTGGACACTGTTAAAAACAATCAGCTGCGCAATACTTACTGCTACAGTACCTACACAGAAAAAGCAAAATGGAATGCCTGGTAATTTTATATCACTGATGTCAGATCTTGTGCATCGGCGTTTATTTACAGAATTCGTAAAGGCGTCATCGCCCAACTGGTCTGACAGCATATTAGTGTGACCTGTCAATGAATTGCTAGTAAACGTTTTATAAACAATAGAACACTTACGTTGCAATTCTCTAGCACTAAATTTAGAACGACACGATGTGTGCCATTTGGCTTTATTCAATCGGAAAGTCTCAAACAGACCTCCATCAGTGTCTAGCCGTGAAAGAACGACGGAAGGTGGTAGTGACCCGATCTTATCAAAATCTAGCAATGCTGTTGCCAAGGACTCATATCCAGAACTTATGTCAATGACAATTGAATTAGCAGGACACTGTAGCTTTTCGCGTGTTTTATTCTGGCATAACAAACACTGCGCCCAATCCACCGGCAATACAGATCGGTACCAGGTCGACTAAAGTGCACCGTTTAGACATTGCATATATTTAAATTCTAACCTTACACACAAAATATTCAAATGCATAAAAATTTACTATATCCTTGTTCAAGAAAATAACGTTTTTGTGCAAAATACAATCTAAATACAAATTTAAAGAAGTTTTATTGACAATCTCCGATCATGAAATAGTTTTACAATTCTAGCTGTCGCCTAAACGATGTCTGTTTATAGCCCAAAAATCCGCACAAATGGTCGAACTAATAGAGAAAGTACCGCATTTATGGCACATTTTCAATAATTTTTTTAGTTATGTTCCCGATTGAATTTTGTGATGCCTCTGGCTGAAAAGTCTTAAAATATGTTTCTCTTGAATACAAAAAAGTTTGTTGCTTTTATCCACAGTTTGAACAATGCACGAAGCTATCGTCCTCACTACAAGCCGATTTGACCAAAGTGACGGTCTCTTTCTTTCCTTCTTTTTCTTTCTCTCCTACTTTTTCATATGTTATCCAAAATTCATTGTTTTTTTATTTTTCTTCAACCCTATTTTTCCGCCCCTGCAAAAGTGCCGCCCGGGGCGACTCGCCCCCTCTGCCCCCCCTTCGGTACGCCACTGCTCTTTAACTCCGAGTAGGCCTATGATTTTCTTACTCGACTTAGTTCTCTAATAGAAAAGCAAACAAACGCCGCCCATACCATCGCTGACGGCGTTGCCATACTGCTAGTGGAGCGCAGGGTGAGAATTGTTGGGGGTTGAGGGGTTCAACCCCGAGTCTTTCTTAAGACCCCCAGTTAAGACTTCATTGCACACCCAGGGGGTCGTTTCAAAACCCCCAGTTGTGCTAGTGTGATTATATTGCACATATATTTTAGCATTTTCTTTCACAATTCACTTTGTGGGTTACTACTTACTAAATTAAAGTAATGCTCTGGTTTATTGTGAGAAAGCAATGCTCTGGTTTATTGTGAGATTTGTGACCATGTGAATTGTATACTAATAAATTTGGTGATGACATCACTTTACGGAGTTTAAGTTTTCTATTGCATTTTTGAATTTTCTTAGTTTGCAAAACATGGATAAAATATTCAACTCCACATGGATCAAACTCATCAAAGTCTGACTGGGAAGTCAGTCTGCTGTCTACAATTTGTACACTGGTGGAGTGGCAATGCCACATTATCAATATAATTAAGCACAATCATTATTTCTAAAACTTGGCTTAAAATGATCTAAATCAGTTTCAAAACTAAGAAATACCTTGAAGCTCACATGAACAGTGAAGATTTACAGTTCACTGAATTATGATATCAAGGTTTCATTGAAATTTTTAGTAACGAATTACGTAATAACTCCAAATGAAACATTATGGTGACCACAGGAAGCACTGCATAAACACTACTACATCATCGCTGAAGTAACTAACGTAAATAGTATACCATACGAATCAATAACTGACTCGCCGAAAAAATATTCCAGGTAGCCAAAGTGCCTTCCCCCTCAAGTCGCCGCCCGGTCGCACCCCCTTATGCCGCCGCTGAAAACAGGGGAGAATAGAACGAAAATTGTAGGCCATGAATAGTCACGAGTTCCGTCGTAAGTCAATAACTAGAAAACCCTCGAAAAAGTAAGTTACGAAATTCTTCAGATTAACAAACGCCCAGAAAAATTAGCAGGATTATACACTTTACAGATATCCATTCTTGGTTGCTCGCCATATGAAAACTCAAAACTATATGACACTGCATTAAACAAAGTTGCCTACTGAAAATCAGTAGCATAGAGTCTGTAGACTAATCTAGAGTTAAGTGAGCAAATATAAAACTACACCATGATAGAAAAGTTTCAATTTAAAAAAAAGTAATTAGCCTCAACCAAGACATAACAAGTGCCTGTTTTAGCAGACAAAGTTTCTGACAGTCCAACTTTAATTTATACTCAAAGGTGAAATTCTACTCAGTGTTTATATTAAAAGAATGTGCTAACGACAATACCATACAATTACACTTAACTAACTAGAATAGAATCTTCCTCTAATATCAATGCAGCAGTACTACATTGTACAGAGCATTGCTAATTAAATTCTAAAGCTAGGGCAGAAACTTATTGAAGATTTCATGTGCCACATGTTTGATGTACTCTGGTACATTAAAATCACACATAAAACAAGCTGCATTTATTATGTAACACAGACAACAATGACAGTACAATAAGTTACTCATCAGATCAACATTTACTGTAACTTTATCCATATCAATACTGTCAATCCCGTGTGAAATGCCAGTGGAATAATTAGCTTATTCATTAATGGTTTAACACTCCAGATTCAGCTGAACAAATAGGAATTAGAAGGTTGATAAATGCGATAATCCTCCGCAGTGCAGTTATGGCGAGACTTGAAAGAGGATTTGGTGGAAAACAACCAAGCATTTTATCAACAACCACACCACATTTACATTTGACAAAAAATCTTCAAACCTAATCCCTGACAGATAGATTTTGCCACTGGGATGCACAGCTTCTTTTTAATATATACAGTAAGTCTCCTGAGTTTCAGTTTCAAGTGCTTTTGCATCTGTATGGCCTGTGTATTTTGCAAATTAAAAAACTAACATATGCACAAAAGCCCATATGGCCTGTGTATTTTGCAAATAACAAAACTAACATATGCACAAAAGCCCAAAGCAGTAAGAAGTTTTTAACAACTATAGAGTGTGTTCTGTGACAGCACCAATGCTCAACTCACCAACTGTAATCAAATTTCCGTTCAGCTGGTAGATTCTAATGCCACAATGCCATGGATAAAAATGTGATTAACACTAAAGTATTCAAATACTGATGCATCTATATATTACATAAATTACAAGCTATCAATTAATTTTGTGAAATACTGTAACACAAAGTCCAGATCACAATAAAAAGTGTTGTTCAGGCAACAATTTTATGATATATAATAAAAATTGTTATTGTGATTCTTATTGCTGTGATTATTATTTTTAATGTAATTATGCCCATATTAGGTCTATCATCAGTTTATTAGTATAATACATTAAATCAACAATTTAATTGATGGCTGCTGATAAAAATCAAACTTCCCTCAAAGTTCCACAATTAATAAGAAAAACATCATAAGATAAACTTTAGTAGCAGAATGCAGAATCTACAGCATGGTCACCAACGATTAGATATGACTAGTTTTTCTACA
Organism: Allolobophora icterica; assembly: GCA_963556255.1. Lineage (NCBI taxonomy): Eukaryota > Metazoa > Annelida > Clitellata > Crassiclitellata > Lumbricidae > Allolobophora > Allolobophora icterica. The sequence continues at coordinate 19,669,226 of OY744606.1, forward strand.
CAATTGCACCTTTCTCTAACACTGTTCAATTCAACAATTGTTAATGTTACTTCCTGGTACAAGCAGCCCTGCATGCATATTACTGTTTGAAATAGCTGGAAACAAGTGAAATGTCATGTATCAGCTGTGACTAAAGTTGCAGTACAGGTAATATCAAATTATTACTGGATATGATGCACTTTATTTGTGACTATTTCTACTGATTGGTTTTATTCAGTTGAAAATTTTAGCAAGCCATTGCTCTGCTTGCTCTCATTTCTTCCACTGTGAACAAATCTGTCACTTTCAGTATTCACAGAAATTGCTTTTCCATCAAATCCATACATCGTTACTGGTTCCTTGAAGTCAACAAACCCTTTTTTCCACTCCCTTAACAAAGATTTGGTATTATCAACCGGTTTGCCTGAAAAATGAAGTCCTGGTTCCCTACGATTGACTGCCAAACAATTCTTTGTTGTATTATAGCATGCATTAAGATTGTTATAGACTGTATACAAGCGATTGACATTGCAGTAATAAATAAACCACATAGTCCACATTGTATGGGACCGTTTCTCTTTCTGGAACTGTTTGAACCATTTATTCATGATTAGGCCATCAACATACGGCTGAAAATTTGAGTCCTTGATAACACGGTGGTACCAGTCCTGAAACTCCAGCCAATGGTCAGGATTTGGGGCATATCCCCATGACCCAACAAGATTGTAAAGATATGCAACGCCATCTGAAGACAAAGGAGTGAAGGGTGCACCAGTACTAGCTACAATCAGACCTTCACTTTGAAGAGTTATGCCAGCTACATCAGTCCTTCGGTCAAAGAACTTACGAGCAGATTTAAGCCATCGATACGAATAAGGAGATATGCTTATGTCATCCTCAAGAATCAAAGCAATTTCTTCAGAGCCATTTCCTGCAGGTCTCCAGGTGTCTATCCATTGGCCCAGAATGCCCACATGCTCTGGCTGGATATGAACCCTGACTTCACCATTTTTCCAGTGGAAGCTTTCCGCTGTTGCCACCGTTTCTTTATCCACCGTTTTTCCATCTGTTCCTCTATCGATCCAGATCTCAAGTGCAACTCGATCACCGTCCGTATACAGATCATTGAGAGAATTGAGCAACTTTGTCAGCGAACGCCAGCGATCAAATGTCAGGACAATAATGCGAAGGTCAACTGAATTCGGATATTGACAAGGGACACCAGCTACACACGAAAAGGAATTTGCAGGTCCATCTGATATATCACCTGTGGAAACAGAATGCAAATTACATATGAATGCACAATGGCAAATTAGCTTAATAACACTAATTATCTAATGCCTTTAATGCTCAAAAGTGAACCCACACAAAATACAGTAAAACTTTGCTAAAAAAATTAAATTACTGTGCTAATTCGGCTTACGCTCAGCAAAGCCATGCAAGTCAAAGATACCGAAATATAACTTGCGAAAATCATTAATGTGAATTAAACACAGAGGCACTACATATTAACCGACTCTTTTGCATAGCAAACAGCAGCACACGTCTAATTGTATATGCAGCAATGTACTGTAAAGGCATTTCTTTCCCATTTTTATACATAACTGTCAATATTGGCAATATGTATCACATATACCTGTACTATGATAATGTCCTATTTCATGTGTAGTTATATACGTATAGACATAATTATATGCATAACAGATATAGAGAATTCACCACAACCTGAGATAGCTATTGGTTAGGTCTACCACAATAGTAGGGTTCTAGCGTAATACTCCTGTCCCCTCCCTGCCGGCCAAAGTACCGACCCAATAACCCTCAGGAAAATAAATCCCCAGTTTAAAACTCTAAAACCAATAACACAATGGGCAATAACCGCCAAAAAATAACCCATCCAGTTAAAAAAACCTAGACAATAATCCACATAATTAACAAGTAAGCCAATTAAAAAAATATTTAACACTTTTTTTATTTCTTTTTTTTATTTCTTTTTATTGCTAAATCAAAATTAATGGCAGTTTAGATAAGTAAGTGAGAATACTTGGACAGTTGTTGTAGTTGGCAATGATTTTCAGTATTTTGGCATTGCTGTCAGCATATAATTTCCATGGTAACCTTATATTTTGTCAAGATTGTTAGTAGCCAGTTTTATCTAACTTGTTGCAATGCCTGCTACTTTTGCAAGTAGTCAAAACAGCCAGAACTTAGATTGTTTGGCCAGTTTAAGTGCCAGATGAGAATTGGAGGTCGATTTGGGCAGAAAACATGCTGAATGGTTACAAATTGTTGGTAATAGTGGTCTTAGGATGCTGCAGGAATGTTTGAAAACTTGTGTTTTGTTTTCAGTCTTCAGCGCAGGAGAGATAGGAAGTAGATTGTTCTAGCAAGAAGTCTTTTGGGAGGTCATTCCAAAGGGCTGGTGCCGCATAGATTAAGAAGTGTTTGCAGAAATTCAGAGAGGAGGGGACTGAAAGCCGTGACGGAGAAAGGCATGATGCAGAATGAACAGAGCAGAGCTGGGCAGTTGGATAATATTAAAGTAGTTACTAGTTGGCAAACAGAATGAGAAGTTTCAAAGGCATTGTAGGCAAGATATACAAATTTGTAGTGGAAGTGCTGAGGAAATTTAAGCCAGTAAAGCGCTTTGAGAAAGCAATGGCACACCAAAAGCCATGAAAACTAAATCAAGGATTATGTGAGCTTATTAAATGCTAATTAAACCAGTTCAAACTCATTTTTGATAAGCTGACTTGATATGTTCACTGGCTTGATCTGCTTGCATTTTAGTTTGAATTGAATTTTAGTCTGAATTGAAGTTTGAATTTTAGTTACATATATCATAACAGTAATTGTAATTAACAACCACACCGGTGTCTAATACACATGGCACCACCTGCTGGCACATCAAAACCAAGCAGTAATCAGGTCAACATCAATTTTCACCCGTCCAAAGGACACGTGGAAGGGTGGCTGGCTAAGGGCCTGATTTCAACTCAACGGAAATATTAGAGTTAAATATTATATTATAAAATGTTTTATAACCTAGCTCCAAAATGTTTATAACCTAGCTCCAGTTTGTTTTATAAACTACGAGCTCCACAGTTCAATGTTGTATAAACTACGAGCTCCATTTTTAAACAATCCTTTGCCGACCAGGAAGCCAGTATAAAGATTTAAGTACAGGGGTTTTATGTTCATATTTTGACGTACTAGTTGTGGCTCTAGGCAGAGTTCAGAACTGTTTCAAGTTTCAGCAAGTTTGACTTATTGATACCCACAAGAATCAAGTTAGTAGACTATTCTATTGTAATATCATAGGTGAAATGCTGAAAAGTTACAAAAGAAAGGCTAGAGAGTATCTTAGTAATTCTAATAATCAGTGACTCAGTCATAATCACTTCTGCATCCGGAAATGGGGTCATTGACCAGGTAACTACTGAAATTTGATCTAATGTATTATCATGTTTTAAATATGCTTCTCAAATCTACATGCCTTTTTTATACATGGATTTCTCGAGGTTATTGGCAGATGCTTTAAACTGGAGAGTTATTTTCGAGGAGGGTTATTGCCCATGAGACAACTGGCTGGGGGGTTTAACTGGTAATGCATCTGATTTCTTTAGATTCTGCTGGGAGATTAGGGTGATGCAATTACTAGTGACCTGTGAATCACAAATTTCATTCAAAACTTTTTGAATCATGACATCATTTTCAAATTGAATCAAATACCACTGTCCGATTCATTTTCGATTCGAATCGAAGCTTCGCAGGTCCCTAGCAATTACATATACCCTAACTGCAGCTGCTTACACAGGTATGTATATTGCCAGCTAAAATGAGGATTACAAACCTCATTCTAAGTCAACACACAAATTTGAGGTATTCTCCATAATTTACATCTACAACCACGAGCTGGCTTCGGTGACATTATCTCTGTTTTTCACTGTGCCATCATCATAATATTTTGTCAAATAAATCTTGAAACCTATATCTTTCTGTAATAATAATGATAGTTTAATAGTTGAATATTGTAAACAATGAGTTTCTTGTTGCAAACCACATTGCACAATGCGACTGAAAGGACAGAAGTTAAACTTCAGGGCCGTATTCATGAGACAGGCGTAACTCTTACTCCTGGCTTAAATCTGGCCTACGCCGGAGTAGCGGGTTAAATCGGTATTCATGAGACAGGCCTTATGCTGGACATAACGCTACTCCGATTCTACCCTAGGTGTAAGTCCGCTATTCCCAGCTTAGCGGCCTTAAACAAAGATGGCGGCCGTCATAATTCGCCGCATTCGATGAGGTTTTAGATGTCAAGTCTTTCAGAGGTGCCGTAATTAGCTCGTATTGTTCACCGACAACGAACTTTATATTGCTTTTCGTTCTAGCTGTCACAAACTGCTATGATTTGCTGAGATGTCTAACGATGTCGCATTCGAAGTGCCGCGCATGGGTTGTTTACTGTGCCGCTACCATAGATTTTAACCAATCCTTGCAATTAGTTTATTTACATGTAATGCCAATTCTAAACACTGATTGTTTCTTAAATGTTTGAAGAAAAATATGTTCAATAAGCAGTGCTTTTTTTCTAGATTAAAAGGTCCCGGAACGGAACAATAGGTTCCGGAAAAAGGTGTTCCGGCGCGTTCCGGCTGAAAAAACACTGTCAATAAGTAAATGATAAAGCTCTAATTTATGTGCAAATACTAGTCATAAATAGTGTTGTTTTGTAAAAACATTCCTTCATGAAAATATGTAATAAAATGAATTGATTATTGCATAACTTCTACATACTTTCTTAGTGTAATTTCCAGAGTCTAGCTTGTCACAAAACTGTCTGTATCCATAACTGTTGTAATGAGGCATAATTACAGTCACCACTATGAATTTCTGAGTTTCCCATGACCTTTTTATTTACTGTACAACAACCATTACTCAAAAACATGTAGGCCTATTACTCTTATCGGAGAATATGACAAAAATGCCGCTTTCAGAGCAACCTATTCAGAGGCGCTTCCAGAGTTACTTTAACCCATGCCTATTTTAATTTTACGTTTTTGTTAAATATGATTCATTTTGGTTTACGGCCGTCTTTTAATCTTTGCTTACTTCAGCTATCGGTAATGACCACATAATTATAAATACATCATAAGCATGCACATAAATCCATAACCACTCAAATCATGACGAGGGTTTTTCGCGCGGGGAAAAACCCAGCGTTTACGCCCGGGAATAGCTATTCCAATGGCTGCGCCTGTCTCATGAATATGGACCACGACTAAGTGCTATTTGGAGAATAGTTACTCCCGGCGTAGGCGCTACGCCTGGACTAGCTTAAGCCTGTCTCATGAATACGGCCCCTGATTACATTATTGTAGTAAGCCATCTCTAGCTCTTGTGCCACTACATTATATTTACTGCCTGGAAAAATTATCAATAATTTCCTGAAAATTACAAAAATACACCAGAAAGAGACTAAATTTCAAGTATTTTAAAGGCATTGTATACAAGAACCATACCAATGTTTAATGCTTTGTCTTTTGAGTTTTTCTATGGCAAAACATACTTGCAGTACAACAGAATCACTCATATCTAAGTGAAAAATTTCTTATAACCCATGTATACGACTCGAACACACTTTTAGAACAAAGATATCGAGGAATAAATTTTCAGCTTATTTGCATTCATATCCAGCAACAGTTTCCGATTGCAAAGTTAAATTCTTACTGGAAAGTGTTACTCCTCTGTCCTTCAACAAGGTCTCAAGGTCACAGCCTCCAGTGAACAGTTGCTTTCTGAAGAATAAGATGAAGTTTAACGCTATCACGCCAACGAGCACAACCAGAAAGACTTTTTTGAAGATACCTCTGAACATCATCATGTGGATTGATGACCATCTGGTCTGGAGACGGTGTGTGGAATAAAGAGAAGAAGAGACTGCCACTGGACATTCTTGGTCAAGATCATTCCTGAAAATATTCAGTCAGGAACAAAAATCTTCAGACCAAAAAAGATAGCACATATCTTTTCTATCCTTTACATCTTATTACAGAAGTGTAAAAATGGCATGTCCATTATTTTATGTGCATACACCTGTGTTCTGCTGACAGGCTTGATATCAAGGCTTGGCATTGGTACACCTTCGAAAAGATTCAAAATTCAATGTCACTACTGAATTTTGGATCACCATTAGATAGTTGCAGATCGTAGCACAAAGGTTGTTCATGACTAGGGTTGCCAGATACATGGGTTGCCAAAGGAGGACACAGAAAGCCGGAAAGGAGGACGCATTGAGGGTCTCCTAAGTAACCAAGAAACGAAGTCACTCTGAAAAGCTGTATTGCTAAAAAAACACAGATGCCGCTCAGCTACCGGAAATAAAATTAGCACTTTGATCATCGATACATTGTAACATTACTCAGATTATGGACTAGAAACTTCTGTAAAATAGAGCTGCAATAAAAAAATAACTAAGTAAGTAGATTAATTAAGCTTGCAGGCCACTTGGGGACAACATGCGCATGTAAAGTCGTTAAAAACGGCCAAAAAATAATAGCAATTAGCCCAATACAACAAACATACAAAATGCCGGACATTTTCCAGGTTTTTAGCTTTGCTTGCCGGACAGAGGACATGAGGCCAAAAAGGAGGACATGTCCTCTTTTTGCCGGACATCTGGCAACCCTATTCTTGACTGGCATTACATAATGGTTCTGAAAAACAAAGTTGTGCCACATGACTTGTATGAGTCTCAGCTAATACAAGTGTCATGTGACACACATGAAGATGGCAATGTGGTGCATCAATGCACAGAAGACATAAGAAAATCTAATATGCATGTAGTTAAATTTTGTAATAACAGCACAAAATACAAATGTATTTGCCTCTTATGGCTAATCTGAGATGAACTGTTTGCCAAGTCCGGTCTCTAACTCTACAGCAATGTCTAGTTCTTCAGAATCAGAGGCAATTAATGGAGTCCAGTATGAAACCATTCGAATACAGACCACCAGACAAATTCAGCATAAAGGACTTGTGAGGGCCGTCTGTAACTGTGCATCTATCATGCATCACATATGTGAAGTAAATGATTGGTACAATTAATATCTTGCTATTTAAGGTCTTTAACAATTAACAACAGAAACACAGCCCTGTTGTACTCTATGGCTGAATATCACCTACAGCTTATTAACAGTGTTTCATTGTTTCCTATGATGTAGCCGATGAACCACCAGACCCAAACGAAAAGCATTGCCATAATTATATTTACGATTGCAAGTTCACTGAAAAAAAAAACCATGAGGCCAAGTTTTTATTCGATGAACAGGTCCCATTCTGTAAAATGTGCAAACACATCAACAGATTAAGTCAAGCACCTTTTAACATACTACCGCTATTCACGTGAGCCAATCTGCATGGAAGTCTAACATCAATCAATATATTGATATTTTCTGCAGTCTCTGCAATAAATCCAGAGACATGTGGAAAATAGCAATAAACTTGGTCAGCACTGTCATTAGCATAACAAAAAGAGCCAGAGCCTGTCTGTCTGTCTGTCTGTCTGTCTGTCTGTCTGTCTGTCTAAGTTTAATATCAGTAGAGGCATTAACTCTGAATTATCAACACTGCCTAAGTCACAGAAAGGCTCCTGCTAGAGACAGCACACGCTTCCCAGCGGCAGCTCCCAGTCTGAACACAATTAACCCATACTAGGGCAAATTGACCCTATCATTCTTCAGCTGTCACTCTCTTTTGGCCTTTTTCTTACGTTTTAGCCTAACGTTGATTTAAGATTTTGTGCAAAGAAGTAAATCGACTATGTAACCATCATACTTGCTATTTTTTCTTTTCTTATACTGCCTGACTGCAGTGCATCAATTAATATATGTTTGACTTACACAATTTTCATTGTAAGGTGAACATTTGTTGTTCCAGTTTAGGCAGATATGAAGAAACAGGTTTTAAATCGATGATATAGTTTATTATGTGTGTTCTATGTTGTTAAAAAAACAACAGCAAGCTGCTTCTCTTATTGCCATTGATTTGCAATTCTAAATTGATTTTCTTCATGTACATACAATGTTTGTGACCAATGGGCAAATAGAAGATGTCATGCCTCATGTTTTCATGTTTTCGTGTTTCTTACATGCAGAAATTTCATAAGTAAGACAGTATGGAGACAGAACCATATCGACACAGCAAAAAGGGTGAAATAGAATGAGACAATATTATAACTTCAAGGAGAAATAGAAAAGCCACAAAGAGAAATAGTGTGAAACAGAGAGACAAGCAACAAAAACATGTGAGAGAGGAAGGCAAAGACAGAAAGAAACAATAGAACACAATGTCCTGGAACAGTTAACACAGGAAGGAACAATGGCTGTAAGTTGAATCTTAAAATCAGGCAGATATTGGCACATAATGAAATGCCAATGCAGAGACCATATGCCCTCGAGCGGTCCTTCACAAACCCTGCCTTTATGAATTGGTGCCACACCACTGAAGGTCCCCACGCACGGACCATTCTAGCCTGAGAGACAAATAATACTACGCAGTCAGAATAGCTGTTCAGAATAATAGATATTGTCAACAAGGAGTGGATGGCATATATATGAGAAGTTCTGTCGGCTGTGTCGTGTTAATCGACGTCTGGCAATACAAGCTTAATCCAAGCAAGTTCAACGCATCGGATTCCTTGGGAATCACTCGTCACCACGAACAACACTCTACCAATTCTAATAGAATTTGGACGAGCTTCATGAGTCATTCAAATCTCAAATTACGCACAGCCTTCTCGGCTTCTGTGGCCCATCCTGCTCCACTAGCATCGACAATCAAAATGGCACAACACGGGGTAAGTCAAGGTCCGTTCTCACAGCGAACGAGTTAGAGGTTTGACTTACCAGCCCGGCCTAAACTCAGAGCAGAGCCGTATCACTCGTCCGCCCTTGACTTCCGGCAGCACATGCTTCGAAGTGGACAGTCGACGATGCAGAGAAGCGATCCTCACAACAGCAACGCATAACGAGCTCCCCAGAAAGACAGATGACCAATTCACGCCACTGATCGAAATACCATCATCTAGCGCACGAAACGCAGCTGCAGCCTCTGCCGAAACGCGGGCCCGGCTTGTCGCACCGGCCAGACCGACGCAGACGCTGCCGTGGCCGTTCGCAGCCCCCGCCTCAGTTGCACGCGGTGCCTCGGTTCGGCCAAGCATCGGCGGCCGTGGCCAAATGCAGCCCATCCCCAGCCCACCGCTCAGAATGGAGCCTCTGGGGACGTATTGATAGGCCCATATTTGCGCTGCTAGAGCCAGCCAGCCAGCCGCCAGACAAAAAGAGACAGAGATGCGAGGGTACTGCGGCTGTTCAAGTACGCCCCACCAGCCGCGCTGTAGAATTTTATGGCAAGCCGATGGTTTGTATAAACAGTGCATCTGGATAGGATGCAAGAAGATACAACAGCGCCGTAAGAAAAGTTGCTACATGGTCAGATCAAGTGCTTAAGATATGATAGCATAGACTACGTATCGTTTCTGATATAGCATAGTGGGATATGACAGCACAAGCAGGGTGGGAATTGTCGGGGAGGAGGTTCACTCCTAATCTTTCTTAGGATCACCAGTTGTCTTCATTGCACACCTCAGGCCAGGGGATCGTTTCCAACCCCCTCGGTTGTGCTAGTGTGATTTAGCATTATTTGACTCTGAGTCTCTAACAAAGAGAAACAATTTTAATGGTGTATCATGTATGCATTTTTTTATTTTTCGCACATCATTTCATTCGCTTGTCACGTATCGTGACTTTATTTATCTATCATATCACTCCTATCCTTAAATCACACTATCGGCTGAAAAAAATCCCCGAATGCATTCATTTCAAAGTTATCCCGTTAACCACTAACTCTCTACCGTAGGCCTATGCTGCTCCCAACCTGCATCCCATGTGGCGGACTGGCCACAAGGCTGATCGATAGATCAGGTGTGCCACGGTGGCCGATTGGTTAGAGTGTTCGGCCTGTAACGCGGAGAGTAGGGGTTCGAGGAAGTTACTGTGTAGAACCCTCAGCAAGTCCTTCACTCACAATATTATTGCTAATTAGTGCCATCGATGTTCCGTCGTATTTATGGTCGTGTGGGACTCGTCTGCACTTTGAACTTTGGAAGGAGGGCAATATCAAATACAGTTTTATTATATTGTATTATGTATAAAGTCCACCCACCCCTACCTAAAGACACTCTGCCGTAGCAATTCCTCTTTCTCTTCTCTCTGGCACCCCGGAATTTGTTCTTCAAACAATGATATAATAATATTCGTGTTTATTCACAAACTCACTGACAAGCAGGGCTGTAGTCGAGGGTATACGCGGGTATACAGCGTGTACTCACCTCTAGACACCGTAAACTCACCTCACAAAATATTTATATTTATTTATATTAAAATGCTGTATGGTATACTCACAAAATACTGTAGCGTATACTCACCTCTAATTTGTTTCGGAAAACTAACCGGTAGCGTGTACTCGCCTTTAATTCTGCCACTACAGCCCTGCTGACAAGTTACATTGAAACATTTAAACCTGACGGGGTGACGGTACAATTATCAAGACCATATTGAACACACTTTTTGCCAGCCTGTTAGGCGCCCACTCATTTTACTGCTGTTCCCTAGGGAGTGGAGGGCTGAGTCGACTTAGAGGAGGAGGAGGAGGAGGAGGAGGAGGAAGAAGAAGAAGAAGAAGAAGAAGAAGAAGAAGAAGAAGAAGAAGAAGAAGAAGAAGAAGAAGAAGAAGAAGAAGAAGAAGAAGAAATAATAATAGAATAAAATAATAATCTCTGGACAACGCTTTACATGATGTGAATAACCCTATTCCGAGACACCCCATCAGCTGATACCCTGGCGAGCAAGTCAGACGACGCACTAATGAGCACTATACTACGCAGCGAGATGCCTGTATACTCCGTGGACTTTGCCCCCTCAAAAACTTAACGCTTAATAACTTACGTCCCCGGCTTCATAACCTTACCCTTCCAAATGATGACGCAAAATCTACCTAACCCGCATGCTATATATAATTATAAATACATCTACTGAGCATCTACTGAGCACGAGATCCGAAGCTAGCCTATTGACAGGGACGTATCTAGCGTTGGGCTTGGGGGGGCTTAAGCCCCCCCCAAACGAAGTTGAAGCCCCCCAAACAAGTCAAGCCGTTGTATGCTTACGGCTAAAATTCGTATGAACACTGTATAAATGTTGCCATGTTCAAGGCTTAAGCCCCCCCCCCCCAAACGAAAAATCCTAGTTACGTGCCTGCCTATTGATTACCTGTAAAACCCACACTTCCAATTAGGCTTACTCTTGTAACAAGCAGCGGTTTGACTGCTGGATTGTCTCAATAAACGTAGGTCCGATATACAATGCAATACCGGCTTTCTTTTAAAGTTATTTGCCGAAGCGTTAATTTAGGCCATTCATACATTGTTTGCTTCAATCACTGCGGATGCTCAGTCAAAACAAAATCGATAGGCACCCGTAGCAACGTACGTCTGCTTAGTCCATTCAGGTATTTCCTATGCTTAGGCCTGCATGCGTTTCGTAAATATATTATACTAGCTAACGGAAGAAACAGTGTTGGGCATGTAGGCCTGCTTCAAAATTGGAAAATCTATCAGTCAGTTCTACAGTGCAAAGCTGCTATCATTATATTTAATTTAAGAAGTAAGAGAGGTCTAGCAAACATTTGCCGGAATTGTGAATGAACCATATTTTGGCCAGGTGATATGCAGCTGTTGTTTTCACATTGCCACGTCAATAGGTGGGCAAACTATTGGGCCAACTGTTGAACTGGGACTGAGAATGGCTGATAACAGCCAACCAGTGCGACGATACCGATCTGTCGTGTCGATGTCGATTAGGCTTTCCGTAGATTTATTAACTCTTCCAGTGTAAGAATTGTAGAAAAAAGAAGGGGGGATGTTAGACTTTGATGTGTTTGATCCACGTGGAGTTGAATAGGCCTATTTTATCCGTATTTTTCACACTCAGATTTAAAATTCAAAATGCGATAGAAAGCTAAAACTCCTTAAAGTGATAGCATCACCAAATTTATTAGTATAGCCTACAATTCACATCGTCACAAATCTCACAATAAGCCAGAGCACTAGGCCTACATAAATTATTTTATTAATTTTATATTATTAGTAACCTACAAAGTGAATGGTGAATATGCCTATGAACAGTTGGTATGAAAACCAGAAATACAAGTTAACACTTTTCTTTCTGGCAAACTGAGGGGGTTGGATACGACTCCCTGGGGTGTGCAATAAAGAATTAACTGTGGGAACCTAAGAAAGACTATGGGGTTCACCCCTCAGCTCCCGGACATTTCCCACCCTGAACTCTTCATACCTTACTTTTACTTCCGACTCCCTGTTCGCAATTTTGGTATTACGGTACTTTTGATCCACATTTCTCACTCTACTACAGTACTACTACATCTCCAACCTCTCGTGATCGTGCTTCTGACGACTGGCACACACAGTAGCTTTTCAAGCACTGGATTTAAATGTACAAATCGTGAGCCTTTTTCAAATCCTCCTATATGGTTTGTCTGGCTTCAGAAAAAGTCTCGGAAAGGCTTCCAGACACAGCATAACTTAGTTGCTGCTGCAGATGGGTTTTCCTGACCAACAAGACTTAATGCATCCGTCCGTAGGTATTTGTCGTAGGCTATGATGAAAACAGGCTTGATAAATTTTTAATTCTTGGGTGTTGTTTAATGACTGTTCATATTGACAGCCGGTCTTGGTCTTGGTCTTGTGAGATCAGTATTGAACCTCAAGACCAAGACTTTGAACCTCAAGACCAAGACCAAGACTTTTGGTCTCAAGACCAAGACCAAGACTTTTAAAAACGAAATCGAGAGCACTCAAGACCAAGACCTTGGTCTCGAGGACAACAAGTCTGGTCTTTTCTATGCACATGAATGAAAGCCAGTTTTGGTCCTTTTAATTTGGGGCCTCTGGAATTCTGGGACCTCTGACGACTGCCCAGCGTGCCCATGCCTTAAGACGGCAGTGTACTGGACTCTGGAACGACCTTCCTGCCGAAATCCGCAAATTTTTGAATCTTCCATCATTGCCACGTAACCGCCCTCCATCATCGGCCTCAGGCCATTGGCGCGTTTACAGAAAACGGGGTCCTCGGCCCAAACATTTTGGGGGTCCATTTTGAACTTCTACACAGACTTGTTGTCCTCGAGACCAAGGTCTTGGTCTCGAGTGCACTCGAGTTAGTTTTTAAAAGTCTTGGTCTTGGTCTTGAGACCAAAAGTCTTGGTCTTGGTCTTGAAGTTCAAAGTCTTGGTCTTGGTCTTGGTCTTGGTCTTGAGGTTCAAAGTCTTGGTCTTGGTCTCGCAAGACCAAGACCAAGATCGGCTGTCAGTATGAAGTCATTAAAAAAACTCAAGAACTAAAAAATTTATCAAGCCTGTTTGCATCATAGCCTACGACAGATACCTACGGACGGATAGGGCCTACGTCTTAAGAATTGTTGGTCAGGAAAACCCATTGGCAGCAGCAACTAAGTACGCCTATCTGGAAAGTTACCCTGCCGAGACTTTTTTCTGAGCCAAACGGTCCGATAAACCATGGGAGGCTTTCAAAAAGGCTCACGATATATACATTTAAATCCAGTGCTTGAAAAGCTACGGTGCGCATGTGTGACAGCGACTTCAGCACCAGTCCTATGGATTTCAAGTAATTTTTCACATGGCGAAATTATTATGAGGCCCCACAAGGCACGTCTTGGTCAGAAAATTCTGAGCGAATTGGTTTTTATAAAATACAAAAGCATTCGGAGTAACATTTTGCATGAAGGACTTTTGTAAATACGATTTCGGAATTCTCTGCAGTCTGCTTTTAAAGTTAATTTGCTTGAATAAAATAAAAGACTCGCGTTTTCATAAAAAAGCGAGTAGTCCGACTGGACAATTTTTTAAAGGAAATGTCTTGCCCTGCATGTGATATTTTGGGGTCTTGGTCTTGGTCTTGGTCTCGAGGTTCAAAGTCTTGGTCTTGGTCTTGGTCTCGAGGTTGAAAGTCTTGGTCTTGGTCTCGATCGAGGTTCAAAGTCTTGGTCTTGGTCTTGAGGTTCAAAGTCTTGGTCTTGGTCTTGAGGTTTAAGGTCTTGACAACACGGCTGCTTCTACACTGAGAGTCTGAGACTCTGGCGGTGCTTAGCCTATCATGTTCTGCTGTGCAAAAACCTTCGAAGTTGAACTTGAAACCGTTCTTGTGAGTGTTATTGACACTCACTGTAATTATGATTAATAATATTTAATAATAATAATATTTATTCTTTAATTAAGCGCCTGCAAACGCACTGCGCTGTACATGTACATGTTATGCGATAAATCTTAACTACTAACAGAACAGACAGCCTGCAATACACGGCGCAAATTGCAGCCTACAAAGCATGTCCGCCTATGGGACTCGATCTCTGTACCTCTCGCACTCTACGCCAGATGTTATCCAATGCGCTATCGGGTAATTAATTAATTAATTAAAGAAGCTATTTTCAAGGAATGTGAAATTATTTGATTTAATGATTTTAGTAATTACAATCATGGGCGTCCGGAGGGGGCATTTGCCCCCTGGATTTTGAAAATATTTTACAAAAATTAAATCTTTTGATTTTTATGATTATTCCAACAGTCCAACACGATTTTCAATGCTTAAAACACTTAATTATTGAGCTAAGTCAGCTTTTCTATGCAAAAACGTCATTTTGCTCCCCACTACAAAAATTTGCCCCCCCTAGAAAATTAATAACCCCCCTAGAAAATTTAGCCCCCGTGGAAAAATTCATGCGGACGCCCATGATTGCAATAATATAGTTTTTATCATTTTATGTAAATGCTAAACTCTAAAAAAATAGTAAAATAGGTTATATTTAAAATAATTAAAAATTCACAAATTTATGTATTTATTATAATTGAAAAAATATTTTCTTTCGTTTGGGGACCCTCTGAGTGTTGGGGGCCCTAGGCGCGCTCCTAGTGCGCCAATACGTAAACGCGCCTCTGCCTCAGGCTCCTCTATCACTCCATAGGTCTACCTCCAAGGCAAGGATTGCCTTCAAGGCTTCCACTGAAAACTAGTCTCGCCGTTTCAAGGATTCCTACCCTGGCCGGACTCATCTGATCCTCCGCCTTCCAATTCTTCTCGACTTAAACTAACCCGCCTTAACAGCTGCTGGACCTCCTCTCTTGATCTGGACCCCTCTGAAACCGGACTCGGGCCTAATCCACTGGGAACTCCTCTGCCTTTACCAGCGCTCGTGATGAGCTGTTGTCCTGCGCTTGCAGTGTGATTCTCGTTAACGTTAACGATAACGAAAATGTTCGTTAACGAACAAAACATGATTTCGTTAACGATAACTATAACTGTAACTAAAAAATATCATTAACTATAACTATAACTGTAACGAAAATAACACTAACGATAATTCATCGCTATTTTCGTTAATGTAATAAAAAGTGCAATATCGATTATTATAATAACAATAATAATAATAATAATAATAATAATAATAATAATTATTATTATTATTATTATTATTATTATTATTATTATTATTACTATTATTATTATTATTGTTATTGTTATAATAATAATAATAATAATAATAATAATAATTATTATTATTATTAATATTAATAATAATAATAATAATTATTATTATTATTATTATTATTATTATTATTATTATTATTATTATTATTATTATTATTATTATTATTATTATTATTAAGGGTTCTTTTCGAAAATCTGTAATTTTCTTTGACATAATTTTGTTAGGGGTCCTTGAATCTTTGACAGTAGCCTACTGTTGTTGACAAGGGGGTAGAGATAAAAAAAACTGCCTAAAATTTGTTAACATGATTAATCGATGACACCATAGGGACCAGGCGGAGCCCCATTGTGGCTAATTGTAACTATGTACTAACTAAAATTAACTAAAATAAAAGTCCAGTAACTATAACTGTAACTATGACTAAAAAATAATACTAACTATAACTGTAACTATAACTAAAATGAAAAACCATTAACTATAACTGTAACTATAACTAAAATAAAATCTGTAAGGAGAATCACACTGTGCGCTTGGCTCTCGAGTGGCGCTTTATAAGTTTGGAGTTTACGATTAGTATTTTCGCATTTTGGAACGACATTTTGTGAAACGGTTGGAGGGCTTATGTCTTTATCTTCATAAAGAAAACGAGTCATAAACGATTCATAAATTAGCTTCATAAACGAAAACGGTTCAATGCTACGCTCTTCGTTATTACTCATCTGAGAGTCCATAGGCGTAATTTGTGGGGGGTACGAGGGGTACCCGTACACGACTTTTTGAACTGGGGTACCGTACCCCCCCCACTTTGTAAACAATGCCAATCAATATTTTATTATTGTGCCTTCCCAGAGATGGTCTCCATGCGAAAAGCGAAATCGGAGAAGAAATTGGTACCCCCCACTTTTTAGACCAAAGTTACGCCCCTGGGCCTACTACTTTTTGATACGTTAATTTCACCTCCTGAATTTAGTTGCTGGTGAAGCTTAAATATGTCGTTCTATATCTAAGTTATAAGGAATCTATACATAGTAGGCCCTATGTAATAACTCTTCTTCTCTGTGCTTCTCATCACCCCTACGTTCTCTAAATCGGCTTAATCTGTTTGTTCCCTGGGTGACTATAGGGTGAGGTCTGCCTTGGCTCAGTGCGGCTCGTTCGCTGTCGTGGGCCCATCCCCTTACGAACTACCTTCCCTTGGTAGGCCCTACTGCGTGGGACCATAATTACTAGGCACTCTCTCTGTTGTTCATCGTTTAAAGTCCTTTGTTTCCGCGAGGCTCACACGAATAGTTTGCAATGTGAGAGGCACTTTATAAATTTCCCTTACCGCGCCATATATTTATACATAATTATATTTAACCGCCCATTGCCTTCGAGTTATAATCTCTTCTTAATAGGCCTTTATTACGCATTCTGACGAATGCAATTTTAGCTAACTTTTCGGAATTTTTTTAATTCAGCAAAACTTAAAACCATGCTGGTTATCTATGCAATCATGAATGCTCATTTCATGATCTTACTCTTTTCCGTAATTGTTTTGCAGTCTGTGAAATCATATGGACTAACAACAGTTCTGTCAGAAAGTATAGAAATAGTTCTCCTTTGGAAAAAATAAACCTTATTTCTTTCAACGAAGTGACTTAAAGTTACAAATGGTATACTTTACTAAGTTTTAGACATTGTTATACTTTACTAAGTAAGTACTAAGTTTTAGACATTTTAAATTTGTAAATTTTAGTTGTAAATTTTAGCAAAGTAACATATTGTTTTGCAATTTGGCAAGCACTCATAGATGTAATCTAATAAAACAACTATGTGCAATGCTTTTGTTCTATGGCACTGCACACTGGGTTTTGAAACAGGGTTAGATTTGGCAAGGACCTTGTTCTTCAAGTTCTCTGCCCTTGTGCAGGTTCAAACGTCCAATGATTCCGTCGAATGATTCCTCCCCTCTCAATGCTGGGTTTACTCTTTCAGTGTACTGCATCCATCAACTATCCAGGGGTGAAAAAAGTTTTTTTTTTTGGTTTTTGCTTTTTTGGTTTTTTAAAAACCAGAAAAGCACAAAATTTGGTTTTTTGGTTTTTCTTATTCTTGTAGAAGTTATTTTAATAACATTGATTTCGTTTTTTTTTTCGGAAATCACAACTAAATTATACTGTGTTCGAGCTAGTATTCATGCCATTTTCTTATGATAAAAATGATCCAAAATCCGAAAATATTAAAGCAAAAAACAACAAACAACAAGCACTGAAACAATAACAAAAAACGGCTTTTCATCTTGAAAAAACATGGTTTTTTGCATCCCTGCAACTATCATGTAGTCCAGCAGCATCCATCTAGTTCTTCCTCTCATTCTCTTTTGTCCCATTCTTTTCTCTATGATAGTTCTGAGTAGGGAACACCCCTTAATTTACAAATCCTCTTACTGGGTCTGTCTTGTATATTGGCAATAAGAGATCTTTCCTCGTCCGCCTTATGCAGCATATCTTTGTTTATTTTATGCTGTTTTATGGCTAGAATCAGAGTTTTTAATTTTTCCAATAAATATATTATCCAGATCTCGAAGTGGCAATTTGCCATAGCAAAAAGTAGTTTAGTGGAAAAAACTGGTAATAACCGGCAAAAACCCTGGCAAAAACTTGCAGGCTGCAGTCATTGGGACCATGACATTCTTTAAGAAATAACAAAAATAAACAATGCTATGGTGCATTTTACTCTGTGTTGGCATTGCTTTCTAAAACTGCTAATCGTGTTCTGAGAGTTAACAATTTCTCAAAGTGTCAGTCACCCACTGTCACTATCAGTATCGGCATAGGTTGACATGTTGATAATGGTGTGACTGCCCAGTTCATCACTGAGTAAATCCAATGTTCTATCTTCAGTGTCCAATGCACGAGGACCGTGAAGCATCTGGTAATAGAACAAAGCTTCGATGCTATTTCATTGTCCAGGCGATTTCTAATGTTATTGTGAATAAACCCAAGGTTAGAAAATATGCATTCAATAGATGCAGAACTTGCTGGGGCTGACAGTAGGTGCACCACAAGAGCTGAAAACTGAACACAGATGTCTAACTTTGTGTCTTTCAACACAGCTATCCACCACTTTTTTTTAGAAATCACTTCCTTTACCGAACCTGTCCTGGACCATCCAAGAGATCAAGCCTGATATAATAAGATGACTGATATAATAAGAAGTAAATGGAAATCTTTCCAGACAATAGTGAACATGTACATGTGGCTTGGTCACAGTTGAATACTAAGACAGGTAGTAATAGTAAAAAGAATATTTATTAAATCTTAATGTGGCAAAAAGTACATTTGCCCACAAAAACTATTTTTTCCAAGCCGGTCTCTAGTTGGCAAAGACTTGCCAACCCTGCTACTATAGCTGCCTTCCTTACCATATACACTGGAGAAAAACCATATATGTGCAATTTATGTCACAAAGCATTTGCACAGAAGGCACATCTGGAATCCCATAAAAGAACCCACACTGGAGAAAAACCATACATGTGCAATTTATGCCACAAAATCATGATTGAATCAGATTGTTTTCGTGTGCTTATTTAATAAGCACACGAAAACAATCTGATTCAATCATGAATTTGTGTTGCTAGACTGCCTATTCCAAGCTTTCCATCTTTCTTTCAAATAATATCAGTGATCTCGGATTTACAGATGGTAACAGAAAAGTGTTCCCGTTGTTCCCTTCTCTCCAGTAACACCTTGGCCATCCTTGTGAAGTCTCTGCATACTTGTAGTTCATGACCATTTTAGACTGTCAACTAGGGTTTCATTATTCTTTGTCTTCAGTTTCCTATTGCATTCCATCTTCCTTCTATTGTTTTATTTTAACAGTTGCATTTTCTAATTCATGCTAGGTTTACAGTAACAAGGAAAGGCAGTAATAGGTGAAACCTATAAATAAGTCCAATGTTTTGGCTGTATTCAAGATCTTAAGATGCAAGCAAGAAGCCATAACAAATCAAACATATACATATGTGACTTGTGTAACAAAACCTTTACATGGAAATCCAGTCTCAGAATCCATAAAAGAACCCACACTGGAGAAAAACCATATATGTGCAATTTATGTCACAAAGCATTTGCACAGAAAACTGCCCTGGTATACCATAAAAGAACCCACAATGGAGAAAAGCCACACATGTGCAATTTATGTCACAAAGTATTTGCACAGAAGACTCATCTGGAATACCATCAAAGAACCCACACTGGAGAAAAACCATACATGTGCAATTTATGCCACAAAGTGTTTGCAAGGAAGACTACTCTGGAATGCCATACAAAAACCCACACTGGAGAAAAACCATATATATGCAATTTATGTCACAAAGCATTTGCCGAGAAGGCTACACTGGAATACCATAAAAGAACCCACACTGGAGAAAAACCATATATGTGCAATTTATGTCACAAAGCATTTGCACAGAAGGCACATCTGGAATCCCATAAAAGAACCCACACTGGAGAAAAACCATACATGTGCAATTTATGCCACAGAGTGTTTGCAAGAAAGACTACTCTCGAATGCCATACAAAAACCCACACTGAAGAAAAACCATATAGATGCAATTTATGTCACAAAGCATTTGCCGAGAAGGCTACACTGGAATGCCATAAAAGAACCCACACTGGAGAAAAACCATACATGTGCAATTTATGCCAGAAAGAATTTGCACAGAAGACTAATCTGGAATACCATCAAAGAACCCACACTGGAGAAAAACCATACATGTGCAATTTATGCCACAAAGTTTTTGCAAGGAAGACTACTCTGGAATGCCATGCAAAAACCCACACTGGAGAAAAACCATATATATGCAATTTATGTCACAAAGCATTTGCCGAGAAGGCTACACTGGAATGCCATAAAAGAACCCACACTGGAGAAAAACCATACATGTGCAATTTATGCCAGAAAGAATTTGCACAGAAGACTCATCTGGAATCCCATAAAAGAACGCACACTGGAGAAAAACCATACATGTGCAATTTATGTCACAAAGCCTTTGCCGAGAGGGCTACACTAGAGTACCATAAAAGAACCCACACTGGAGAAAAACCATACATGTGCAATTTATGCCACAAAGTGTTTGCATGGAATACTTCTCTGGAATGCCATAAAAGAACCCACCCTAGAGAAAGATCATAAAATTGCAATTTCTGTCACAAAGCATATACAGAGAAAACTCATCTGGAATGCCATAAAAGAACCCACACCAGAGAAAACCATACATTTGCAATTTATGTCACAAAGCATGTGCACAGAGGAGTGGCCTAGACCACCTTATGTGAACCAGGGCCGGATTAACCACTCGGGGGGCCCCATGCTATTTACACACGGGGACCCCCTGTCGTATTGAGCATGGAATGATGGGAATGCCGCAAAGACAAGGTCATTGCTGTATGCCATGTTGCTCAACTTAGTAGTCAATGCACATAACGCAACTTTAACGCTTTGCATAATTTGGGACTATCAGTCTTAGATTCTAAGGTCGTTTCAAATGTTTGTTACAGTTGGCCTATATCACAACATGCAATTAGGCTAGGGCCTAGCTTAAAAATATAATCAAAGTTCGAATCTATTCTCTTCAGTTTTAACAGCTCATAAGCACTTGCGACTTTTAGCAGCAGCAAACTGTGTAATAATAATTACCATCAACTGAAATCAGGCTAAGCACCTCAATTTCACAACAAAGAAGTTCCAGTTGATGTAGTTAGGTGTTTGCGAATCATAGAAGTTTGCAGTTTGTTTTTGATAAGTCCCATCTTACTCAAACAGCGTTCACCTGAGGTCATCAATGTCTTGAAAAACACGCAGAGTGATAGAAACAGACATGGGCGTCCATAGGAATTTTTCTGGGGGGGGGCTAAAGTTTTCTGGGGGAAAAATTTTTCAGGGAGGCAAAATGACGCTTTTGCATAGCTACTGACGACAGAAAACGTGACAACTTTCAAAATCCAGAACAGAGATTGCTTCCAGAAGGTTCTCGGTGTACAGTAGCAACACCTGCTGCTTTAGCAGCAACACCTGCTGCTAAAGCAGCAGGTGTTGCACAATCTCTAAATTTTTCAAAATCAGCTAGTTAAACCATTTCGTCAGGAAATGTTTCAGGCTACAAATCTCTTGTAGGCCTATATATGTCGTGGCCAGCCTGCTGGAAAATTCTCAAATCTTGTCAGGTTCTAATCTATCAAAAGCTGTTACAATTTTGAATACATAACGATTCAACTTCACTGTAAACGTGAATTCTCTGCCTCAGAGCCGTCAACAACTTTTCAACATTAACCAATTAAGTTTCAGCACGAAACTTGTCTCTACCTTGCAAAATGAGCTCGCTGCTATGTGTGTGCCAGGAAACAAATCGCTTCGTAATAGATACAAAAGTAATCTTAGCATAGATTATTATATTGATTGAAAGAAGTTGAATCAGAAGAAACGTATGTACACAGCAGGTGGTTGCACGGCTGACATTTCAAATTTGCAATTTGTGTAGTCAAATTCTTGCTTAAACTGAAGCTAGTAAAACTAAGCTGTTTCTTGGGAACAAATAATTTATTTGGTGTTATAAATTCTGTGTTTGTCCTGCAGTATTCCGACTCTAGTTGGGGGGCCCCCTGTAAGCGGGGGACCCCTGCTAAAGTAGGCCTATATTGAGCATACTGGTTAATCCGGCCCTGATGTGAACTCACACAAGAGAAAACCATACAAGTGCTGTTTGTGTCACAAACGATTTGCATACAGTGATGCTCTCAAATGCGATGTAAGAAACTACACTGAATGGAGAAAAAATATATGCATGCAATGTAGGACAAAAATCATTTGCACAGAAATGTCCTCAGAAACGCCATGCACGAAACAACCACAGTGGAGAAAACTATACAAATGCACTTAATGTAACAAAGCATTTACACAGAGTGTAGCTTTCAAAATACGCTAAAGAAGACACACTTGGTGAAAGCCACAGATCTTCCTAAGCAGAGGACGAATCATAGTGCAGCTGAAAACGATTTCTGGAGCTATTCTAGAGGGGTGTCTGATGTTATTGCTCATTTAATTTCTTAGACCATATGAATGTGGAATTTGTGGCAAAATGTTTGAAATTGAGGATTTTATGGAACATTATTATGTTATCAGAACACATTATGTTATCAGAACATTATCATTATATTATCTTAAGAACATTATCATTACATGTATGTTATCATCACTGCTGTGATGCTCCGTAGATAGATATATTTCTTGAAATATTATAAATGTATGGGTTTAATTAGTTTCCTAGAACAAAGAAAACAGATTAATTTGCAAGTCTATAGTTCCGTCTATTGGCTTTACACGAGTTTGATGTTGTAAACATACGTTTGATTCTCGTCGTCATATTTCGTCAATGTCTAGGCTTAAGGTATACACTATACCATTACCAGCTATTCCTTCTGTCTGCCACCAGTTATGATGTTTCGACGTAACTTCTGTTACTAGAATGGTATGGACAACATTGAGCCTGGAGGACGAGAGGTCACCCCGATAGGCCTACGGATTAGGGGAGTGCGAAGGTTATGCAATTGCGAACGTCCGCATCAAAATTTAAACCTATAGGCCTAGGCCTATATTATCGTCTGTACATAGCGACATCTCACTTGGCAGCGAATTTATGGGATGAGTTCCTTCTTCACTGCCACCCGTTTGAATGGGATCTAGATCATTTTATATTCGAGTCACGGACTGTTCTTGCTCTTCATGCATACATATAAAATATCTAAAAAAAGTCGAGATCGGTATATGAACCGATTTTCTAGCCCACAGTGACGTCATGAGTTAACGCAGGTTGTGATCGACTTTGAGTCTCAGCAATCCAACCTGTTGACAGAGGCGTGTTTTAAATGAACGATTCTCTCAACTGATCTAATTTTAACGATGAAGGTTAATAGGTTATTGTCAAACGCAGATTTTTTTGTCTTTAATCTATTATTTAGGAAACGGCTTCCCATAGTGCCAATGGCCCGGTGACCTAGTTTTAGACTGCGTTGTTTGAGTGATGCATCTGAGAATTGGTAATTGCGTCTGTCTGCGACATTCATGAGTGTCAGAAGAGTCCATTGTCTTTTGCCACGAAAGCAATCCGCGCATTAAAATGTCCCTCAACGTTTATTGTATACTTGGAAATGTTGGGATAGACAGTAAATGTAATTCATTTGATTATGGGGTTGATTCATAAGCGATCGATTGGAAGACCAATCGAACGACATATCGATTATTCTGCTCGGTTCAATGACTGACCGACTGCACTGGATGATCAATTGATCATGCAATTTGCCACTGGTATGCCTACGACCGCGCATTCGGTCGTTAATACAGTCATTAGGGTTTATATTAATTGACGAACCAGGATATAAATTTCTGGGCTAAGCCTCGAGCGGTATAGCCTATATCAAACGCGGCAACGCCTCGATCTGGAGGTTTGTATAGCATTTTTCATGCACCCTTATGCATTTAACCCCAGTCCTTTTGCTTGCTTCGTGCACCTAAAAAGTAAATATAATTTATGGGAAACTGAAAAAAATACCACTGTCATGTGGTCACTATTATCCCGCTTTAGGAATGGCTGGGCGCTGCATCTTCATTCCACTTTACAGCGGCGGGGAGGCAAGGAGAGGGACATTGGATCAGCATTTGCGTCGCGCTCGTCATTACCCGGCTAATTGTAATCGTAATCTCGAGATGTCTACAGCGTCCAAAACAACGAAGTCGCGGGAATCAGCTTATTCACAGGTGTTCAGTCAAGTCATAATCGATAGGCGGGGCGGGGGTGAAATCGGTTCCAGGTCAAGATCCAAAGGGGTCAATCAGACAGACAAGCTGCTGATACGGGGGTGGTGTTTAGGGTTGAAACGGCGAGGGAGATAAGGGGAAGAGGAGGAATCGGGATAGGATTTGTGAAAGCGCAGTGTTCAGTTTTGAGTGAAAGACCTGTGGAGAGATAGTAAGACGGGAAAGCTAATGATCCAACTATGGGTGTCCGGAGGAGGTTTAGGGGGCATTTGCCCCCTGGATTTTGCAAAAAAATTACAAAAGTAAAATCTTTTGATTATGACTATTATAACAGTCCCAACACGATTTTCAATGCGACAAAATTATTTAGGTAAAGTCCTTGATCATTATTTGTTTTTAATTTTTTTTCTATGCAACTTTTCTCTATGCAAAAAGGTCATGTTGCTTCCCCTAAAAAAACATTTGCCCCCTTAAAAATTGTGCCCCCTAAAAAAATGTTGCCACCCCCTTAAAGATTCCTGCGGATCCCCATGGATCAACCAGCGGAATTCCGGTTACGTGCCATTAACGACGGCGACATCAACCCCCCTCCCGACATGCTGCTGTCCTCTTTGCCTTTCAAAGCCGCAAGACCCTGCAGCCCTGCATGAGAATTCTTCAATTCAACGCCGAGAGTCTTCAACAGTCAAAGGCGAATTCATCAGCACTATAGCCCATCGGCAGAACATTATCCGCTGTGCTGCCCTGGAGCACTGCAGACAATAGCACATTGTCGATGTCTGTTCGTAAACTCGTTTCAGTGGTGGACTATCAACTCCATCTCGCTAATAACGCTTGCAGCTGACTGGGCTCGAACTGCACACGCTAGATGAAGACCTTATGCCTGATGGCCCAAATGACGCTTATTGGCCCAGTGTCACTTAGTGGCCCCAATGACACTTACTGGCAGGGGCGTAACTTTGGTCTAAAAAGTGGGGGGTACCAATTTCTTACAAATACGAAGGAAGGCGGAGACTTCGATCTCTGGGAAGGCACAATAATAAAATATTGATTGGCATTGTTCAAAAAGTGGGGTACAGGCACCCCTCGTGCCCCCACAAATTACGCCTATGCCTTTTGGCCCCAATGGCCCTTAATCTGGGCCCGGATACGTTATCGTTGTTGGCCATCTACCTGGAATAGACTTTCTTTAAATCTGCGTTTTCTTCTAGCTAAGGACACAGCATAGTAGGCCTACGCACATCAATGCTAAACGTGAACTCGGAATTTCTTATCACTAATTATTATCATTAATTTATAATGTCCGTTACGCGCCGGCGTCTAATGCAACCGATGGCGCACCAATGCCAAACGTAATGAGGTCGAGTTGACCAGATATTGATCGGCTACAGAATTTCAGATGAAAAATGCAGTTTCAAGAAACCGCAGCTTTGATCGAGTGATACGGATCACATAGGGTCTACAGTGAATAGGCCTACCAAAATTGTGTAAGAAACATAAGCAAAACTGATTGGCTATGTTTTTTGTTGTTGTAAAGTCACCACAATCGAGCTATCACATGTATACAAGCGTGCACACATGCAAACACGTACATACGTGTATGCATACATATTAAACCAACCAACATAGTTTCATCCATGTTTGATAACCGAGTATCTCTGCTTCATGTCGCGTTAGGAAAGAAGAATGAGGATTGCAGACTGAAACGCGGTTAATGTAACCGACTGACATTCCCTCGGCTGATGACTGAGCGTGCAATGACACCTACGCATGTTGAGATATCCTTCACTCCACCAGGACTACGATCATTCGATAATGTTGATGACTGGGCCGGGTGATCGCCGAAGGGACCTTCAGTCAGTAGTATGCATTTGGTAACCACTCCTTGGAGACGCCACTGTTGCATGCATAACCAAATCCCTGATGTTACCATCGCAGACGGCATACACATGTAGTTCCGAACTCAACATTATCCAAACGGTTGATCTGAGTTGCACGAATATTGTCCAAAACCGAACAGGCTTACGAAACAACAACGTCACGCGGACTCTGACACAGAGATCGTCCGAATATTATATTATAAGACTTATCAAGCAAAGTTCGCATGTGACAAACTTAGACGCCCAAACTGAACGAGACTTAGCCTACTAGAAAAAAAGCACCGTCTACAACTATAATTCAAAATTTATTGACAACAATCACTCATGCATGGTTTTTGAGTGTTTCTAAGCACTAGCTGTCTATGCTTTTGTGTCTGTTACACTGTTATAACATTTCTTCATTTCTCTGCCTTCAGACGCAAAAAAGTGATCATACTCGGTTTCCATTGTATTACGGGAGATCGATGTGTTCGTTTGTATTTGGCACTCAGTCAGGCAAGCATGCAGTGCATGCATCTCAATTGTGTCGATTTCATCTGCGTCATGGACAAATGCAGCCAAAGACGAAGTGCAGCAAAACGGAAGAGGCACTTGGTTTAGAGATCAAGGCAGAGGCAGGCGAAGGACCAAAGGCAGAATGGAGACAAGGCGGCTCAGCCGCGGCTGACAAGTGACGAATGCAGGAAATCCTTATAGCTATGCGGGGGAAAGAGGACTCGACTGTATAGAAACGGAAGAATAGGAAGACACAGTGGCAGAGTCAGTGAAAGAGAAATGCAAGCAGAAGTTTAAAAATAGCTGTTATGCTTGACCATGGGAAAGACACAGGCCTAGCGCAGACTAGTGATAGTCTTTAGGGCAAGAACCACGAACATCGGTGTTGAATGCGATCAATAGGCGCCTAAGTGAATCGTGGATGACTGAAAACAAGCCAATTATGCAAATCTATGTATGGGTCTGGGAAGTGTAGGGGAGGGGTTAATCTCTACTAAAACAGCTGCTGCTGTTCCTCTCCTCTGATCTCAGTCCACCTCTATTGTCATGACACACACACACACACACACACACTGTCCACTCTTGTCACGACATTTTGTCCACTCTTGTCCTGGTTATCGATTACATCCTGCATGGTCTCGTGACTTGCGATGACAAGCACACGATACGCTGCCTTACAACGTATAACAAACTACAATATTCCAATTTTACTCTTCCATTCTTTCCTTCTGTTTGACAAACCGTCTCCAGTAACCGTTGTTCTTAATGTCGTTTTCTTTTTATCCCTCTCAGTTCTAGTTTCTGTCCCTGATCAAGCAATCTATACAGTTGCATTTCTCCTTTCTCTACCTTTGCGTTTCTCTAGTCTCTTTGCATACCTACTTCGCTCTCTTTCATAATTAATTTCTTTCTTTCTACCTGTTCCTATACCTGTCTCGTATTTCTTGCGTTTTGTATACCTGTTTTCAGTGTATTTTTTCAGGGAAAAAAGGTTTCGGAACGGAACAATAGGTTCCGCAACGGAATAATTATGGGCAGGCTAACATCCCGAGAAAAATGGGATTTGGAGGGGTCTCAATAAACACTGAAAACAGTTCAAAACACTTAAATTAAATTAAAATAGCTAAGTTATTGTTTTTATTATTAAAGTAAATAAATTATTTTTTAGTACCTGAAAAAAGGTGCCGGAACGACGTTCCGGCTGGAAAAAAGCACTGCCTGTTTCTACCTGTCTTCCTCTTCTTTTGCTTGTGATTCTTTCTACTCAGTGGCATCGATCTATTCTGATCATTGGGGCGGACTCGTCTCTTTCCCCATTCACTCCTCAGGTATACCTACCAGCGTTTCCACGAGTATTAGATTGGACACATATGGGCTCTATACGGATCCCATGTAGGACTGTGGGTTTGATATGGGTTCCATGTGGGCCTGCTAGCAGGTTGGGTAACGAAGACCGCGCGTAAGACCTACCATAACTTCGCTGGACAATTTTTGTGAAGACCTTGATGACGAAAATGTTAGATATGGAGAGACATAATCATGTGCGCCCAAGTTAGATACTGAGGAATATCGACCCCGTCACAAAGGGATTGACGACTATGTTGCTACGTTTGCGTAGGCTACAACTCATGCTGTCTCTAACCTCCACGTTTGTTGTCAAGGATACAACAGCGTTAATTAAGGAAGACATCAATAATATGAACCTAATAACCTTATTGATCCCAACGCTCGATCTAAATCCACCAGCACAGGGTAATGGCAAGAACAAATATTGATATCTCCAACATAAAGAGAGAGAGAGACAAACGGACAAAGAGGCAGACAGAGAAAGCTATAACCGCGGAGACAGAAGGACTGTCGCGTGAGGAGATCGACGACAACGACGAGATGTCATCATCATCACGATGGAGGCGTCGTTGGCGGTCGAGATAGAATGATGACGGACGAAAGCCAGTCTCCACTTGGTCAACAATGAAGGCAGCGAGGCCGAGGTGTAATCGGACACCACACAGCCAAGGTGTAATAGGACACCTCGCGGCTATGGTGTAACCAGACACCGCCCGCGCGGCAGGCGAGCGACGACCCGCGGCTCGAAGAGCAATCTGACACTAATTGACGATAGCTTGACGTGGGGAGGGGGCTGACCGATGCACGCTGAAGTTCCTACTTAACGGAAGGAAAAGGAGAATACGGGACTTGTACTACTGACGAGCCCGACGTGTGAACAACGGTCGAGCGATCAACAGCGAGAGGAACGACCAGCGGGGCAGAGTAAAGTCCGTCAGGTTCAGAGACTGGCGCAAAGAGCGATCTGTAGTTAGGCTGTACGAAGCAACATTGAGATAGTCCGATTTAATATC
Source organism: Allolobophora icterica (assembly GCA_963556255.1). Classification (NCBI taxonomy): domain Eukaryota; kingdom Metazoa; phylum Annelida; class Clitellata; order Crassiclitellata; family Lumbricidae; genus Allolobophora; species Allolobophora icterica. The sequence continues at coordinate 19,698,383 of OY744606.1, forward strand.
TAAACGCTTTAATACTACGTGGAAGCTCCCGTAGAGTTATTGTATATATTTGTTTCTTTAATTAAATTCATTTATTAATTAAACAAAGTTCGTCGTGAATCTTCTATAGAAAAGTTAGGCACGGTAAATAAAAGTGCAAGTAAAAGAACAAGCAGTCGAGGGTCGACATCAACACACGGCAAACAATCGACTGGAAACCTTCGATTGCGACATTGGCGCAGTCGACAGGGTTTTCAACTGAAGACGTCACGACGAAGAGCGGAACCGGAAACGGAAAAGAGGAATCTCAACAGATCGGGACCAGCGGCGAATACAACCCTTCGCAACTGGAGAAATCGAGTGCCGGACTCCGAAGACGAAGGACTCGAAGGAACCGACAACAACAGTCAAGGACGAGGAACAAGAGCGCCAACGGACGACCGACCATCGCTAGCAACGACGGACGGGAGTGGCAACGGAGGACAGCGGATCAGCCAAGATACCAAAAGACGGAGCTCGCTCGACGTATTCAGAGGGTAAGTCCTTACTGGTAGTCGTGGTAAATCTGTGAGGTTGCGGTTGAGGTCTGGATGAGGATTGGTGTGCGAATAGCCGAGGCTTTTGCGTAGCTCCTTTTGCTCAGTTCTGTTCTTGTTGTATTTGTGGTAGAATTTTAGGACGTTGTTTTCTTTGATTTCTGACCAGCGGTGACTCTCCTCTAACTTACTTATCTTTTTCTATTAGTGAGCGGACTGTTGGAAGATGGATAAGTTGTCGATAGGGAAAAGAGTGAGGGTGCTGAACATGCCCCGTCACAGACTAGTCGCATATCTGATAAAGATGGGACTAGGAGAGGAGGAATTGGGTTCCATGAGGATGGACCAGCTCCAAGAGGCTAGTGCTGAAATAATTGTTTCTGGAAGGGAGACCCCGCCGGAAGTAAGTGAGAAAGTAAGCACAGGTAGCCCAGGTAGCAGTATGAGCTAGGCAAGGCAAATGCGGCGGGTCATGTTAGAACTAACAATATACCAGAGAGAGGCAGCGGAGAGAACGGTGAGGAGAAGCAGTGAAAAGGAACGCAGGCGGATCGAAGAAAGGAGAGAAGAAAGGCTGAGAAAAGAAGCGAGAGAGGAAGCGGAGAGAAGAGAGAAAGAGAAAAAGAGAAGAGAGGAAGAGAAAGAAGAGAGGCTGAGGAGAGAAGAAAGACTCAGAATGCTTGAGGAGAAGTGGAGGAGAGAAGATGAGGAGAAGCAGGCTGAGAAGCTCAGGCTGCTTGAAGAGAAGCAGAGGAGAGAAGAGAAAGAGGAAGCAGAGAAATTAAGGCTTCGGGAGGAGAAACGGAGCAGAGAAGAGAAGGAAGAAACAGAGAGACTCAGAGTGCTAGAGGAAAAGCAGGCTGAGAAGCTCAGGCTTCAGGAGGAGAAGCAGAGGAGAGAAGAGAAAGAGGAAGCAGAGAAATTAAGGCTTCAGGAGGAGAGACGGAGGAGAGAAGAGAAAGAAGAAGCAGAGAAATTAAGGCTTCAGGAGGAGAAACGGAGGAGAGAAGAAAAGGAGGAAATAGAGAGACTCAGAATGCTAGAGGAAAAGCAGGCTGAGAAGCTCAGGCTTCAGGAGGAGAAGCAGAGGAAAGAAGAGAAAGAGGAAGCAGAGAAATTAAGGCTTCAGGAGGAGAAACGGAGGAGAGAAGAGAAAGAGGAAGCGGAAAGATTGAGGAGAGAAGAGAAAGAGGAAGCAGAAAAATTAAGACTTCAGGAGGAGAAGCGGAGGAGAGAAGAAAAGGAGGAGGCAGAGAAGAGAGAGAAGGAAGTCCGAGAGGAAAGGGACGCAGAGAGGAGACTCAGAGACGAAAGGGACTATAACTTAAGGCATTCGGTCGTAGGACGAATGATAACGTATAGTGAAAGCTTGCAAGGACTCTTACCGAGATCCCCAAGCGACCATGCGCAAATCCCTGGTTTCTTTGTGCATTGTGAAAGGGTATTCGACTCTTGCACTGTCCCGTACGACCTTCGTAGCAGATTACTCTTGACCTGTCTAGATAATCATGCCAGAACAGTGGCAGCCATAATTCTCATGGGCTTGACCCAGAAATCGGTGCCTGCTATGATACCCTGGCGAGCTGAACATCAAAAGGCGCTAGATAAATTCATGCACGATTTGAATAACGCTGTAGGTTCGCAGACAATTGACTACGGCAGAGAGTTTGGTCTATCGACTGACGGTTCAGACAAAGCAGTCGGAGGCTGCTTATTCCAAATTCAAGACGATGGAACAGAACGGCCAATATATTTCGCCAGTTCTAAATTAGATGCTACGCAAGCGCGTGGGTCCACTGTGGAACGCGAAGCGTATGCTGTAATCTTTGCGTTGAAGAAGTTTAGGAATTGGATTTTTATGTCAAGGACCACCCTCTATTCTGATCACAATCCCTTGACTTTCCTAACTGCTTCTACGCCCACAAGTGCTAAACTTGCGAGAGGGGCTCTGGCCCTCCAGGACTTCGATATTTCTTTTGAATATCGACCTGGGGCGCTGAATATTCCCGCTGATCTTTTGTCCAGACTATGATTGAGGAGAAGGCGGACTACCATGTAAGGCACCGCGACAACTGTAAATAATAATTACTAACTGTGCTGTTATTTTGTAATTTTTATGGGAACCACGAGGACATGGTCTGGAGGAAATCGGCGGAGGGAACGACATCATTCTCAGCCGGGAGGCGAACCAATGACTGGCTTTGTCCTCCCCGGGAAGGGAGGTGTCGCGTGAGGAGATCGACGACAACGACGAGATGTCATCATCATCACGATGGAGGCGTCGTTGGCGGTCGAGATAGAATGATGACGGACGAAAGCCAGTCTCCACTTGGTCAACAATGAAGGCAGCGAGGCCGAGGTGTAATCGGACACCACACAGCCAAGGTGTAATAGTACACCTCGCGGCTATGGTGTAACCAGACACCGCCCGCGCGGCAGGCGAGCGACGACCCGCGGCTCGAAGAGCAATCTGACACTAATTGACGATAGCTTGACGTGGGGAGGGGGCTGACCGATGCACGCTGAAGTTCCTACTTAACGGAAGGAAAAGGAGAATACGGGACTTGTACTACTGACGAGCCCGACGTGTGAACAACGGTCGAGCGATCAACAGCGAGAGGAACGACCAGCGGGGGCAGAGTAAAGTCCGTCAGGTTCAGAGACTGGCGCAAAGAGCGATCTGTAGTTAGGCTGTACGAAGCAACATTGAGATAGTCCGATTTAATATCTAAACGCTTTAATACTACGTGGAAGCTCCCGTAGAGTTATTGTATATATTTGTTTCTTTAATTAAATTCATTTATTAATTAAACAAAGTTCGTCGTGAATCTTCTATAGAAAAGTTAGGCACGGTAAATAAAAGTGCAAGTAAAAGAACAAGCAGTCGAGGGTCGACATCAACACACGGCAAACACACGACAGGGCGACCTTCGATTGCGACAAGGACAGTCACGGCAGAAATATAGGAGCAAAAATAACATATAGGCCTAACTTAAGCTATTAGACCACTACATAAATGCAGGGTGATGTGATCTTTAAATCGGGAAAAGTCTTAGAGACAGCAATTTAAATTAAAGGCTAAGCGTTTTTAATAGAAATCCCTTTACGTGAACATTGTTGTATCCACGACTGAAAAATGTGGATAATTGTTTTCAGAGTTTGAGTTATAATGATCTGTTTACTGTCCCCTATATGGTCAGTGGCACAGTTTTCCTCGTTTTGCCTTAACTGCCCCCTCCTTTAAATTATGCGTAGATTTAGGTACAAACGTGATATATATATTTACACAGTAAAATAGAAAGCTATCAAGAAAAGCATAGGTCCATCGGATTTCTAACGTCAACATTTATTCGCAAAAGGCTTTATTTCATATCATGTAGTCTGTTGTATACTGCGTCTCTTTGGAATTCAGACTGTTTACACCTTCCTGAGACAATAACGTCACGGTTCAGTGAGCCAGCGACAAGCGAAGGTCTTCAGCTTGGCTTCCACCGTCCATTGTAGACAGGTCGGGATTTGGCGGGCTAATGAAGCTCCATCCTGCAAGACGAACCTAGTGGCAAAGGTCTAAGGCAATCAGGGTCTGCCATCATCCTAATCGTAATCCCAAGAATAAAGCAACGCACAATAGAAACCAGCTTATTCACAGGCGCTCAGTCATAACAAAATCAACAGACAGGTAAGCAGAGCTGTAGTTGAGGGTATGCGCGGGTATACAGCGTATACTCATCTCTAGAGATCGTAGGCCTATAGGCTACTCACCTCACAAAATACCTATATTTATTTATATTAAAATACTGTAGCGTATACTCACAAAATACTGTAGCGTATACTCACCTCTAATTTTACCACTACAGCCCTGCAGCCTGCTGCAGGTAAGGTCGGCATAGGTTGCAGATCAAGAACCAAGGAACAGGCGGGCAGACAGACGGCTCCGGAGGATGGTGTTTACAACTGGAGCGGACAGAGAGGTAAGGGAAAGAGGAAGAATAAGATTAGGATTTGTGAAAGAGCAGTGTTTTCAGTTTCTAGTGAAAGCCCTGTAGAGAGAGAGAGAGAGAGAGAGAGAGAGAGAGAGAGAGAGAGAGAGAGAGAGAGAGAGAGAGAGAGAGAGACAGACAGACAGACAGACAGACAGACAGACAGACAGACAGACAGACAGACAGACAGACAGACAGACAGACAGACAGACAGACAGACAGACAGACAGAGAGACAGAGAGACAGAGACAGAGACAGAGACAGAGACAGAGACAGAGACAGAGACAGAGACAGAGAGACAGAGAGAGACAGAGAGAGACAGAGACAGAGAGAGACAGAGACAGAGACAGACAGAGAGAGACAGAGAGAGACAGAGACAGAGACAGAGACAGAGACAGAGACAGAGACAGAGACAGAGACAGACAGAGACAGAGACAGAGACAGAGACAGAGACAGAGACAGAGAGAGAGAGAGAGAGAGAGAGAGAGAGAGAGAGAGAGAGAGAGAGAGAGAGAGAGAGAGAGAGAGAGAGAGAGAGAGAGAGAGAGAGAGAGAGAGAGAGAGAGAGAGAGAGAGAGAGAGAGCTGGAGCTGAGGGTTTGGCGAGTTCTTAGGATGGATCATATAATTAATTGTCTTAATTCTGACGTGAGTTAATTTCAGAGAGGCGGGACAAAGAGTTCATGGAGTGCCAATCGGTTAGAGTAACCGTGTGTTGCGAACACTTCATTCAGATGTCGTCGTTCCTCAACATCAGCAAAAGAACTCAGAACTTGACATCAGTCAGGGAATTTGTCGACTCAGTTCTACGCGCGGCATGTGCGACAAGATGCTGCTGAAGAAAAACCAGAGGCGCGTTTACACTTACGCGCACTAGGCGCGAGCCTAGGGCTCCCAAATCTCGGAGGGCCCGTAAACGAATGAAAACACTTTTTCAATTATAAACATAACATTATTGAATTTTGAATTATTTTAAATATAAATTTTTCTATTTTTTTAACACTCCAACTTCGTGGTTTTTCACATGATATATGCTAAACACCACCAGCGTCTCAAGACTCTCAGTCTACAAGTTCAGAAGGGTCCCCAAAAGTGTTGGCGCCTAGGGCCCCGTTTTTTGTAAACGCGCCTCTGAGAAAAACACGTTGCCTTTCTACAATCAGCAGATATTAAACTGATAGGAAAACTCACGAACATATGCACGTTTGTCTACCTACAACAAAAGGCCACACGATCTGTCTGCTAAGGTTGTGGGTAATTTAATACATATGACCAGACTTGTTGTCCTCGAGACCAAGGTCTTGGTCTCGAGTGCACTCGAGTTCGTTTTTAAAAGTCTTGGTCTTGGTCTTGAGGTTAGAAGTCTTGGTCTTGGTCTTGAGGTTCAAAGTCTTGGTCTTGGTCTTGAGGTTCAAAGTCTTGGTCTTGGTCTTGAGGTTCAAAGTCTTGGTCTTGGTCTTGGTCTTGAGGTTCCAAATTGGTCTCACAAGACCAAGACCAAGACCGGCTGTCAATATGAACAGTCATTTAACAAAACTCAAGAATTTAAAAATTTATCAAGCCTGTTTGCATCATGACCTACGACAAATACCTACGGACGTTGGTCAGGAAAACCTATCGGCATCAGCATCTTAGTTATGCTGTGTCTAGAAGCCTTGCCGAGACTTTTCCTGAAGCCAGACGGTCTGATAAACTATATGGGAGGATTTCAAAAAGGCTCACAATTTGTACATTTACATCCAGTGCTTGAAAAGCTAGTGTGTGCACCAGCGACTTCAGCACCTGTAGAACGTATTTTTTCACTTGGCGGAAATTTTATGAGGCCCCACAAGGCACGTCTTGGTCGGAAAATTCTGAGCGAATTGCTTTTATAAAATACAAAAGGCATTTGGATTCACATTTTGCATGAAGAACTTTTGTAAATACGAATTCGGAATTCTCTGCAGTTAATTTGCCTGAATAAAATAAAAGACTCACGGTTTAATTAAAATAGCGAGTAGTCCGACTTGAAATTTTTTTGTAAGGAAAATAAGTCTTGGCCTGAATGTGATTTTTGGGTCTTGGTCTTGGTCTTGAGATTAAAAGTCTTGGTCTTGAGGTTCAAAGTCTTGGTCTTGGTCTCGAGGTTCAAAGTCTTGGTCTTGGTCTCGAGGTTCAAAGTCTTGGTCTTGGTCTTGGTCTCGAGGTTCAAAGTCTTGGTCTTGGTCTTGAGGTTTAAGGTCTTGACAACAAGACTGCATACGACGGATAGAGGCAAAAGGACTGACGTTTTGTCCAGTTGTTTTCGTCAGAATACACTCCATTAGCATTCCTTAAATTAAATCACGGGTCTATGCCTGTTAATTATCAGTTGTATGTTTCAGCTCACTAAGGCCCTATGCGTGTAATAGTACCATTAGGCTAACGTTTGTCGAATATTTGTAATGTATCAGAACCAGACGCAGTGTTAGTTCTTCGTAAAGATTTCGTCTGATGCATTTAGTCTCTCTACGGTCGACCTGACCCTGATGATTTGGCACCTGGCTGCTGCTGCTGTTGCTGCTGCTGTTGCTGCTGCTGTTGCTGCTGTCCCGTTTGTTCAACCTTTCGAAGCGGAGTGGTTCCAATGATGACCTCTACTGGAACTTCGACCTCCTTGCCAGGTCCAGATGGCGCAAGAATGAGCTGGAAAGAAAAAAGTCCCAAAAGTCTAAACTCTTTCACATCATGGTAAGATAGCCTAACCGTTTTTATCCGGCTGAATTCCGCATGCAATCTAAAACTTAACATGATCCACAAAGGCGCTATGCAAATTGGCCGGAACGCGCATGAACATTATTACGATGAGTTCTGAATTCTTACAACAGATAGTAAAAGGCTTTTCAGGAGAATCAGGTAGAGGTATAGAGCAACTGAAAACATACGACAGTCATTCTGCTGTCATACAATTGTTTCTGGATTGGTTTAGTTTTGTGGATCAAATGCCCATAGACCCGATGCCTATTACAAAACAGGCAAATGCCTACAAGATCCGACAGGAAAAGTAAACTCTAAACTTAGCTAAATTAGGCCTACATGATTGTGAATAGACAGCAGAGATGAGGACGTAATAAGAATCGGATCAATTATAAAGAAACGATTAATTAGGCCTACCTTACTGCACCATGCTACATTGTATACTATTATAATAAGTCGTAATTGAAAATGGTTTGCCTTATTAACAGGCATCACTTTAAATCGGTTATGCTATTAAGGTGGAAATCAGTTAAGTCTGATTGTTATCTTGATGTCTTGTGAACCCACAGGTTTTTTCACTTGGATACTGATATTGAAGCGCATATAGGAGGGTCCGCAAAGGATGTACACCCACAGGCTTCCTAAATTTACCTACAGATTTGTTCAGACTTGTTGTCCTCGAGACCAAGGTCTTGGTCTCGAGTGCACTCGAGTTCGTTTTCAAAAGTCTTGGTCTTAGTCTTGGTCTTGGGACCAAAAGTCTTGGTCTTGGTCTCGAGGTTGAAAGTCTTCGTCTTGGTCTTGATCTTGAGGTTGAAAGTCTTGGTCTTGGTCTCGCAAGACCAAGACCAAGACCTGCTGTCAATATGAACAGTCATTTAACAAAACTCAAGAATTTAAAAATTTATCAAGCCTGTTTGCATCATAGCCTACGACAAATACCTACAGACGGATGCAAGTCTTGTTGGTCAGGAAAACCCATCGGCAGCAGCAACTAAGTTATGCTATATATGGAAGCCTTGCCGAGACTTTTTCTGAAGCCAGATGGTCTGATAAACCATGGGAGGATTACAAAAAGACTCACGAGTTGTACATATACATCCAGTGCTTGAGCTACTGTGTGTGCCAGCGACTTAGCACCTGTAGAACGTATTTTTTCACATGGCGGAATTTTTATGAGGCCCACAGAAAATTCTGAGCGAATTGGTTTTTATAAAATACAAAAGGCATTTGGAATAACATTTATGACATGAAGGACTTTTGTAAATACGAATTCTGAATTCTCTGCAGTCTGCATTTGGAGTTAATTTGCCTGAATAAAATAAAGACTCACGTTTTCATTATAATAGCGAGTAGTTCGACTTGACAATTTTTTTGTAAGGAAAAGAAGTCTTGGGCTGAATGTGATTTTTTGGGTCTTGGTCTCGGTCTCGAGGTTGAAAGTCTTGGTCTTGGTCTTGGTCTCGAGGTTCAAAGTCTTGGTCTTGGTCTCGAGGTTCAAAGTCTTGGTCTTGGTCTTGGTCTCGAGGTTCAAAATCTTGGTCTTGAGGTTTAAGGTCTTGACAACAAGACTGGATTTGTTCCATCTCTACTTCTTCCCTTCCTGTACCTGCAAAGTGCAAACTATGTAAGTTTATTCTTTGACGAGCCTATATTTGGTGACAAGGAACGAAGATGAATAGGTGCAAGGCACCCGATTGGAATATTTGCGATCAGCAACAATAATTATAATTAAGCTCAAATGGTCCAATTTTGAAATCTAACAATGCAGTTATACTACTATCAGAGACCACTTCCGCCAAGCCTCATACCCATATGTTTTGCCTCAATGGTGAGAGCAAGAATTGTCTACTAGGCGTTTTTGGTTAAATCGTAATCGTAATTCCAAAATTCTTAAGCGCTATAAACTTACCGCATGTAAGCTAAGCGCAGGGCATCAGCTTATTCATGAGCGCTTAGTCGTATCAGAGATCGATGTGGAGGTCTGATTCAGTTGCCAGAGAGACCAGAGAGAGGAAGCAGAACGGCTACTAAGGCGGTTTCGTTGAGGACGAATAAGCTTGGCAGGCGGACGATCTGATAGATTAGGGCAGGGATTCTTGAAGAGGTGAGACTTCAATTTGGAATGGATAGCCTGTGGGGTGATAAGTAGAGGAGCCCAAGGTAGATGACGGTGAGTGACTGGCGGTATCGGTGAATAACTTGAGACGAGTAATGACTTTCGATGTCGAATGCACGCATTATATTCATGGATGTGCTATAGCCTTGGCCTCGTTTTCGCCGTATATAATAATCGAGTAATCCATATATACGAGCATTGTTTATCACAGAGCATTTTTTCTATTTATGTACTGCACAGGCAAAGGCTCTAAATCGAAACTTTCAAAGATTCATGATTGTTACTTTACCAGGTTAAGTATTTAAACAATTGACTGATCAGTTACAAAAACTGACGAAATCTGACAGGCCATTTTCCTCGGTGCCCCCCTTCTAAGAGGATGGATGGACTTGCAGAACGCTTGATAAATTTCTAGATTTTAAAGCTCTTCGGTTATAACCATCAGTGTTTAATCTAGTCCCCCTCTTCTGGGAGGGGAAACAAGGTTTCTGGGGGGGGGACACAATTGTCTTTTGTAACTTGAACCATCTTGAAATTTCATATTTCATCTTCAAATAAAAGTTGATGACCTTTTTTAGTCATACGTCCGACTTTTACCACTTCTTCAATAGGAATTATAGGCCTAATGACCTTTTTAAGAATTCATCTATCTAAAAGTATATTACTCACCTCTCTGGGGGGGGCGGGACAAACATATATCCTGGGGGGAATTTCCATCCCCATAGGGCCTCTACATTATAATATTGCTGGCCTCTGGGGGACACATAAATCCTGGTGGGGAAATTCCCCCCCCCCCCCGAAAGGCGTCTAGATTAAACACTGATAACCATGGGTCAACTGTCTAGATGTGAGCCACGAACATTTGTTGCCTTAACAGCCCATACTTCGATCAGACAACTTATGGCTATGGAGATTATAGTCACATTTCTTATTTAGGAGTATAGATCGAGACGTAGAATACGAACCGTCAGCAGGTACTTGACCTCGATGGTCTTGCATCCTCCGCCTAGCTTCGTAGGAGGTACGGTGGGGATGGCCTTGACCTGGTCTTGCCAGGTGATCGTCTGTCTACCTTTGACTTCACCTTTCGTCAGAACCCGCAACTCGTTGTTGCTTTTCCGAACCTGTTTATCCGCTCGGAACGTCGTTTGCTGTGAAATAATCAAACAACCAGAGAATTACGATGGAAAGTCTTTCCTTGAGTAATGCGTTCGGGAAGAGCACTGACATTAGAAGTATCCGGTGAATGCAGGGACTAAAAGTACTAGAGCAACACACTGATGTGGACGTGAACCGTCTCATAGATCAGCGCCACTGTGAGGTTCCTAGAGGCGTAAATATAAACAACCCGATAAACACGTACATCAAGAGCGACAGTAAGTCAGTAACTAAAGTTGGTAAATATTTCGGTAGATTAGACAGACAGAAGTGTCTTGTTGCTGGACTCAATTGAAGCATTGTTTTCAGGACAGCGAATGATGCATACGAATTTTCAATTGCAGTTTGCATTTAGAATAAATTAAGGTCTCCTTTGTCCAATTGGGAACTAGTCTAGATAGGGAGGCCTAATCGTACGCTTAGTTAATCTTTCTTGGGCTCATAAGTGAATAGTAAAGAACAAATGCCAAGGTTCTGGATATTGTGCCAATGCATTATAATGATTCAGACTTGCATTTTGCATTCCAGCTGAAGCTAATATTAAAAATTGTATCTACAGGATCCCCAATGGTAACTCACCCAGGTACTAACTAACTCAACGTTCGTGAATTTAGTGATCCGAAGGAACTGGTGTTTTGACTGCGCTATTGTCACTGTATTCAGAGACACAATAAGGTCTCTATATGTACAGCGTGAAAAGGATGAGTGTACTGAGGCAGGTGTACAGAGTTTATCGCTCGCACAGGGTTAATTGTAGAGGTGATTGAAACCTGCGAGAGAACGATGCGGACGTTGAAGGTTCTTGTCGATCGGTTGTCTATGTTGGCCGTGAAGGGAATATTCTGACCAATGGAGAATCCCCTCCTGGTCAGCATCATATGACCAGTTATCGGTCCAACCCTGCAACATCCCGTCCCAACGACCGCCTCTGAGATGTTCTCTGTCGGCTTCTGCGCTCAGAACAACAGACAAAGCACACGTGACACAACGGCCGACCAACGCTTCGCTCTCTCTTCCCGCGATAAGAAATCAGATGGAATTTCGTGTTCTCTGACGTAATCAGGATTCAGATGAACATAGGCCTACAATATGTGCCGCTACACGTTTATCTATGTCTGTATGTCCGCTTCTGTCTGTGTGTCTGTATCTGCATGTATCTGCTTCGGTTTATAGGTCTCTGTCTCCTGTCATTAATCTCTGTCTATCCTCCTCTAGATCTGTAATCTTCTTATGTCAGTATCCTTCTTCCCTCAATCGTCATTTATCTTATAAATCAATTATATGCGGCATATATATATATATATCCATATTGTACTTGTGGCCTATATAGGCCTATACAGGCCATATGTAGGCCTAGAATTTTGTCTATGATAGGCTAAGCAATCGAAATCCGAAAATTTGAAAGCAACTCTTGAACCAGGGAGCTCAGCCGCCTGCCTTTTTAATCTTCCAGGTGTAATAAAGGTCTATATAAGGCTGCTTCTCTGTTCAAATCTTGACCTCATTGCGGTTTGATTTTGTTGCGCCATCGGCTGATTCCTTGTGCATTAGACACCGACGCTACAGAAGTTACCAACTAATAATAATAATAATAATAATAATAATAATAATAATAATAATAATAATAATAATAATAATAATAATAATAACAATAATATCAATAACAATAATTATAAATAATTTTTAAAAGCAATAATAGTAAAACAACAGCACTAATAATAATTAAAATGATAATAGTTATAATAATAGTAATAATAATAACAATAATAATGATAAGAATAATAATAACAAAAATAATAATAACAAAAACTACAATAATGATTAAAATAACAATAATAACAATTGTAAAAATAATAAGCTCAATAACAATAATAGGCCTACTGTGTAGGCCTATACGCTGCTGAAATATACAAAGGATTCCATCAGTGTTGTTTCTTACCTTGGCGTCAGGGTCTGTGTTCAGGTCGAGTAATCCTAAGACGAGGAAATTTTTCGTGAATTCGATGTCTCCCTTCCACGGTCGCTCGAGGATTGCCTTCGCCGTGTACTGGACCCGACCCCACTGACCGTCGTAGGACGAGGGCAGGAACGCTGGCAGACGCACGAGGAAAGGCCAACTGTGCTTCCCAGGGGCCAACGTATCACCTGAAACATTATCAAGGCTCTGCAGAGACCAGGATGTATATCAAGCATTCTATGCCTCAGTGCCAACTTGAAAAGGAACTGAATGGAACTCGGTTCCTTTTCCGATTGAAATATAAACAGTAACGACAAGTCCGAATTGTTATCAGCGATGTTGAATACATTTTACACGGCATTCAAAGCAAAATAATGAATACAATGAAATGCAAAGTAACGCAGAACGTGTGCCTACAATTATTATGCTCCTATCTTACCTCTTGTATTTGCGCCTATGTGCACTTATCTTACCTCTTGCATTTGCGCCTATGTGCTCCTATCTTACCTCGTGTACCTGTCTCTGCGAATTGTAACGGAAGAAATGATGGCCTAATGCACTGCGGAGCGATGTTATGTAATTGCATATTTTTAACAAGTCTCAACAAATTGAGTGCCAGAGAAGAACCATACATGTATTGTACGTATACCACTATGAATATGAATGTGAATATGGTCCTAAGTGACTCCTAACGAAGTCAGAAGATGACCATGCCTTAAGAAGCCACACGACTTTCCTGGACGGTTGAATGAGGAAGACGACCAAGGTTCTATAATATGTCCGTGGGCCATGTGCATACGTACGTAGAAAACTAGCATTTATGTGGCGCATTCTGTATTTATCTCTCGAAGGAAATTCGTTGTCAAGGGCGTCTAAAGAAAGGACTGCTCTTTAAGTGCTGTTGCGATATCTAAGCTGTTTCGATGTGAGAAACTCCACCAGGACGATGCCCTCTGGTGCGTTATGTTGCTATAGAAGCTTGAAACAAATTAACAGTTTAGCTGACCTAGAAGCAATTGCATTGAACCTGGTTCGTTTATGAGTAACAAAATGAATCAGACACAATTTGATTTCAGTAGGCCCTATTTAACACGCCGTTGAAGACAGACCAAAATCATGGTTCAGCGGTGAAGTGATTTTGGGTTTTGTGTATGACTGTAATTAGTTAGGAAAGAGCCAAACGCTATGCTTAGTTCCGATGCGCATTCTATATATATGAATCTGCCGCTGATAAGAGGCAAATGTTCTATTGTGTGATTCTAATCTGGTGCGCACGAAGGACAAGCTTCTGTCTTTTGGCACTGCGAACCAGCAACCTGCATCCTGGTTTCGAATCTGTTCATCCTTTGCTAAGGTTTCAGTTGCACTTGAAGTGGCCATCGATTGATGCCTTAATTGTATTATTGTATGTTATGATAACAGCGACATAGAAGTCAACAGATAGATTCAATCGTTGACCCCAACTTAACGTACAGAAAGTCGTTGCTTTATACAGATCGTAGTTGGATATACCTGCTTTCCAGGTGTCCTGTGGTGCGATAACTGGCTAATATAACCCGAGAATCCAATTACCCAGGTGCGAGCAACGTAAGTAAGAAACTAAGTAAGCAAGCATGTAAGCAGATATATAAGTATTCTAGCTACTAAGTAAACAAGCACACAAAGTAGGCTACTTATCTGTCGCGTCGATATTTAATGGATGTCATATATATATATATATAATATATATAATATATATATATTTATATTTATATATATATGCAACTTCAACGGTACTTGAATGCGTCACTAGTGGAAAATAATCAACATCAGAAGAGAACTGGAAGTGAGGAAAGACGCAAAGAAGATCCTTATTAATATTCAACCCACGACAGAAAATGTCAGTAAGATGATTAGCAGGATGCTGTAGAATCTGCAGAGATCTGCAATAAATGTAGTCCTCCATAACACATAACACCGTATACGCAGCAGTAGTGCACAACCCGGCCGTTCAAAAAACCATTCGGCCGAATAGCAACGGCTTTCAGACTGCGGCTGGTTCAGAGTAAGCAAACATATGAATGAATATGCACGCTGAACAGTTTAAACTCACGGCAACGTTAACTTGAAGAAAACAAATACAATCTTGAAAGTGGTGCAACCCAAAATACTCGCAGATACGAATTGTTTCGCGAACATAAGAACAGTCATCATGGTCTACAATCAAAAGATTTCAGATTTTTAGAAGTCATCCTGTTCTACTTAAATCGGTGTATGGAATGTTTATTTGTGAAGGTGTTCTTCTCGACAGAAGTCTCTCTCATTAGCTCAATTTTTCACCAATTTACGCCGCGAGATCAAAGGAAACTGGAAGCTTTGAAAAAAACGTAGTCAAGATGTCAGGTATTGAATACGAACGGAATATGAAGACAGTCTGAGGTACTGTTGGTCAGAAGAAGAACTCGACTTTTCACTAAGCTTCCCTAAGAATTGGATGAGCAAGGTTGAGAACAAAGTATTGAAGGATCGCAATGAAAGTCTTGATTACAGAGGTGTTTTCAATCTAAGGATTAATTAAGGATTAAATTACTTGGTGATGCAGTGCGTGATGGCAAGGATAACAGCCATGTTCATGCTAACCAGGCAGAAGAGGAAGGAGAAGGAGGAACAGAAGAAGGTGAAGAAGAAGGAAGAGGAGGAGGAGAAGAAGAAGAAGAAGAAGAAGAAGAAGAAGAAGAAGAAGAAGAAGAAGAAGAAGAAGAAGAAGAAGAAGAAGAAGGTGAAGAAGAAGGAGGAAGAGGAGAAGAAGAAGAAGAAAAAGAAGAAGAAGAAGAAGAAGGTGAAGAAGAAGAAGAAGAAGAAGAAGAAGAAGAAGAAGAAGAAGAAGAAGAAGGAGAAGGAGAAGGAGAAGGAGAAGGAGAAGGAACAGAAGAAGAAGAAGAGGAAAAGAAGGAGGATATAAGATAATGGAGGAACAGAAGAAGAAGAGGAAGCAGAAGGAGGAACAGAAGAGGAAGAGGAAGAAGAATGAGGAACAGAAGAAGGAGGAACAGAAGAAGGTGAAGAAGAAGGAGGAGCAGAAGAAGGTGAAGAAGAAGGAGGACCAGAAGAAGAAGAAATAAAGGAGGAACAGAAGAAGAAGGCGAAGAAGGAGGAACAGAAGAAGAAGAAATAAAGGAGGAACAGAAGAAAAAGGTGAAGAAGGACGAACAAAAGAAGAGGAAAAAGAAGAAGGAACAGAAGAAGAAGATAATGATGTAACAGAAGAAGAAGAGGAAGAAGGAGGAACAGAAGAAGAAGGTGAAGAAGGAGGAACAGAAGAAGAAGAAATAAAGGAGGAACAGAAGAAGAAGGCGAAGAAGGAAGAACAGAAGAAGAAGAAATAAAGGAGGAACAGAAGAAAAAGGTGAAAAAGGAGGAACAGAAAAAGAGGAAAAAGAAGAAGGAACAGAAGAAGAAGATAATGATGTAACAGAAGAAGAAGAGGAAGAAGGAGGAACAGAAGAAGAAGGTGAAGAAGGAGGAACAGAAGAAGAAGAAATAAAGGAGGAACAGAAGAAAAAGGTGAAAAAGGAGGAACAGAAGAAGAGGAAAAAGAAGAAGGAACAGAAGAAGAAGATAATGATGTAACAGAAGAAGAAGAGGAAGAAGGAGGAACAGAAGAAGAAGGTGAAGAAGGAGGAACAGAAGAAGAAGAAATAAAGGAGGAACAGAAGAAAAAGGTGAAAAAGGAGGAACAGAAGAAGAGGAAAAAGAAGAAGGAACAGAAGAAGAAGATAATGATGTAACAGAAGAAGAAGAGGAAGAAGGAGGAACAGAAGAAGAAGGTGAAGAAGGAGGAACAGAAGAAGAAGAAATAAAGGAGGAACAGAAGAAGAAGGTGAAGAAGGAGGAACAGAAGAAGAAGAAAAAGAAGAGGAAAAAGAAGAAGGAACAGAAGAAGAAGATAATGGAGTAACAGAAGAAGAAGAGGAAGAAGAAGGAGGAACAGAGGAAGAAGGTGAAGAAGGAGGAACAGAAGAAGAAGAAATAAAGGAGGAACAGAAGAAGAAGGTGAAGAAGGAGGAACAGAAGAAGAAGAAATAAAGGAGGAACAGAAGAAGAAGGTGAAGAAGGAGGAACAGAAGAGGAAGAAGAAGAAGAGGAAGAAGAAGAAGAAGAAGAAGAAGAAGAAGAAGAAGAAGAAGAAGAAGAAGAAGAAAAAGAAGAAGAAGAATAGGAGAAAGAAGAAGGAACAGAAGAAGAAGATAATGGAGTAACAGATGAAGAAGAGGAAGAAGAAGGAGGAACAGAAGAAGAAGGTGAAGAAGGAAGAACAGAAGAAGGAGAAATAAAGGAGGAACAGAAGAAGAAGGTGAAGAAGGAGGAGTAGGACGAGGACCAGGAGGAGAAGAATAAAATGATGATGATGATGATGATGATGATGATGATGATGATGATGATGATGATGATGATGATGATGATGATGATGATGATGCTAATGATGAAGATGAGGAAAAATAGAAGATGATGGTGGTGATTCTGATGCTGATGATAACGTCAATGATGATGAATTATAGCGTTAAACGATGCTACTTAGTCTGGCCACATAACGCTACTAGAAAAGAAACTTTTGAAAGATGAGACGACAAGGCATCCAGCTGATGTGCCAGAAACTGAATATCAATTGGACAGATAAAAAACAGATGCCTTTCACAGCTGGTCTGTTGAACTGGTAGACGAGTAGAAGAAATACCAGGTGGTACCACGTAGAACCAGTCCTACTTCATCCTTCGTCATCGGTTCTGGCGCTCATGACCTCATGGCCGATGCAGCAGTGGAATCGCAAGAGCGGCTGAGGCGTGGTCAAAAGCCGAGACAGCAATAAGAAAAGAGATTGTATGCTGTTTTGCATCTCTGGATAAATCTCGTGGAGAGGCCATAAACTCCGCAACGACCTTCGCTGAACTGCCTCTAACCGCTATGACTAAGCTGTAAAACCAAATCGTTCTCTACCTGTGGTCTGCTTTTGGCTTCTTCGGACTCTGATCTCGAGAGAAGTAGGGGCCTAGTCGTGAGGAGGAACATACTTCAGTAGAAGGAAAACAATAATAGGGGCCTAGAACGAAAGATAGTCGAACGCAAGAGCAGTAGGCTAATACAATAGAATAAGAAACGAAAACAAGATGTGTAGCATAACATAAGGAAGATCCTCAGAGTAAGAAGAGAGATCGTGTAGAAAACAAATTAGATACCGACTCCGTGACCTCAAACCTTTATATCATTTACTGTTGCGATTGCCATTCAAAGTGTTACCTTTGCATTAGTTGGTAGCGTTCTCGCTAAAGACTGTAAACACTCGTTCCTCTATTCTGGTGTATTTTTGCCTAGCGATGTGCTCAGATCTTTAGACAATATATAGATCCCTCGTTCAATAGACTTACCGCAAAATCTTTATAGCTGCAACTAATCTAGCTGTTACACATTTCATTATATATACATACATGTATAAATGTAGACAATTCAGCAAATTCTTCAAAATCGACACCAGTTGAATTTTCACATTGGCCTATGCGTCGATGGACTAGTTATAGTCAGTGGTGGGACTCTTTAGACGTCTTCCTAATTTTTTTATTGACATAGAAAGAAATAGGCCTACTGGAAAACGAGATATTACTCCAGTTTCGATTAATACAGAAAATAGCCTATGGTGAAACTCTTCATAGCATCACAAAAACGAAAACGAAATATGATAAAGACGTATGTACTGGGCATAACCTTAATTAGAGCGAAATATAGAATCACATATGGGAAAACGAGAATTACTCTGTTATTGATATGTGATATCATGGGCGTCCGCAGGAATTTTTATAGGGGGCAAAATTTTTCTAGGGGGAAATTTTTCTGGGGGCAATGACGTTGCATAGAATAGCAACTATTCATGAACACAGAAAACGAGACAATTTTCAAAATCCAGGGGACAAATGCCCCCTTGCCTCCCCTCCGGACGCCCATGTGTGATATATAAGTCTAATGAAGTCGATGGAATACCTTTGTTTAGAATGACAAAGACGTCGTCGAGACATGACTCCGCACTTCCGTGTGACAGTTTGGCAGAACTTCCCTTTGTGTAGGCTCGCTTTTCGTCCCAGTGCACCCTGACGACGCCCTGCGTCTGGATCGTAATGCCTGTAATAACCAACAGAAATACAATCCTGGCAGAGTAAACTCCGTAAAGCAATATTAATGAGACTTATAAACATAGCCTGCAATGTTAACTTTGTAACAAGCACTAATTTTCCCAGTGCACCCGCATTGACGTAAGCCGACCATGCTGACGTATAAATGAGAGATATACAAAGTATACTTACCGTCGGCATAAACATAAACTCTGCAGGAAATGAAAGAGAGATAGGGTCTATTAGTAAACGCCGAGGCAGTAGTAATGCATAGCTAATGTATTGCAATAACTTTATAAATAGGCACACAGGTTTTTCGTGCCTTCTAAACAGATGGTAGAGACAAGTGGCATTCTGTTTGTATCTAAACGAAAGACAGAATCATGTAAACATAGAAACATGTATCGCAATCATTATCATTATCATTATCATTATCATCAGTGATAATAACGTAATCATAAACGTTTTCACCATCATCGCAACTCAACACCAATAAATCCCGTGAAATGCTGATCGTCCGCCGAGGCAGCGGTCCAGCTAATGCCCCTCCCATAATGGGAATGGTGAGGGTGGCATAAATGGTTATTCTCGGAGTAACCATTACTGAAGAGCATCAACGCACTCCGACAGGTATTGGGTGCCTGCTCTGGATTGCTGCACGCGATAAGAGTTCTCAGAGCACATTGGCTCTGCAGCAGCATCTGTTCATGAGGTCACCCGTGCCACCATTCTAGCGTGCCCTCTCTAAGCCTCTCCAACCTGCTGGGGGTATGCCACCACGAGCGATCGCAAAAGACTACAACAGTTTCTTCAAAGGGTTAAGCGATTGGACTACCTCCCATCCCACCAGCAGGATGTGATCTGTATGTTCTAAGACGCCGACAACAGGCTTCTCCAGGCGGTCATCTGGAATTCTAATCATGTTCTCCGACGCCTATTTCCACCAATAAAACGACGGATGCATGCCCTGCGCCAGAGACCTCATGGCTTTGAACTGCCAGGAAAAGATGATCAAAACTTTATTCCGCCAGTGCTTTACAAGACAGTCTTCTTCTTCTTTGCTTTCAGGCTGGGATTAGTCCCTCGCTGGGGAGGGGTCAGTCACTGGGATCCTCTGTCTCCATCCAGCTCGTTCTCCAGTGGCTTCTTTTTTCAAGCCGAGAAGCCTGTGACACCCCAAGTATCCACCGTAGCATCCTCATCTCAATTTTCTCCAGAAGTTCCTCCTCCTTACTCCTCAGCGTCCATGCTTCTGCTCCATAAATCAACACCGGTCTTATCATTGTCCTGTATATCTTCTCCCTTGAGGCGAACCGAGATCTTGCGGTCACACAGCACACCAGACAAATCCCTCCACTTCTGCTAGGCTACTTTTATTCTATTTTTGACATCTTGATCGCATCCTCCTTTAGCATTCATTATCGATCCCAGGTCTCCACCAGTTTCAGTACATTTCCCCCACTGTCTGTAACACCACCAGGTCCAGGTTTACAAGAGCTAATTATTTTTGTTTCAGCCTATTTGCCCAAGTGAAAACTTTTCCCCCTTGTATGTAATGAGTTGCGGAATGACAACACCATTTTTCTCAATAAACGAAATATATATCATCATTATTATAATCATGCTTATAATCATGTATCTGTGTTTCATCGTCATCACCACCATGACTACCCCACCAGTAGCACCATTTCAGTTATACTAAACCCGGCCATATTACCCACAATCCTGATCCTTATCACCATCATCACCACATCATCGTTGTCGTTATCAGCAACTCCACGATCACCTCTTCCTTCATCAACATTAAGTGATTGATTCCCTTCTGAGGAATTGGGTTAAAATAAAAAAAAGGCAAAATACGTTGTAAATTTATTTTTATAAGACCACAATATCATGAGCTTCTGTCTGTCTGCCTGTCTGTCTTTCTATCTGTCTCTCTATCTATCCATTAGTCTCTGTCTCTGTCTATCTGTCTCTGTCTTTGTGTCTCTGTCTCTATGTCTGTGTCTCTCTCTCGTTCTCTTTCTTTCTTTCTCTCTCTGTCTCTCGCTGTCTCTCTCTGTCTCTCTTTCTCTGTCTGTCTCTGTCTGTCTCGCTGTCTCTGTCTCTCTGTCTCTCTGTCTCTGTCTCTATGTCTGTCTGTCTGTCTGTGTGTCTGTGTGTCTGTGTGTGTGTGTGTCTGTGTGTGTGTGTGAGTGTGTCTGTCTGTCTGTCTGTCTGTCTGTCTGTCTGTCTGTCTGTCTGTCTGTCTGTCTGTCTGTCTCTCTCTCTCTCTCTCTCTGCATATAGATTGCACTAGAAACCTAGCGTAGTTTATTACACAGGTGATGACACACGGCTTGAGTAGCGATGACTTGCGAGCTTAAAAACATACCACACGAGAATTCTTTGCATACGGTTTTATTTCTTAGTTACAACTCCCTAATCTCAGACGCCCAGCGATGAAATAACGATAACTAGAGCCTGCAGTAAGAAGAAAATGTCTGAACTTATGTTTCAGTAGAGTCTCCTTAGCAACTGTAAATGCAAAGGCAAACAGTTTTCATAGCGACCGACAGTGCCTCAAATAAACTTCGCTTACGCTAACAATAGCGATAGACGTAGCGATGTTCCTTGCAATTCCAAAGTTTAAAGCTGCTTTCTAGAAAGACGTAGTGATGTTCCTTACAATTCCAAAGTTTTAAACTGCATAAAGGAAACATAAAATATTACATGTATGTCCATTCTTTGTAAATATCAAGATATTTTCATGATAATCTTGTGGCAAAGCGGCCGATTGCTTACAACGTTCGACCTATAATGCGGAGAGTACAACTGTACAGGTTCGAGCCTCTCCCGAGTTAGGCCCAGTGTCCGACTTGCCGGGTTGGGATCGGGGGTTGGACCCCAGCTTCATTTTTTGACCCTCTGCTTCTAGCCTTTGACCGACCCCGATGCCCTCCTTCCAACACCACTTCATTTTTTGGCCTCCTGGTTCTAGCCTTTGGCCGACCCCGATGCCCTCCTTCCAACACCACTTCATTTTTGACCCTCTGCTTCTAGCCTTTGACCGACCCCGATGCCCTCCTTCCAATACCAGCTTCATTTTTGGCCTCCTGCTTCTAGCCTTTGGCCGACCCCGATGCTCTCCTTCCAACACCAGCTTCATTTTTTGGCCTCCTGCTTCTAGCCTTTGGCTGACCCCGATGCCCTCCTTCCAACACCAGCTTCATTTTTTGGCCTTCTGCTTCTAGCCTTGGCCGACCCCGATGCCCTCCTTCCAACACCAGCTTCATTTTTTGGCCTCCTGCTTCTAACCTTTGGCCGATCCCGACGCCCTCCTTCCAATACCAGCTTCATTTTTTGGCCTCCTGCTTCTAGCCTTTGGCCGACCCCCTGGAGTCGGCATGACCCCATCAAATTCATTACCCAAAGTCCTACACCAAGCGACTCCATTATGACCAATCGAAAGCAATACTGCCTTGTCACTTTTGGGTAATTATTTATTATCCAGTCGCTACCCTGATGCAGGTTGATACTGTGATATACTTTTAAAGGAGTAGGGTTATCCTTTGAGACAATACAACTTGATTTTCGGCCATCGTACTTTCGTCTGCTTCCGTCACTTTGGTTGCTATGACAGCTATTCTAATTTCGTTGCATTGAGTGTTTTCGGGTATTTGCGTGATTTAGTCTCGCCGGCAGCGTTGATTTTTATTTTATCACTAGAGTATTTACCCGTCATATTATGACGGCAGTGTACATAGGCCTATATGTATCGTTGGTTAAAATGCTCTGATCGCCGTCGTCAAGACCGCAGTACTGACGTCACAAACGGTTCTGTTTCACAGTAGAACAGAAACCGTTTGTGACGTAGTGTTTATCGACCGGCACACGCTCTACGGATATTATTTGTATAAGACTTAGATAATTTTTTTAATGAAGCGCGTAAGCAGTCAAGAAACGATTTCAAGTTTCTTCAAACGTCTTCATCTTTCAGTGCCATTTAGTCGCGTCTGACGCTTATGTGTACAATTTGTTGTTCCTATTAGTAGGCCTATCTCAGCTAAAACTGCGACTGAAACTTTTTTTAATTTTTAATTTTACAATATTTTCGATGTCATGTTTGCATCGTAGCATAGTTGACTGTTGATCATTGCAGAATCTTGACGTATAATGAAAGTTACCACCATGTAGATTGCCGACCTCCTGCTATTGAGATTTTGCTTAGCAAAAACTGAAAGAACCCCTCTGGTAAGTTGTTACGCCAAAAGTAACAAGTCTGCTTTAAGATTATAACCTGCAGCGTATTTTAGCTTGATTTTGAACCATCAAAGTAAAAAAACTGACCAGCATAGACTTCATTTTGTTACTCTTGGAACCCTATGATCTTCATATTAAGCACAATTTTCCAGCTCGTTTTTAAATCCCGATTGATGTATACATTGAGTTTGACGTAAACCTAGTTTCCAACCGATGTAGGCCCTATATGCTACTCTTATGAGTTGGCTAATGTTTTCTTGTCTTCTATAAGCAGTAGTAATGACTGCTCTAAGAGACAATGAATGTCTTCCAATAAAAGCCACCAACAGCCATATCCGCAAGCAATGAAAAGTGTATTACTGTGGCGCGCAGTGATTGTTGGACACTTTTTGTCTAGAAGCAGCTGCATACTGCAGGTTGCACACTGCACATGTTTTATCCGATGAATGGCACTGACTGCGAGATGAGATGCAAGTCGGAGGGGAGTCTGTGGTTTCGTAAACTGTGTTCAGAAGTCGGTGAATGGAAAGAGGACGAAGAAGAGGAGGAGAGGAAAGAGGAGAACGAAGAAGAGGAGTAGGATGAAGAGGATGAGAGCTTTGCAGGGACGAGGGCATTTTTCTTCGAAGGTCGTTTTTGAGTTTGCCCTTGCGAGAGGCGATCGGATTTCAGACGAGATAGGCTCGTAATTGAAGGCAGGCTGAACAGAACCGAGTCAATGGACTTGTTCCGGCAGCTTTTTTTGAGCAGATAACTGAACGCGTCTGGCCTTCTGGTTGCGCCTGTAGAGACGTTGCTAGAGTTGGATCGGGTTTGGCATTTACATCGTTTAGTCGTAAAACTATCTTACCAGTTCCTCCGTTTTGCGTTTCGTGGCTCCGTCCTTTCAGAAGAATATATAGGACATTGAAGGGCGATAAATAATTGCCTGGTTTCACTGAATGAAAATGCAAAAACTACAATCGTTCAGGATATCTTACTTACTCTGCTGTAGGTTGTAAGTCTATAAACTGAGGCGCGGCTGATCCAGAATTTGTTTCTGACGCATTATGAGAAAAATAATTTCGAATATAAATAAACTGGACCTACGTTGAACGTAGGATGCTTTTCTCCTCTGAATCTGCCACTCATTAAATAAAACATTTATGTTGCGCCAATTTAAACCTTAATTCATCAAATTGATTTTCAAACCATCGTTATGTAACTAGATATTTGTTTGGTGCTTTGAATATGGTCAAATCTGAGAAAACCTTGTAGTAGTAGCAGTAGTGGAAGTAGTAGTTGTGTTGTGGTAGTAGTTATATATAGCAGTAGTAGTAGTAGTAGTAGTAGTAGTAGTAGTAGTAGTAGTAGTAGTAGCAGCAGCAGCAGCAGCAGCAGCAGCAGCAGCAGCAGCAGTAGTAGTAGTAGTAGTAGCAGTAGTAGTAGTAGTAGTAGTTGTTGTTGTCGTTGCTGTTGTTGTTGTTGTTGTTGTTGTTGTTGTTGTTGTTGTTGTTGTTGTTGTTGTTGTTGTTGTTGTTGTTGTTGTTGTTGTTGTTGTTGTTGTTGTTGTTGTAAAGGCATCTAATGTTTAAGAATATCGGGTGGCTTCCAGGGTAGTAGACGTGAGCATCACCTGATCTTATTCCTCGACTATGACCTTGGACAGTGTTTATGAGGAGAAAGACCCAACTTCCCATCGATCAGTCTGAAGATGTAACTGAAAACCTCGATAGCCTTAATCATGCAATCGCCACAGAGAGCGCTAAAATATTGCAACAACGCCAGTGACAAGTTAAGTGCGGGAGAAAGGATCTCAACTGGTCCCACTAGTTGCTGTTAGGCTCATGAAGACATTGCTATATATGCGCTACATAAACGTTCAGCTACACAAGCATTTGGATACATAAAGATACATACATATATAATAAATTCATACATACATAAATACATATATATATACATGGATGCATACATACATACATACATATATGCATACATGCATGCATGCATGCATACATATATACATACATACATACATACATACATACATACACACATACATACATACAAACATGCATGCATACATACATGCATACATACATACATACATACATGCATACATACATGTATTATGCATACATGCATGCATATAATATTATACATAGCCTACATACTTGCATACATACATACATACATGCATACATATATACATAAATGTATTATACATACATACATGCATACATACATACATAAATACATACATGCATACATGCATACGCACATACATACATACATACATACATACATGCATAGATATATGCATGCATGCATGCATTAAAAAATAGATGCAACAACCTGAAAGCGCCTAGGCCTATATGACTGCGCATGATTATTTCTGGGCAGCCTATTGACCGAGACATATAATTATCCGTCAATTTCACCTTAAATGCAGAATGCTGCATTGCGATTTTAGATCACTAACAGAGTAGTTTAGTCGTTGCTGGTGATGTATGTATGTAACTAATGATATATGTATGCATGTTTGTATGCATGTACGTATGTATGTATGCATGTATTTATGTATGTTTATCTGTATGTATGTATGTATGTATGTATGTACGTTTGAATGCATGTATGTATGTATGACTGTATGTAGGCATGCATGTATGTATGTATGTACGTTTGAATGTATATATCTGTGTTCAGCCTAAAATTTTACGGACCTAAAATCTGGAATACCATACCCCTAGATGTACGTCTTGCTGCTAACCCCTATTTATTTACAGTGATGGGCACTAAATTATTTTTTTAGTTAAACTAAAACTATTTTCCAACTAAAAAAAAGTAGTTAAACTAAAGTTGGCAACTGCTTTTGGAAATTAGTTAACTAAACTAAAAAAAGTAGTTAAACTTTTTCCAACTATTTTCCAACTATTTACTACAAACATTTTTGCAATAAAAGACGTTAAGTGAACTGTAATAATGCAAAGCGTCAATGACAATTTCACCTTCAAACTATGCAATGTGTACTGTTCTGGCATACAGTTACATGTGCACTGTAAGTAGTGTATGAATTTGAAAACACAGGCTGTAAATGCTAAAACCATGCAGTGTTAAAATGTTTTTTTGCTGACAGTGTTCAATGTTCACTGTGGAAAAATAGTTGCATATTGCTGATTTTTTAGTTAAACTTTTTAGTTAGCAACTAAAATTTTTTAGTTAAACTATGGTTTTAACTAAACTATTTTTTTTAGTTAAACTTCTTCCTTAACTAAAATTTTTTAGTTAAACTAATAGTTAGCAACTTTTTAGTTAACTATTGCCCATCACTGTTTATTTAATTAAGACTAGACTGCATTCGTATTTGATGGATTCTGTTTAAGTTGCTCCCTCATCACTGTACATGTTACTAATTCAAACTTAAGAAATCTGCATACGTCTGTACGTGGGCCTATCCAATCCTAGTGGCCATCATATTAGGTTTCTAGTTAAGATTAGTTAAGTTTAGTTAAGATATAATTACATTGTTGTTACCGTGGTCTCCACTCAACAATAGGGGACACGCCCTATATTCTAAGCATAAATAGACCTGTCGAGACTACTTTCTCAATGACAGTCATGTAGTTAGGGTGATTGGTTCACTTTAGGTGCTCCTGCTTAGCGGGATTAATTAATCCCTTTAGGGCCACCTTTTGTGGCCAGTGATGATTATTCTGGTTTAGCGTTTATGTAATTGTTTATGTTCACTCATTGCTTGGTTGCAATAAAGATTTTTGATTTGATTGATTTGATTTGATTTGATTTGATGAATTTATATATGTATGCACGTATGTATGTATGTACGTTTGAATGTATGTATGTATGAATGTATGTATGTATGCATGTATGCATGTATGTATTCATGCATTTATGTATATATGTATGTATGTATGTATGTCGGTATGTATGTATGTACTTATGTATTTATTTATGTATGCATGAATGTATGTATGTATGTATGTATGCATGTATGTATTCATGTACGTATGTATGTATGTATGTACGTTTGAATGTATGCATGTATGCATGTATGAATGTATGTATGACATTGTATGTATGTATGTATGTATGTATGCATGTATGTATGCATGTAAGTATTCATGCATTTATGTATGTATGTATTATGTATGTATGTCGGTATGTATTTATGTATGTATGTATGTATGTATGAATGTGTAGGGGTAGGCCTATAAGATGCATCCGTCTGGACTGGTCATTATAATCACCTTGCCATTGGTGGCCAGTCTTCAGAGGAATGTATACAGTCTGACCGTGGGGAGTTTGCAGATGCAGGTGGCGCCATGTAAAGGTATGCCGTGTAGGAAGGTTTTAGATAGGGCTATAAAAATGATAGCCTTTGAGGCAGAGGAAGCAGAGAGATCGAGATCGGGATCCAGCGCGTTGGTCACAAGGCATAGGACGGACCTCTGTCCCGTTTGTCAACCGGGACATGGGTCCTAACATTTATCAGTATCGTCTGAATAAACATCGAATCGACAACGAACACGTGTTCTCTCTCTGTCGATCTACATATAACGGTGGTCTTCAACATCCGATACAAATGTATGTATGTATGTATGTATGTATGTATGTATGTATGTATGTATGTATGTATGTATGTATGTATGTATGTATGTATGTATGTATGTATGTATGTATGTATGTATGTATGTATGTATGTATGTATGTATGTATGTATGTATGTATGTATGTATGTATGTATGTATGTATGTACTATGTATGTATGTATGTATGCATGTATGTATGTATGTATGTATGTATGTATGTATGTATGTACATGTATGTATGTACATGTGTGTATGTATGCATGCATGCATGCATTTATGTATGTATACATGTATGTATGTATGCTTGTATGTATGTATGTATGAATGTATGTACATTTATGCATGTAGCTAAACGCTTAATATAGCTTCTTTAACGCCCTTCTCATTTCACAGCACATGGCGCCCAATCCGTGTCCAAAATGACGCTGAAATGATTAGGTGAATCTAAGGATCGTATAGGCATTGTATTGTTGGTTGTGCTAACCTTTGAGCTTTAATTCCTGTCCTAAATCGAGCTGCAGAAACCCAGAGACCGTATCACCGGCCTTGTATGTTGCCGTTGGCTCCCGGAAGATTATATCCAAGTACTGGACCTCTTTTGACATTCTGTCCTTAAACAAAACCAAACCGTCTTCAAAACAACTCCAATCAAAATTTTTTTAAAGAAACTTAAAAGCGGGCAGCATTGACCGGTCTAGATCTGGATGTGCTAATGTAGCAAGAAGTAGCCTACAAAAGGTGCACTCACATGCAATGGCACGAGATTCGAATTCCAACAACTAGCGAGGTTTTTTCAACTGTATTTACGAGTCTAGCTAACTTCTTGTTCTACACCCTTACCATTTTGTCTATCTTATGCTGCTTAACTAATGATAGGCGGCATAGGCCTACCTGGTAGATATATATATATATATTTATTTATATAAGGCCTTTGCACATTTTAGCAATGTTTCTTGATTTATTTCATGGGTCAAGATGATATTTTGTGATTGAAAAGTCTGTGTGCGAAGTATACGAGCATGAGTCTTTCCTCATGAGGCGATCACTATATTATGCCTATTTGATCTTTAAAGGAAGTCCTCGACGCAGATTTGTTGATCGCCTCGCCATATAATTGTGTAGTAAATGAAATAAAGTCAGTAAAAAATATTAAACTCAATAATATTCAGATAATAACTATCCGTTCGAGAACCGATTCCCTGCCTTGATCCGTGTTTACATCTAGGCTATGTCATTTAATTTCTTCAAATTGACATAAGATCAGTACAAACATTTCAATCTTCCATCAGAAAGCATTCATAGAATTGTTATCGGACAAGGTAAACGGTTCACACGACTGATGCGTCTTCGTTATAAAGCCCCAGTGAAGCCGCCGACCAACTGATCAACTGTTAGGCTATGTTAATGGTTTTGCACTTAGAAGCCTTAGAAGCACCCGATGCCACTTGATAATCTTACTCGTAACAATTGCGTACTACTCCTAAATACAAGCCTCCACTACAAAAGGGCTTCACATCTTCCTACACGCAGACCTGATAGGACATCCATTAGAACTGCATACATGCACTTTCAGGCCAGTGTTCGTCTGCCTCTATCCTATCCTATGCATAAAGTTAAGCTCGCAGGAAATGTAAGTCTCACAAGAGCCAGCCAGGTATAAAACAGATTGTCGGAATGGCCGAAAGTTCAATTGGGCTTGATAAGACGAAGTAGCAGACATGTATAAGAGCTTCGACCTTGCAGGAAGACACAAAACCAAATGACCAAGGCGCCACATTCTTCTGGAGAGGCTTAACGTTTTTGTGTCCACTCAGGAGAGTGAATGGGGGGGGGGAGCGACTGGAAACCATGTAACTCGAAACTTCAAAGAACTGTTTCTGTTCGTTTGTTAAAAGTAAACGCTCAGCCGCCCGTAGTTCCCACCAGGTATTTGGCATCGGTTAAAAGTCTGCTGTCTAACGCCAAGCGTGCTCGATTCTTCTGTACCAAGCGGTGCATTGTAACCTGATGGGAAACCGGTCAAAGGCAGAGCCTGGAGCACGTAGAGCTTGCTTACATCGGCCGCTTGCTCGTTCTGTCTGTCTGTCTGTCTGTCTGTCTCTCTTTCAATCGACGACCCTGTACTCTCCGTCTCCTGTTTATGATTTCAACGTAAGGTTGGTTTTTTACAAATCCACTCGAGTTGCGTCGATAACAAGGTTTCCATGGCAAACATCCACTACAGTCTTACTCGTTTTTCTCTTTCTCTGCTTCCAACTCTTTGCCTTTGAGTGTAGTCTCTGTCTCTGTCTCTCTGTCTTTCTGCCTCTCTCTGTCTCTCTGTCTTTCTGTCTTTCTGTCTCTCTCTCTGTCTGTCTCTCTCTCAGTTTCTATGTGTCTCTAAATGACTCTCTCAGTCTGCACATA
>OY744606.1:19733199-19803199 GCA_963556255.1 Allolobophora icterica
AGTCTAGATTAGGTTGGAAGTCAACTTTTCTCGGCGGGCTCGAGTCTACCTTAGAAATATTTTGTCTTCGTTGAATGTTTAAAAATATATATATTAAAGCACAAATGGTTTTCTTTTAAGATGTTCAGTGGTGTAGGGAGGGGTGTTCCAGCGGAGCCATGGAGCAGGACGCAACTCAAGAAGGGGCACAAATTTTTAGATGGAATCATTTAATTATTAAACTAATTACTTACTCTTGAAATATAATATCCATTCAAAATGAAATATAATGTAATAAAATTAAGCAACAACAAATAAAATTGTATATGTATAATTTTAATAGATACCTGGCTCATTTTAAAATTGTCGTCTGAACATTTTATAGTAAATATTATATTCTAGATAACAAATTTGGTCGTTATTGGTTAAGTTGATCTTTGGGGGGTCGCTATATTTACACTAGGCACAGAACGCAATTATAGCTTGGTATACGATCCTGAATTTGTTAGGCCTAACCCTGTTTTATGGCACCAAAGCAGATGGTTTTGCTCAGAAACGCAAAGGCTGAGGTGGGAAACAGGAACCGGAAATCAATGAAAGTTAAGCTAGTGTTCTGGCATGCACATAGATCAAGAAAATCACTTGCAGGTTTGTTACCTTCGAGTAACGAATGACTTCAGCGATCGCTGTATGTTCACTCTGTATGTAGACCGACAGTTCGCTAACTCAACGAGGCATTTATCAAGCGCCCGTATGTACGACGAAGCTTTACAATCTTCTTTCACGGTCAAGAATTCTGACGAGAGACCGTGTACGTAGGGCTTAGACTACACGAGAGTCTCAACAGGAGCCAAGTCAGGCTGTGCTAAGGCTACCAAAGTATGTACAGTGACGTAGAAATCCGATTTTATAGCGTGAATGTTTTTGCCGATGTCTGGAAACGCGTATAATTTGATGTCGCTTGGATCTGAAAACATGTGAATCTATTACCTCAACGAAAGCTCATGATTTATCACTTAGACTTCGACTCGGCAGCGCTTCCTTTTCGTAATATATACAGATCGCACAGTTACGCAGGCGTTCAGCGTAGTCAATGTATTATATATCTGCTGTAGATACGCAACGTATGTGTTCGTCATTTATCGACCAATCTCGGTAACTAGCTACGACTGGCATTGGTTCGGAAATAGACGAGAAAATCTCTATCCGTCAGAATCTCTGAAATTCACGTAAACACCGTCGTCCCGTGCCGCCGAGGTGCGCTGTGGCGGCGAGAAAAAGGGTTTCAGGCCTAGAGGAGGTTTAGAAATTCGTGTAGTTTTCTTATAAGAGCACTACATTCCAAGACACCTTCCTGCCAGCCTATAACTGCGAACGGTACAGCACATACTGCAGAGACCGTGTATGCAGCAGTACTAACACCGCTGCTGGTGAATATACCTATTTATAAAAGATAAGTACACATATATAGCCTGTATATAAATGCCTATAGCTAGTGCATGCTATATGCATGTAGGCTCCCAATGTAATTATGCATAGGCCTATGCATAGGCGCATCGAGGGAGAGACGAAGATATGTGCCCCATTATATTGAAGCAAGGGGCGCGTGTCTTGGTTGTAAGCCGTCGACTCCTGAGATCTCGAGGTATCAGCTGAGCTGACTCGAATTAAGTCCGTTTTTCAGCACTTGATAGACCTGCCACCGCAGCAAAGCAGTTTCACACACGGACGCAGGAAGGAAGGGCAGGGCAGGGGCAGGATGGGAAGGAGGGAACGAGAGAGGGAGGATGAAAAGAGATATTGATGCGATGAAAAGACGAAAGGACAAAATAAAGGGCGAAACTATAAATGGACTTAAGGACGAAAAGACGAAAGGACGAAAAGACGAATGGACGAAAGGATGGACGAAAGGACGAAAATATAGATGGACTAAAGGACAAAATTATAGATGGACTAAAGGACGAAAATATAGATGAACGAAAGGACGAAAAGACGAATGGACGAAAGGACAAAAAGACATACGAACGAAAGGGCGAAAGATAGATGGAAAAGGACGAAAAGAGTAATGGACGTAAGGACGAAAAGACAGACGAACGAAAGAGCGAGAAGATAGATGGAAGACAGGATAAAAAGACATATGGACCGAAGGACGAAAAGATAAATGAGCAAAAGGACGAAAAGGTGAATGGATGTAGCCTAAGGACAAAAATATTGATGGACGAAAGGACGATTGACTAATGTAAGGACTACAAGTCGGGTAAACCGAAGACCGAGAGCAGAATGACGGGCAGATAACTAAGAGAAGGACAAATCAAAGGAAGACCGGAAGGATGAACAGAGGAAAAGACGGACGAACGGGAGGACGTACGGCCGACCGTCCGACACATCGTCCGACACATCGTCCGACACATCGTCCGACACACATCGTCCGACACATCGTTCGACACATCGTCCGTCTGCTGAACAGAGCTAACAATGGACGCAGACTTCCTCACAGTTTGCAGTTCTGAAGTTGTGTTTTCATTTCGCACAATCCAGGGATTGTTTTAACGTGCAATGATACACAAAATGTGCAGTGATGAAAGGCTGTTAACCGTTGTTTGTGCACAAAAAGAATTGTAATTCCTAATTATTTATGATTTGTATGTGCTCCGGCGCTCGTCATGTGCAGTGATAAATTTTCCTTAAAACATGCCCTGGCACAATCTTCCACTTAAAGCTACGTAGAGAGTTAGGCGTTCGGGCCATGGTACGTGTAAACCTGAGGCATATGTAAGCCATGATGAGTAGCCTAAATGTCTTTAAGCTTTCAGAAACTAGGGTGATGCATCTGATCGTTAACGAGTGTATTCAATGCAAGTTGTCTGTCTTTATGCCCGAGTAGGGGCCTACGTTGACTGAGAGCTGACAGAATTTTTATTAGCAATTCTTAAAATGTTTTTCAATTTGCATCTAATGCATACGATATAGGGGCCTACAGTTTTAGTTAATGCTGCACAGATTTTTATGTACGGTAGCTGAAATTATTATAGCGGTCACTTAATAATTTCGATAAATGTCTTAATTTCTCGACACCAGACTAATAATATTATGTGAAGGAAAAGCCTGCAGTATTCCAACTTAGGCTACTTGCTGGCATCATCTAGTTTATATATTGCACAAATCAGTAGCAGAATGGTGAAGTTAATGGTGAAAATCGACGTACGTGCTGTGAAATGACTGGGTTGAAGTTCATGGAATCATTTGCATAGAATTTATAATCTATTTCGGATTGTCTGAACTGAAAGGTCTATATGGAATCTAAAAAACTCAAGTGTAATCCGAACGGGAAAGGTGTTTCGTGTCATTGTCATTGTCCCTGCACCTCAGCCGACACTTCCATCGACCTCAAGTCGCGTCAACGTGATATAAATTATAATTATAGGCTATATATCTTCTTCAGGTTCAAAAGTCCGACGTCGCCACTCCTCTCTATTTTGAGCCTCTTCTTTAAGTCTTCTACGTCCTTCCTTCATCATCCAATCTAGCATCATCTGTCTTGGTCTTCCCCTTGTCCTCCTCCCCTCCATTCTTCCCTCGATGACATTTCTTAGGAGAGAGTCCCCTCTCAGCTTGTGCCCGATCCATTTCCTCTGCTTCTGTCTGATGTGTGTAGCAAGGATCTTTCTTCTCCAATCCTTCCCATCACTTCTCCATTATATACATATACATACATACATACATACATACACACATACATACATACATACATACATACATACATACATACATACATACATACATACATACATACATACATACATACATACATACATACATACATACATACATACATGGGGCGTGGTGGCTCAGTGGTAAATTCGGCGCCTTGTGACCGGAGGGTTGCAGGTTCGAATCCCACTCTAGCCGCTGCGTACGGACCTTGGGCAAGTCCTTCACTCGCAATTGCTCGTGGCGCTTCGGCGTGAAAATTCCGGCACAGCATCAAATGCTGTAGTCGGGAGCGCCTCTGAGTAGTAGTTGACTTCGAGAGGCGCTATAGAAATATCTGGAATAAATAAATAAATAAATACATACATACATACATACATACATACATATATGTTAACTATGACGTACAATAAACGAGCGAATGCCTTTCTCTCACCACAGGTTGCATTGCATTGGATTGGGTTACATTAGATGCATTAGGTTACATTATATTGCATTGCATCGCATTTAGTGGAACGGTGAACGGAACATCGTTGTCAGTAGGGGGAGTGAAGAGATTCTGGGCTTCAGGGCTTTTGCGAGGCCTCCGTTGCTTGTCGAGTTGTTGTATCGCAATTGTAATCGTAAAACTCCAAATTTCTAAAGCGCTACTTGAAAGGTAAGCGCACAGTATCAAATCAGAGGGTTTTCCAGAGGGTAGTCAAACGGAGGTTCAAATCCGGTTGCCAGAGGTCCAGATCAAGTGAGATGGCAGAGCAGCTGCTAAGGCGGGTGTCGTTTAAATCAAGAGGAATTGAAAGCGGAGGATTAGATGAGTCAGGGTATATATTCTTGAATTGGTGAGACTTTAGTTTTGAGTGGAAAGCCCGGGGGTGATAGATAGAGGAGCCTGACGATTGAGGGTGAGTGGCAATGATGATGGAGAAACCCAGAATCTGCAGAATTCAGGTGGAGGATTGTACCAGAGTCGTGGTGCTGTGTTGGATGGGCGCGGGTGGAGAACTTGAGGTGAGTAGTGACCGGGGTCGAGAAAGACTTTGATAGGTGGAGGATCGGGTGGAGCGAGTTGGCTGGAAAATACAGATTTCAAGGATTTACTTTGGCTGGGAATGTTGTAGAGAGTTGTAGTTTATTGATAGGACTCTAAAGTGCAATCGCTCTGGGATGTTTAGCCAATGGAGTGATTTTAAGATAGGAGTAATAGGTTTGTGTTTGGGCTTTCTAGCGCCCGCTCGGACTAGTGAGTTTTGTATAAGTTGCAGACGGTTTTTGTGAGACAGTGAGAAATTTAAGGATATTATATATATATATACACACACACACATATATATATATATATATATATATATATATATATATATATATATATATATATATATATATATATATATATATATATATATATATATATATATATATATATATATATATATATATATATATATATATATATATATATATATATATATATATATATATATATATATATATACCCATACGAGACCGTTAAGCCAGACTCAGTTGTGAACCCGGTTTATCCAGACATCGCCATTTTCCACGGAAATCGCGCAAAAAATTTTGAGCACACGTTCTGGCTATAGTAGACTCTAGATACACGCTGAATTCATTTTCTAGGAGGCGTTTTATATGTACAGTATGGGTTTACCACCATGGATAGCAAGACATGTAGGCCTACAGTTTATGATGGGCGCAGTGGTAGGAAAGATATATACAGTTCATGACTGCGCATGGGTAGTCCAGACTTATACACGTAAGTCACAGACGTGTGTAAATGTAATGTAAATGTAAATGTACGCGATTTTCTATAGCGACCGTATTATGGCCTCGACCCTGCTCATTTTTCAATGAATTGATCGGGTGAGATCCTTCACCACCGCTGCCCGTTTGAATGGGTGCCACGCCATTTAAGGTCCCCGTGTGGGACCGTGCTAGCCCGGGATTTAAATCTCTGAAATAAGCTACCTTCGGGAAGCGAACCGCGGTCCGCATGCGCTGTAACACAGAGTCGCATGAGACGCACAGCCAACGTTCTTACCGATGTAGCTAACTGCCAGACACGAAGCAGGTTTGTCCCCATTCTTCGCCAGACACAATAGCTATACGTGCATGTTTACTTATATTGT
The DNA here is from genome assembly GCA_963556255.1 of Allolobophora icterica. Lineage (NCBI taxonomy): Eukaryota > Metazoa > Annelida > Clitellata > Crassiclitellata > Lumbricidae > Allolobophora > Allolobophora icterica. The sequence goes on from OY744606.1 coordinate 19,739,034, forward strand.
TCCGGAATTCAGTTAATTTAGAACAATCTTATAAGATTTGATTATTATTGTTGCATGTACGTTCACAGGTTTTTAGCATATTGATCTTGCATTTTTATAGTGGTGATGTCATAAAAATTGAGAAAGTAGCTTAAGCTATACATTTTATTATTTGATTCTACTGCTTAGATTTGATATCTATGTATGTGTTGATTTACACATGTATGCTGTAGCCATTTGTACTTAGTTGTGTTTATCTGGTAATAAGTAACAAATTTATGCAAGTGAAATTGCTTTAACATTTGCTCTGTTAAACCCAGTGTTATTGTTTGTGCAGTAAAAGTAACCTAAACTATACTTTCGATTATTATTTTTTACTTTATTGATTAGATTTGTTAATTGTAACTGTTAATTTTAATTAGTAACTTCTAATGCACGATGCTTGTGTCTAATGCACCTAAACCAAGCCATAAATCAGGTCAATATTCAGAAAATTTCCTTCTGAAGTAACTGTAATTTCTTGCCCACACTTTTTTAAACCCATTCTTACTCTTTGTTTATAATTTAATTATAAAATAAGTAAATCCTTGAACATGTGCCCTATTCATTTATCATTAAAGAAAATATAATCAATTAATGTCAGTTTCTTGCCTTATTAATGCATAGGCCTATTACAATATAAGAAATTGGCTACGTCAATTTCATTATAATTATTGTAATATACATTAACAATTGAGATATAATACCCAGTTTTGTAGTATATTACCAATTATAAGTATGTTACACAGTGAAGCCAAGTACCAGTGCTCGAGTGCATGGTAATATAACTCAATAACTGAAACACAAATACTTCACTATTTTAGCAAATAGTGTGCACTATCGAACATCATTCAGAACCAAGCTCAAAAGTCATTTGTTCCAGCTTCCTCACCATCAGTATCTTGACTTCTGGTTTCTCTGAAATATCAACCTGGCTTCTCTTTAACTAATATTTTACTTGAAGCATCCATCGATTAATACTTTATGCATTATGACAAGGGCATTATAGAACTCATTAGTTTAGACTTCTCAACTACACTGGATTTTCGATCAACAAAATAGGAAACACGTCAAATGTACCACTTAGACTGTTACAAAGACAATTTATATGACCACATAAGCACATCTTTCATCATATGATCACATAACTTGCTGCATAAGAAGTCAAGTAGAGTGTGAAGACCACCCTTCTAGAAAAACTCTCAATGCTTTTAGTATTTCCCAATGGCAGCTGCTTAGAATTAGTGTTAAACACAAAATTAAAATAGAACAACAAACTCAGAAAGCAACAGCATGCTATTGAAGGTCAGTCTTTGTCAGTTAGAAGTTATGTAATGTGCAGATATTCCGAATTACTTCTTCAGTACAAGAGCCCAGGCACGAGTTTTAATTTGAGCTTCTGTGCGATTCCTTAAAACTGGAAATTCCGCTTGCAGTTGGCGGATAGCACCGAAAGAAGGTGGTCTTTCGACTCCTTCAAAATGACGCCTGATGATCTTCAGCTCATCCTCACTCCAAGCATTGTTTCTCCCTGTAAATCAGAAAGCAAAACAACTTGCTATACTATGAAGGGTGAAGTGGGATACCTACAGGCTCAATAAGGTTACAAGCTTTGATACCCCTGCATTTTAGATTTTGAATCTCTAATTTTCTATCAGAAATATTACACAACACATTAAAGGTGGTACAACTTCAGCTCCTGATATAACCAATACAAATAATAATTGTATTCTCCCTCTGCACTCTAACCTTTGGCTTAAAACATAATTGTTTAGTGACATTTTGCCTGAGGGATTGGATCATATCAACTAGGTATATAAAACAATGGTACTAGGCTATTGCCAGAACTATTACAAAGAATAATTTTCTATAATACATGAAACAATAATAAAATATTTATGTCCTCTTGAGATAACATGCTAAGTACACACAATTACAGAAAACATCCCAAATATATAAAACTTGGTGATATATTATATTTATTATTTAGCCTCTAAAGATGACCATGACCTTAAAAATGATGCTAATGTCATTAAGTGCTTACAGAAGCAAGTATATTCTTAATTAACCAATTGTTTATCACAATTTGCTGTACAAACATCTTCTAAGCACAATTAGAAACTATACTATGCTAACAATGAAAAGGGTATTCTTTATCCTTATTAACATCACCATAATCATCATGATTATCATCATCCATGACATTGCTATCATCACAAAACCAATGCCATTATGGGTAAAAATGTACATACTAGATGCTTGATGTTGAATATGTGCTTTTTTCAAAGGATCTTCTGTTTCTGCTCTCCAATGTTTTTGAATGTGTGCTTTTTTCAGAGGATCTTCTGTTTCTGCTCTCCAATGTTTTTGAATGTGTGCTTTTTTCAGAGGATCTTCTGTTTCTGCTCTCCAATGATTTTGAATGTGTGCTTTTTTCAGAGGATCTTCTGTTTCTGCTCTACAATGTTTTTGAATGTGTGCTTTTTCAGAGGATCTTCTGTTTCTGCTCTCCAATGTTTTTGAATGTGTGCTTTTTTCAAAGGATCTTCTTTTTCTGCTCTCCAATGTTTTGAATGTGTCCTTTTTTCAGCGGAACTTCTCTTTCTGCTCTACAATGTTTTTGAATGTGTGCTTTTTTCAGAGGATCTTCTGTTTCTGCTCTCCAATGTTTTTGAATGTGTGCTTTTTTCAAAGGATCTTCTGTTTCTGCTCTCCAATGTTTTTGAATGTGTGCTTTTTTCAGAGGATCTTCTGTTTCTGCTCTCCAATGATTTTGAATGTGTGCTTTTTTCAGAGGATCTTCTGTTTCTGCTCTACAATGTTTTTGAATGTGTGCTTTTTTCAGAGGATCTTCTGTTTCTGCTCTCCAATGATTTTGAATGTGTGCTTTTTTCAGAGGATCTTCTGTTTCTGCTCTACAATGTTTTTGAATGTGTGCTTTTTCAGAGGATCTTCTGTTTCTGCTCTCCAATGTTTTTGAATGTGTGCTTTTTTCAAAGGATCTTCTTTTTCTGCTCTCCAATGTTTTGAATGTGTCCTTTTTTCAGCGGAACTTCTCTTTCTGCTCTACAATGTTTTTGAATGTGTGCTTTTTTCAGAGGATCTTCTGTTTCTGCTCTCCAATGTTTTTGAATGTGTGCTTTTTTCAAAGGATCTTCTGTTTCTGCTCTCCAATGTTTTTGAATGCGTGCTTTTTTCAGCGGAACTTCTCTTTCTGCTCTTAAAGTTTTAACGGGTTGTTGCACTGTTTTGCCTTTTCTTCCACTTGCATCCTTTTCTTTTTCAGCTGATTCGACACCCAGTAGTGCAGAGTTCCTTTCTAGGGTCACAGATTGTATGGTCATTAACTCGCTTTCTGATTTTGAATTGCTCTCTTCATCAGATTCGATGCGTGGCAACTTTGATTTTCGTGGTTCGTTCACAGACTTGAGATTGTCTTCACTGACAGAACATCTGTTAGGCTCTGGAATATATAAATACAATGCTTGTATAACAACAGTTCATCACAGTCAAACTAGTTTTTACAAGAAGCTTCTTTTCAATATATTTTATTTATGGCATCTGTTAAGCAAATAACATTAGTAAATCTGAATCTGAAGACGTTTTCATGGTTGTTACTTGGAGTCCGCTCAGCAGACCCGCAATAGTTGGACTGCCACACAAACGACTTTTCCACAAATTACTGCAACTAATTTCACATTTAGTGCATTGCTAAACAAATTTTACAACTGAGATAATTAAAATGCAACAGCTAAAAACTGCAATCAAATTATTCTACTCTATTTGATTTATTTCTTTGCTGGGGACTGCACACCTGTATTAAAAGCAGAGTCTTACTCTTGAAAGATGGTTAGATAGACTTCAAATGAAAACTAAGTCACTAACAAACCTTCCACTGGAAGTGAATCCAACTTCTTTCCTTTGAATGAGGTCATTTCCAATGAATGCAGAGCCATAAGTATTCTCCCAACTTTAGTTATCTCAATGGCAGGTGTGTGAAGGCGATATGCGGATTTGTGGATGTCTATGTTATGTCCCAAGTGATTTGACAACCACTCCAGCTCTCCAGGCAGCATCTCGATCAACTGAATAATAAGAATAAGTAAATACGATAAAGTAGTTGATATAAAGAAGTCTTTAAATTCATGCTTGTAAACAAGTATTTTAAATGAATTGGCCTGCTATTACTAATAAGCAGTTAAAACAGGAGTTGTTCATACTTCTGAGTTCATTTCTTATTTTGCCTCCACCAAGTTCAGTTGTTACCTGCAACACTGCTGAATAAAATTTACTGTAAATGAATCACACGTCCTATACAGAGTTCTTAAGATGCACTATATGATCTGTTTGGTTTACAAATCAACAGTATGCCTGGCAAAAGTGCTAACTTTCACTTTCTATAAAAAAAACTAGATGTATTATACGTGGATGCCTACTACTATCATTGTATAAATTCATTGTACTATAGTCCCAAATAAAATTTCAAATCAAATTATTTAAACACAGACTTCAAGCCTCTAAAGAAAGGTTTTGAGCCCTTTAGGTCTTTGTAGAAATGTCAAACCTTAACTCTCCAAAGAAAGAAAAAAAATCGTTTGAATTATCATATGAAAGAAAGGTAAACATTATCAAATATGCATGGCAAAATGTTTCTTGTAAATTTCTAAATGACATCAATCAGCTAACCTGCTCTGTCACCCAGGACGTGGTCCCTGTCATCTTCATTTGGCTCTCTTTTTCTCTAGCTCTTTTAAGTGCAGTTTCAACCATTAATTTTCCTCGAGAAAACATTCTCTACAAAATTTTAATTCAGAAAATGTGAGGCTGATTCCTTGCTTCATAATATGAAGGAAACCATTGCAACTTAATTACTTCAGTTGCATTACTGTTGTCAGGCACGCATAATCCATGATCAGAATGTTGGGGGTTCACTACTTTTCCTCTAAACATTCAGTTTAATTCACAAGGTGTAATCGGACAATTTCGCAGAACCCAGTAAAAAATAATTTGGGATCAAGATAATCGTCCGCAAACGAAAATAATCGGCTTTTATTCCTCCTCAAAGCAATCTTTACTTAACAAAAATGATCGAAACTTTTACTTTGACTTGTTTTCACACGCTTTAATGTACTTTTTGCGCCAAAATGACTTTCTCGTCTCGCTTCCCATGAGGTGTCAATAAGCCACAATATATTATCCCGGGTACACAGAATTTTATCCGCCGTCAATCATCACAATCGCAATATTCCTTATTCTAAATGCTTAAGCAACGAAGTCGCTGGAACCAGTTTCTTCATATAAATATGCTTTTACTTTAACTTTTGTTATTGGCATTACCTAGCAACTTCTAGCTTACAGTATTTAATAAATGCTTTTAGTTCATTTACTACTGAGCTAGTCTGAGCATGGTCAAGGCCATACCACAGTATAAATAATACGGTCGACATTGGAAGACAACTCGACATTGGAAAACGTGTACAATTGTACATTGACATTTACTGCATTTTCCATCAAGAAAGCTACAGCATAATATTATTATAATTCCTTTTACTATTGCGTACTGTACTGTAATATAAATCGAAAAAGTTGTTGATTACTAAATTATCTGACAGATCTAGGAATTGTTTGATACTTCAGACGAGGGATGAGAATTCCGTGAATCCAATATAGGCCTACGCTTCGGAGTAGGTATCTTGAAGGGGGCTAGGGCCTATACTACATTTTGATTAAATATTACGAGGGTAGCCTTGCAGTTGGAAAGGTGTATGGTTGTACAAGCTTTGTGGCAATATCTGACTGAGAAGCGTATTTTTTTGTGGGGAAACATTCACAAGGCTGTAAAGCAATGAGTTTGCTCTAATTTAGTAGGGCCTACAGCGTAAAAGTCAATTGTTTTAAACTCGAAGTAAACTTAGGACACAAACTTGTTTGAGCTTGTCTAATATTCTTAGAATTCTCCAGTTGTATTGCTTTAGCTCATGTTGCTTACAGCTTCCCTTGAAAGCATGTTACGAGTTATGGCTCGTCAATAAATGAAGTCACACTATTTTGACACAAAATTGACCCCGATTCCCTTCTCGTCACATTTCGCATGAACTTCTATATACATTAAGCATAGAAGTTCATGCATAGCGTCAGACAAGTCTAACCACCTCCCGCACTTGGGACGTGACGTCATTTATGGAGAGCCCCTTATGTATATAAAAATTGTGAAAGCACTACTGAATAAAAACCGTACGAATACAATACTTAGAGAAACCTAAAACAATGCATAATTGTTTGTAATCACAAAATCATGAAATCATGTTCTTCTCAGAACACAAGTCAACGATGAAGACCTTCAGATAGGGTAGTGACAATTCCTCGACTTTCATGAAGTATATAATTATTCAGAAAGGAAGTGACCAATTGTACCATAACAGAAATCCGGTAGTGTATCAAGTATATCTGTAACACGCATAATTGTATATATACTCATTGCTATACTCATGCAATACTCATACTGTAATGCATCAAACATTTAGCTGTGCAATTAACAATATTCTCTCATTTTGTATTATGTACCAAATTAGAGAATGCATACTCGTGTATTTAATATGTCAATATATCAACAGTTTGTAGCATTCTGTCAATATGGTGACATGATGAAGAATTTAACCAAGTTAGAGACAATTCCATGAATTTTATGTGCTACAGGAAGACGAAAGATGCTACCAACCACAATGTAACAGAGTTAGGCTACCTAGTGTAATTAGAATTCTTCTAACACACATTACTATATATTACTATATATACATGTTGTTTAGGATGGGTAAATGGGTAATCCAGACTTTTAGGTTACAGACCGTTATTACCCAGACCTGAAATAGGTTTATGGCTGTTGTAAGCCCGACCTATATAAAATATATGAAGTAATGTATGCTACAATAAACTTGGAATTGTTCTCATTGCTATACTCATATCTATTTAGTGCATAAAACATTTGGCTATGCAGTTAACAATTTGCTCTCTTTTTGTATTATGTACCAAATTAGAGAATGCTTCGGTCTCAAAGAGCATTGATAATTCTGAAGTAACTTCTTTAAAATGTAACCAAACGTGAGTTCATAATTAAATGATATAGGATGAACACTGAACAATTATAGTTCAATGTTAGTCTTATACCGTTTACATTCTTTACTTCTGGTTAAATGTTTAGCATATTACATGCAGTGAAACACATATCAATGTTCTGAAGCACTACTGACTGCAATGTAATAGTTAGAACTACACATACTCGTGTATTTAATATGTCAATATATCAACAGTTTGTAGCATTCTGTCAATGTGGTGACATGATGAAGAATTTAACCAAGTTAGAGACAATTCCATGAATTTTATGTACTACAGGAAGAGGAACGATGCTACCAACCACAATGTAACAGAGTTACCTAGTGTAATTAGAATTCTTCTAATACACATTACTATATATTACTATATATACATGTTGTTTAGGATGGGTAAATGGGTAATCCAGACTTTTAGGTTACAGACCGTTATTACCCAGACCTAAAATAGGTATATGGCTGTTGTAAGCCCGACCTATATAAAATATACGAAGTAATATATGCTAGAATAAACTTGGAATTCTTCTAATTGCTATACTTATATCCAGTGCTTTTTTTTCTAGAAAAAAAGGTTCCGGAACGGAACAATAGGTGCCGGTACGCAACAATTATGGGCGGGCTAAAATCACGAGAAAAACGGGGTTGGGGGTTGGGAGGGGTATCAATAAACACTGAAAACAGTTCAAAACACTTAAATTAAATTAAAATAACTAAATTATTGTTTTAATTATTAAAATAAATAAATTATTTACTTATGTTTGGTTACAAGTTTAACATGTTTAAATGCAGTGAAACATATATAAACGTTCTGAAGCACTACTGGCTGCAATGTTATAGTTAGAACAACACATACTCTCATGCAATATGTAATATGTCAATATATCTATAGTTTGAGGGCATTCTTGTAATATGATGTCAAGATAAATGTTTTAACCAAGGCAGTGACAACTCCATTAATCTTATGTACTCCGAGAAGAGGAAAGAAGCTACCAACCGCAATGTAACAGAATTACCTATTGTAACTAGAATTTTTTAAGACACATTAGTATATATATATATATATATATATATAGGCTCTTTAGGATGGGTGAATGGTTAGTCCAGACATTATAGGTTACAGACCGATATAACCCAGACCTGAAATAGGTAGAAGACCTTATTAAGCCAGACGCATATATACAATCTATGAAGAAGAAAAAACGCCAGAATGAATTTTGCCTTAATCTCATTGCAATGCACTAATGCCTGTTTTGTGTAGCAGTCATATGGCCGTAAGGAACATAACTTTCTTTATATTGGTATCAAGGTACCAATTCAAAACTGCGTAGATCTCAAGGATCTAGGATCAGAAAGGAAGTGACCAATTGTAACTTAATAGAAATCCCTAGTGTGACAAGTACACTTGTAACCCATATAATTGTATATACAGACTGTTTAGGATGGGTCAATGGGTAGTCCAGACTTTTAGGTTGCTGACTGTCATTACCCAGACCTGAAATAGGTAGATGGCCGTTGTAAGCCCGACCAATATAAAATTTATGAAGCAATATGCTAGAATTAGAACTTAGAATTATTCCCATTGCTACACAATTATATCAACTTAGTGTATCAAATATTTGGCTGTGCAGTTAACAATTTGCAAAATCTCTAATTTATATAATATACTGAATTAGAGATTGGCTGGGTCTCAAGGAACAATGATAATACTAAACTGCTCTATTCTCATCTTATACCATTTACATTATTTACTTATGTTTGGTTACAAGTTTAACATGTTTAAATGCAGTGAAACATATATAAACGTTCTGAAGCACTACTGGCTGCAATGTTATAGTTAGAACAACACATACTCTCATGCAATATGTAATATGTCAATATATCTATAGTTTGAGGGCATTCTTGTAATATGATGTCAAGATAAAATGTTTTAACCAAGGCAGTGACAACTCCATTAATCTTATGTACTCCGAGAAGAGGAAAGAAGCTACCAACCGCAATGTAACAGAATTACCTATTGTAACTAGAATTTTTTAAGACACATTAGTATATATATATATATAGGCTCTTTAGGATGGGTGAATGGTTAGTCCAGACATTATAGGTTACAGACCGATATAACCCAGACCTGAAATAGGTAGAAGACCTTATTAAGCCAGACGCATATATACAATCTATGAAGAAGAAAAAACGCCAGAATGAATTTTGCCTTAATCTCATTGCAATGCACTAATGCCTGTTTTGTGTAGCAGTCATATGGCCGTGAGGAACATAACTTTCTTTATATTGGTATCAAGGTACCAATTCAAAACTGCGTAGATCTCAAGGTACGCCAAAAATACTAAATTGTTCTAGGTAAGTCTAATACCATCTATAACAAAATATTATAGTTTAACTATTGCAGACAGTGTATTTATAAATGTGTATTTTCGTGTACAAAAATTGTCCTTAGGATGACTGATGTCAAAACATGTTTGAATTATCAGTATTATTCAAAGTGAAAACTTGGTTAGCAATATCATGCTTTGAAATGTTAATGTTGAAGTTTTTAAAGAACAATCCCACTATCAAACTTTTAATGACTTTATTAAGACTGCCAATCTGATGCTGTGTGACAACAGGGTTGTATGCCCCACTGAGTCACATGCGTATCTGGTTCTCACAATTCTACATCATTCAGTGTTAACTTTTTCATGAGTGATGCCTTGTCGAATAAGGTGGAGTAATCCTAGGTGTTATCCTAGATAGAGTTATAAATCTCTAAGATCACCTACCACTGGTGCTACACCTTTCTGACTGCCTACCGGTTTAAAAAGTGACTGTGATAGGCAATGCTCGTAAAACATAGGCAGAAATGGTTGAGATAGGATAAAGCTGACCTTATCTCATACTATCATGCTACAAATGTGTATCTATCTGATATCAGTTACCTTAATATGTGCACAAACTGTGCAGTGGGTTGCACCTGTGAATGTGGTAATGATATAAATGCGTTCAATACAAAATAGTTTAGGAATTGTGTTGGGCTGCACACAAGCACTGCCTCCTGACTTCTGCTCTTTACTCTAAACATTACTGGGATGATCAACTCACTGATCTCAAGCACAAAGTCTATAGCAGTCCATGATGAAACAGTTGGTAGGCCCAGGCAAAGACCAATATATGAAGCCAAAAGATATGCAAAGGCTCAATATAGGTTGCTAGGAGAAACACGCAAACAGCAGAGGATAAGCACATCTCCAATGACTTGCAAAATTATCTTCTACTGCATTCTGAAAAACACAGGAAAGCAAGTTTAAAATAAACACAAACTTTCTCTGTTGGTGGTGGTGGCTTTACTGAATCCAGTAAACTTGCCAATGCCTTTGCCATCAGTTTTAAAAATGCAAGCTCAACCAATAATGAAAATTAAAACCAAGAACTCAAAATTAATATAAATGGTATAAGATAAACATTGAACAATTTAGTATTATCAATGTTCTTTGAGACCCAGGAATTCTCTAATTCAGTGCATTATATAAAAAGAGAGCTTGCAAATTGTTAACTGCACAGCCAAAAAGTTGATACACTAAATAGATATAAGTGTGTAGCAATGGGAATAATTTCAAGTTTATTCTAGCATACTGCTTCATAAAATTTATATAGGTCGGGCTTACAACGGCCATCTACCTATATCAGGTCTGGGTAATAACAGTCATAAACCTAAAAGTCTGGACTACCCATTGACCCATCCTAAACAGCCTGTATATACAATTATATGTGTAAGAAGTATACTTGCTGCACTAGGAATTTCTATTAAGTCACAATTGGTCACTTCCTTTCTGATCCTAGACTTAGTCAAATTCAAGGAATTGTCAGTAACTAACATGAATATCTTTATCTTTGACTTGTGTTGAGAAAAGACTACAAAAAATTAAATATCGCTTTAAGTTTCTCTCAGTATTGCATGTGTCGAGTTTTTATCCCGTAGTACTTTCAGAATTTTTATGTACATAATTTATAACACACCTTTACATGATGCTGTAAGCAACATGAGCTCAAGCAATACCACTGGACATTTTTCAGAACATTAGACAAGCTCTTAAGTTTCTCTCAGTATTGCATGTGTCCAGTTTTTATCCAGTAGTCCTTTCAGAATTTTTATGTACATAATTTATAGCACACCTTTACATGATGCTATAAGCAACATGAGCTCAAGCAATACCACTGGACATTTTTCAGAACATTAGACAAGCTCTTAAGTTTCTCTCAGTATTGCATGTGTCCAGTTTTTATCCCGTAGTACTTTCAGAATTTTTATGTACATAATTTATAACACACCTTTACATGATGCTGTAAGCAACATGAGCTCAAGCAATACCACTGGACATTTTTCAGAACATTAGACAAGCTCTTAACCCTTTCGTGTCCCTTGTTTCCATATGGCAACACACCTAATTAAAGTTATTTTTTTTCTTAAGCTAAAATTTGAAAAAGAATTTGAAGCAGTATCTGTTACATCTATGTTGGCTATATGTAATTATTGCCTTTGTAAGTATTATTGTGACCATTTTGTTCTACTGTATGACTTTGAAGTGAATGTAGTTACAGTTTTTCAAAGTTAAGTTTTGTTGGGTTAATAATTTTTTACTGATGACTGCTAGGAAAGAAAAAAAAATATTTATGAGAAGGCATAGATCAGTATTCAACTCTGATATACCATCAAGTTACTGTTTTGTGTAAATTTGCTACTTCAGTTAGTTTTATACCGGTTGCCATTTGGCAACAATGGGAAGTCATGGATGCGTAGAAACCAAAACGTTGGGGCTTCAAGGTCTTTGCGAGTTGCTGTGCTCACATCGGATATACCCACGACTTATATCAGGGCTGTGAACCACAGTTATAGCATTGTCAGATAGTGTGGGATTTCAGCCGGCTGACTTTATCATCCTATTGTGCAAGACACCCCCAAAGAATGTGAACCACATCGTGTATTTGACAACTGGTTCAATTTTCCAGAGCTCCAGCTGAGGCTGCAGCAATTGGGATTCCACTCTGAAGGACTCTTTTGTGCAAATAGGCTTCGAGGTTGCAAGTCAGCCATGGATCCTATGACAGCACAGATGACACAGACTCTGGAGTTTGTGTCACCTGGTGGTATGACAATCATGCAGTGCAAATCGCAGTGACACACATTGGCATTCGTCCTGTATCAAGATCATGAAGTGCTGGGACAAGAAGATCACGAAGTATGTCTAGGTTCAGTGATCAGCTGCAGTCACAGAGTTCAGTGCCGACATGGGAGTGTTTACCCTTTGGATATGATCTCTGTAATGTACCGCATCGACCATAAAAGTGTAAAGACCATGGTACCTTAGGATCTTCTTCTGGGTTTTGAATGTTGCCTGCATCAATGCCTTGATCCTTTACAAACGTCACTGCTCACAATTTGCAGTTGCTGAAAACGGGAGACTGAATCTTCTTGGGTTTGTTTCCCAAGTTTCCCAGTGTCTCATTGTAACAAAAAAAGCCCTCTTCTGTGTTTCGAAAACGAGACCGGCAATCAATCAACTTAGCATTTATATAGCACCCTTCTAGGCAAGTATTCAGAGGTCCTCATAGCCCAATCCATGCGAAAGAGAACAGTCTTTAGAGTAGAGAAGAAAGCAGTGGACGAGTCTCGAGGAACAGACCCCAGCTCAGAAGAAAGCCCATTCCAAATTGTGGGTCCAACGACACAGAAAGCGTGCAGCTGCATAGTAGCGGTGCAGCTGAGTGGCAACCAGTTGGAGCAGAATCACGCGAACAGACATTGCACAGATAGGAGGGAGCACAGCCAAGCTGACATTGCCAGACAATAGAGGCGACCCTGTAACAATGCGTTGTGAGAGTGGTAACCAGTGGAGGAGATCACACATCTATTCAGGAATGAGCCCGACCAAACGCGCAGCGGAACGCAGCACACGTTCAAGGCAATTGAGTCCAGTGAGGGGAAGCCAAATATAGAGGGAGCAGCAGTAATCAAGCCAACAGGTATCGAACGCATGGACGAGAGTAGCAGCAGATTGGGGGAAGACAGCAGAGCTGCCTGGCATCAAGCACATGGCCTAATACTCAGGAAAAAGAAGGCGAGACAATCGAAAGCCCGAGGAAGAGGAAAGTGATAAGTGCATCATTAACTGAAATACATGTGGACATCATTGGGCACCTGCCTGTTCAAGGACCAGACAAGGGGCGTTGTAGGAACTGCAAGAAATCCATCACCCGCATCATGTGTACTAAGTGTGATGTCTACCTGTGACTGACTTCCCAAAAGAATTGCTACTTAGAGCACCACACCAAGCCATACATTTTCATATGGAACATTAGGCATGCAAGATGAAGTTGTTTTATGTTTCTTATGCTACTTGACATTTACTATATCACTGTTGCCATATGGAAACTTTTGCCATGCATTCCCACTGTTGCCAAATGGCAACATGGAAGCTTTTGCCATGCATTCCCACTGTTGCCAAATGGCAACACTAATTAACTTTAATTAGAAATTAGTTAATTACAAAATCATGTTATGTGGTACAACATATTGTACATATCTCTTCAAAAACACACTTCAAATATTTTTTGCTGTCCCAGAAATAATTCGGGCACGAAAGGGTTAAGTGTCTCTCAGTATTGCATGTGTCCAGTTTTTATCCAGTAGTCCTTTCAGAATTTTTATGTACATAATTTATAACACACCTTTACATGATGCTGTAAGCAACATGAGCTCAAGCAATACCACTGGACATTTTTCAGAACATTAGACAAGCTCTTAAGTGTCTCTCAGTATTGCATGTGTCCAGTTTTTATCCAGTAGTCCTTTCAGAATTTTTATGTACATAATTTATAACACACCTTTACATGATGCTGTAAGCAACATGAGCTCAAGCAATACCACTGGACATTTTTCAGAACATTAGACAAGCTCTTAAGTGTCTCTCAGTATTGCATGTGTCCAGTTTTTATCCAGTAGTCCTTTTAGAATTTTTATGTACATAATTTATAACACACCTTTACATGATGCTGTAAGCAACTTGAGCTCAAGCAATACCACTGGACATTTTTCAGAACATTAGACAAGCTCTTAAGTGTCTCTCAGTATTGCATGTGTCCAGTTTTTATCCAGTAGTCCTTTCAGAATTTTTATGTACATAATTTATAACACACCTTTACATGATGCTATAAGCAACATGAGCTCAAGCAATACCACTGGACATTTTTCAGAACATTAGACAAGCTCTTAAGTGTCTCTCAGTATTGCATGTGTCCAGTTTTTATCCAGTAGTCCTTTCAGAATTTTTATGTACATAATTTATAACACACCTTTACATGATGCTATAAGCAACATGAGCTCAAGTAATACCACTGGATATTTTTCAGAATATTAGACAAGCTCAAAGAATTTCATGTCATCAATTTGCTTCGAGTTGAAAACAATTAAGATTTTTACACAATACTAAATTAGAGCAAAATCACTGCTTTACAGCCTTGTGAATGCTACTCCAAAAAGAAATATGCTGTTCAGTTAGAGTTTGTCACACAGCATGTCCTTATACAATCGACCAATTGTAACTTAATAGAACTCTCTTGAGTCACATTATAAATGCATGTACAATTGTTAGGCATGGCCATAGTATTTGTAGCAGTGCATACAATTATAATGTGCTACAGTAGCACATTATAATTGCATGCACAATTCATTGCCAACAATATTCCATGCCAAAGTAGGTCGAATTCTTCAGAATACTGATGAAACTGAATTGTCTTAGCTCGTCTAAAACTATTCATTTAGTTCTATATCCTTATAGTTTTATTATAGACTGAGAGTGTATAATTCTGCTGCTGCAGATTATACTGTGTGTATTAAGACGCCCTTGTAACGGCATGTACTGTGTTATGGCGCCCTAGTAATGGTCGTTATTAGTATTATTAAGAATCATACAGCTGCGTAGCAGACATTTTTCTATGTGTTTGTCTATAGAAATAGAATTTGTTTCTGCCTTTACTGCTTGCATTGATGTCTCACACTAACTGGCAAGGTCAACTGTATATTCTGCCTCCTCTTTCATCCCTAACATTCTAGATTCATAAGTCTGGCTGAACCCATGCTTTTCTTGCAGGACAGCTTGATATTCAATCATTCAAAGCAGTTATATAGTATCCTTTTAAAATCTAAACTGTGACCATGCCCCAGCTACATATAATTATGGTGTGGCATAGGCCTAACACTGCAATATTCCGTTTTGATCTGGGATACCATCGTGTACCGATACAACATATTATATATATATAAAAGTAGTAGTAGTTGACTACGAGAGGCGCTATAGAAATATCTGGAATAAAGTAAAAATAAATAAAATATTTATAATATGCAGTTACATGTGCAGAATGGCATAAATTAATACTTTCGACTGCGATGTGTTTTAATTTATTATATTGCCGTGTTCAAAGTTTGAAATTTATTCCATATACTGGGAAAAAAATTTGTCTTTGTTTTGGAACCTTACTCTGTTACAATATTGGTGTAAAACGATTAATATAGTTCGAAGCGAGCGTGATCAAAATTCTTTCCGAATGTAAACAACGTATAATTAATGACGTAATGGGAATACCATCGCCATAAATAGAACAGAGCCGTAGGTCGTATCGCGTTTGCGGTTTTCTGCTTAAAAATCGCTAGAAATTCTTATGCAAAACAATCTATCCTGTTTTAAAAAATTAAACTAATTAATTATAATTAATTATAGAAGATATATTATCCGTATCGACGGCTTTTAGTTACCTTTCGAAGATATATCGTACGTCTTGATGAAACATGGAGTCAACAACTTCAGCCAATCAGAGAAGCGGAAATTTTGTCGCCAGATGGCTAAATATACAAAATTGTTGTAACGGAAAGGCCAGACCAGGGCAGAAATTGCGGTCGACGCGGCAGGTATTCCAATGCATTTGGAGCGGTCGGGGCTATTTAAGTGAGGGTCACACTCGACTGGTCTGGATTACCAAAAGTGTGTTTGCATACGTTTCAAGGCTTTTTAAGGCATTTGAGCCCTATTGGGTAACCCAGACCGAAACCGGTCTGGGTTACCCAAATCGGTCTGGTTCGCACGGGTGATATTCCCATCATGTCTGGCTTATCGGTCTGGTATGAGAGTATATATATATATATATATATATATATATATATATATATATATATATATATATATATATATATATATATATAGGGCTGTAGTGGTAAAATTAGAGGCCAGTACACGATATCGATTAGTTTTCCAAAACAGATTAGATTTGAGTACAAATATTTTGTGAGGTGAGTATGCGGTCTCTAGAGGTGAGTACACGCTGTATACCCGCGTATACCTCGACTACAGCCTGGCAATGAAACCCGTGTCCGACCGAAGCCTGCTGGTCATAGATACATGTATGTGTAGTTGGCCTAACTGAGAGTTCGTTGGCTTCAGTGGCGGCGATCTTGTCTGAGAGGTGGGGGGGACAAAGTCGGCCACGATCTCGTCGACGACCGTTTTTGGAAATTCTTCCCCCCCAAAAAAAAAATTTTCTGCCACTTCATCTCCGACAAATTTCGCTTTCATCTCCCAAAAAAGTTGATGACCTTTTTTTAGTCCTTCACACCTCTTTTACAGCTTTTTCTTACACTCTCCCTCCAGGTGTGGTATTATTACCTTTTTTCCCCGCTTCTTTTTAACTTTTTCCCCACTTTTTCCGAAATTCAAACAAAAAATTTTCCACTGTTTTCTTCAGAATTTCTTCTCACTTCCTGAAACTTTCCGGGGGACACTTCTCCTAACAAATTTCTTCTTTACCTCATCTCTTAAAAAACACAGTCAAAACCCTCACGCGCATATACATTTCTTCGCCTTTTTTAGTGTTTCCTCAAAATCTGGGGGGACAAATGTATGGCGTGTCCCCCCACTCTTAAATGTGTGGAACATGATCGCCGCCCATGGTTGGCTTCCACAGTCATTAGCCCACCCTTGCTTGTGGTTGCTACTTCAGTCAGAAGATTTTCCTCATTTGATGGGATTAACTCGAGATTTGTACCTGATATAGACTTATGCAACTTGACCCTCATCGGGTGAAGCTTCTTCTCAGTTGTTCTGTTCGTATTAGGCTTACGTAATAAATCCAATGCTCTAATATTCTTGGCGCACCTCTTGGATTCTTTTCCTGTTCTAAAATATCTTTCGATATGTAAATAGGGTCTATATTTTTATGAAATATTATTATTTATTTGACCTGTACGCTATCAAGCAGGCAACATGTTAAATTATTAATCAGTGATACTCGCGTGTATTCTGTTTTGTTAGGCCCTATACTTTAGTTGGACCAATAAACCATGATTGATTTATTGACTGATTGAAATAATGAAATAATAATTATGTAGACCTATAAATGTATACATACGTATTTAAAACCATATAGATACTGTGGTCTAATTATGCTTATAAGTTCTTGAAATTAATGTTTCAGATGAGCGGTCTGTCCGTCGTTGGACTACAGCACCATATGTCCACGCAAATTCAACCTTCACGACAATTCGAACTCCAGAGTATGTAGGCCTATGTCTAGAGAAGTTACACACTGTTTACTATTTTCTAAGAATCTTGCGCAGATTAAAGCCTACATGCGCAACAGAAAGTTTGACTGATGACCATAACATCCCGCAACACGACACACGGTGTTACGCTTAGCCTACTAAAGGCATAATAGAATACCTCAGTCTGCAAAAAATCTTTCACCGTTCTCAGCAGCACTGGCGCCAGCCGCCAGGTAGACCTGAAGCTTAGTTGAAAATACATGCACACAGCGGTCATACCGTGCTTAAACTCGCCCACAGGTGCAGTGTTGAAGAGGAACACAAAGGAAACAGAGCTTACCTCAACCTCCGCCTAAGGTGGTGCAGGATAAATATTTAATTTATCCCTAGGCTTAAGAGCAGTCTATATGACGTTGCCTGCGAAAAGCGGAAAAGTTAACTTTCGAGAAATACGCCGAGAAGGCAAGTAGGCAGAAAATGGTGTAAATTAATTCTTTTCATAGAACTTTATGTCCACTGTTGTGTGAGCTATCAGATTTCAAGTCTTTATTTAGGCATAGAGTTTCGCTTTCTAAGTCTTTTTGATTCAATTTTATCATAATACCATGAACAAAAACTTGTTGTTAGGCCTACCATATGTCTCTTGGTGCCCTAATTTGAAGTCCTAGGCCTATAAAATTTAGGCACTACATTTATTCATACACAAATACTCACTTCAACCAGCTCTTGTGAAGATTTCATTCATGGCAGATCCAAATAACTATAGGCCTTATAGTCGCTTACTCATAAAGATTCACGACCCCTAGACAGCTATGGTGAAACTGACTAAAGCTCGCGACTTCGCATTACGCATAGCTGTAAAGACACATAGGCATAACGGTACATGTAGGCCTAAGTGCATCTTTAAAACTGTCTAATTTTTTTACTATTTCCGATAGAAATACGAAGTTTTTATCTAATTTTTTTCACCAAATCCAGTCCAATTCAGAGCAGAATCAAACCAGATTTTGATGTTTTCCCAACTTTCTGAGCGTTTTTCAGGCATGGTCACATAGATTATTATGCTCTATTCTTTCAAAGAACATGCACTATTCGTAGGCTCCTGTTGTGATGGAAGGCCCGACACTTTGGCTGAGCTGGGAAGAACTACAGAATAGGCCCTATACATGTAAATGAAGGGCCTCCATTGCTTAATTAATTTAATTAGCCATGCAGAAAGGCAAACAAGATAGATTGACATTGGATATAGTCACTTGGAAGGTGACTGTTTAGACCTCGTATAGACCAGGAAGCGGTAAATTGATTGGTAGGCCCTAGGCCTGAGGAGAGCAAAAATTCTCAGGAATATCTCCAGACACCGTCTTGGGTGTTGCAGTATCAGGCACACCCATTGCCTCGCTCAGTCTGTCTGGAATTTCAGAATTCAAAATCGTCTGTGTGGGTGCTCCTTTCAGTTCACTCTCCAGAACATTATTTGTCTCAACCGCCTTCCGGGGATTTCGACAAACGTGTCACCTGGCAATGAACCTATAAGAAACTGGTCCAGTAATTTCTGCAATTTCATCTGGTGTCCTTGTTTCCTCAGAACCCACATGTAATGTGCGCTAAAAAATTTAGAATACACGAGCAGTGGCTTCTACCAATGGGGGATTGGGAGAACGATCTCCTGCGGTTGCCAGGGGTGGGAGATTAATGTTCTGGACATAACCATGGGTGGGGGTTGTTGATAGCTAGTGAGTTTTGGCTTGATCTTGGTGGATTCAAAGTTGAGAAAGAGGGAATTGCAGTAATCAAGCTTTGAATGAACAATAGAGGTAGCAATGGTTGAGGCAGTTTGAAGGTCAAGCATCGGCCGGATGCGTCAGAGGTCACGAATGTGCATGAAGCAGGATCGCGAGAGGTTGGAGAAGTGGTTAGAGCAGAGGCGTATCTTTGGTCTAGAAAGTGGGGGTATCAAATTTCGCATCGTTTTCCCTTCAAGACTGTTAAATAATTATAATGGCGCCTAACGAATCTATATTTGGTTCCATTTATGCGCAATTCCGAGGAATAATTATGATGATGATGATGATGATGATGATGATGATGATGATGATGATGATGATGATGATGATGATGATGATGATGATGATGATGATGATGATGATGATGATGATGATGATGATGATAATAATAGTAACAATAAAAATAAATATAATAGGCCCTTATTAATGATAATAAGCAAAATAATAAATATAATAACAATAACAATAATAATTATATAATAATAATGACAACAACAACAATAACAGCAACAATAACAACAACAACAATAATAATAATCAAAGTAATAATAATAATAATTTAAAATTACTAACAATAGACGTTTTTTCATTATTGAAGAGACGTGTTTCGATCATAATTGAAGTGACGTAACAATAGGCCTTTATTCTCTAAATTTAAACTTAATAACATTTTATAGACTTTCATAATTGAAGTGACGTAACAAATTTGCCTAAATCCCAAAATTCTAATTATAGACGTGTTTTTCTTAAACGAAATGACGTAGGCCCACGTAACAATTGCTAGGGGACGGGGATGGTAACACTCATGGCCAGGAGAGCATTAGATCGCGGTTCGATACCCGTATCTCCTCCTCTAGGGCGGCGCCTTGCATGGATACCAAACCATGTGTTTAGGCCTAATTAAGATCTTGATTGTACTGCCGTGCTTCAATGTAATCTTAATGCGTAGGCCTACTTGTCAGTTTGAATTAATAAAGATTATTATTATTATTATTATTATTATTATTATTATTATTATTATTATTATTATTATTATTATTATTATTATTATTATTATTATTATTATTATTAGTAGCAGCAGCAGCAGCAGCAGCAGCAGCAGCAGCAGTAGTAGTAGTAGTACTGTAATAGTTGTAATAGTAGTAGTAGTAGTAGTAGTAGTAGTAGTAGTAGTAGTAGTAGTAGTAGTAGTAGTAGTAGTAGTAGTAGTAGAAGTAGTGGTAGAAGTAGTAGTAGTAGTAGTAGTAGTAGTAGAAGTAGTAGTAGTAGTAATAGTAGTAGTAGTAGTAGTAGTAGTAGTAGTAGTAGTAGTAGTAGTAGTAGTAGTAGTAGTAGTAGTAGTAGTAGTAGTAGTAGTAGTAGTAGTAGTAGTAGTAGTAGTAGTAGTAGTAGTAGTAGTAGTAGTAGTAGTAGTAGTAGTAGTAGTAGTAGTAGTAGTAGTAGTAGTCTTTTATTCCCTAACTTTGAACTTAATAACAATTGACTTTTTCATAATTCAGGTAACGTCACCAAGGCCTTTATTCTCTAAATCCGAGATTAAAAATAATAGATGTTTTAACATTTAGAAAGACGTACAATAAACCTCTAGTTTCTAAATTTCAAGTTATAGTAACAGTAGACTTTTTCATAGCTGAAGTGATGTAAGAAAGGCCTTCATTCCCTATATGCAAACGTGTAATGACAATGCACTTTTCGATAATTGAAGTGACGTAACAAAGGCCTTTATTGCATAAATCTAAATATTAGGCCTACTAAATAATGTGTTTCATAATTGAAGTGACGTAACAAACGTCTTTATTCCCTAAATGTAAACTTATAATGACAATACACTTTTCGAAAATTGAAGTGACGTAACAAAGGCCTTAATTTTATAAATCTAAATGTTATTAAGTAATGTGTTTCATAATTGAAGTGACGTAACAATAGGCCTATGGTTTTAAAATTGTACAATCAACGTGTTTCATAATTAAATTGACGTAAAAATCGTTATTCTTAAAATGTTAATTTACTAACAAAAAACGTGTTTCATAATTGAAATGATATACCAATAGGCCTTTTTATTCCAGGGGCGTAACTTTGGTCCAGAAAGTGGGGTACCAAATTTCGCATTGTTTAACTTCGCGACTGTTAAATAATTATAACGTACGGCGTCGTTTATATTACAAGCACAATAATAATTATAGGCCTGCTGATTAGAGAGTGACACGGTAACGGTTACCGCGGTAATTCCGCGGTAACCGCGGGAATCCCGCGGGAATGGGGTAGATTAAAAAAATTGCGGTAAGAGCACGGTAATGGGGAAACACTGGACGGTAATACCGCGGGGATGGGTATGGAAGCTGCGGTAATACTGCGGTAATGGTTACAGAGTTCATAAATTTCATTTATTCATTTATTTTCAGCTGAGTTATAACACTATAGATGATCTTCTATTCATTCACGGATTACACAACAAACAAGATGAGGTGCAGAATATTTAGTGTTTGTCAATTTCATAAATTTCAATATGCTATCAATTCAGTGCTCGAAATGGACCGGAACGCACCGGAACGCCGTTCCGGTTCGTCAAAATGAATTAGCGTTCCGTTCCGGTTCGTCAAATGAATTATTGTGGAAAATACTATGAAATTAACGTGAATGCTCCCATATCTTTGACTAGCGTTCCGTTTCGTAAAATTTTCCATTTCGAGCACTGTATCAATTATAATATTACGAGTTATATTTCTTACTTTTAAGACGCGGGAACATTGCGGGGATGAAAATCCATTATGCGGGAATGGTGAGGGGATGGAGATGAAGGTTGCGGGGATGGTGAGGGGATGGGGACATGGTCCTGCGGGGACGGGAGGGGATGGGGTTAAAAATACAAATGCGGGGTGGGAATGGGGACACTTTTCTGTCCCCGTGTCACTCTCTACTGCTGATGATGATTGATGAAGAAAATTGATGATAATGATGATGATGATGATGATGATGATGATGATGATGATGATGATGATGATGATGATGATGATGATGATGACATAATAATAATAATAATAATAATAATAATAATGATAATAATAATAATAATAATAATAATAATAATAATAATAATAATAATAATAATAATAATAATAAGATGGTCACTCCAGAGATTAATTTTCACATATTTAGTATCTGACTCCTGAGGGATTATAATTATGTACCTCGGGGAAAAAAAAATAATAATAATAATAATATTATTATTATTATTATTATTAT
This sequence comes from Allolobophora icterica, assembly GCA_963556255.1. Lineage (NCBI taxonomy): Eukaryota > Metazoa > Annelida > Clitellata > Crassiclitellata > Lumbricidae > Allolobophora > Allolobophora icterica. Next base: position 19,761,761 of record OY744606.1, read on the forward strand.
TATTATTATTATTATTATTATATCTAATAAGCCTATCTAACTACCGTCCCATCTCCAATGTTTTCTTTCTGTCTGTTAACTTATTATAGGCCTAATTATAATAGCGACAATAATAATAACGACAATGATGAGAGTGATGATGATGGTGCTCACACTGATGATAATGCTCGGTAATTGTTTTGAATCTTGAGGGCCTCCTCAGATAAAATAATAATGGACAAAAACAATGGATATGAAAAGTGGGGGTACCATAGTACCCTCCAGTTCAAAACGTGGGGGTTAGGGTAGCCCTCGTACCCTCCATAAATTACGCCTATGGGTTAGAGAAGGAGAGGTGTGGATGAAAAGCAATACCAAGATTGCGGAGGTGAAGGTAAGAGACCACGAGTTAGACGATATATATGTTCATGGAAGGGTCAGGGATTTTCTTGATTTGATCAGGAAGGTCTAGGATGATGAATTCTGTTTTGGAATAGTTAGGCTAAGGCAGAGATTGTATGACATCCACTGTGAGATTAGGTTAACCACGTTCAGTAGTTGTGTGATGGAGGTGGAGAAAGAGCTTGCGGAGACGGATATATATGTAGAGTTGGATGTCGTCTGCGTAGAGATGGTGGTCATTGCAACAGAGGAGGATTTTATGAGATGGTTTAAATGTGTGGGTATGTAGTAACAGAATGAAGAGGACTGGACCCAGGACGTAGCCTTGAGGGACACCACAAGTGAGAGGGAGGGGTTGCGAGCAGTCAGGGGCGCGTAACTTTGGTCTAAAAAGTGGGGGTACCAACTATCGCATTGTTTCAGCTTCGCGGCTGTAAAATAATTATAACGCCACCGTTAGTATTACAGGCATAAGGGGCCATCCATATATTACGTACACAAAAATCCGGGAAAATTGGACCCCCTCCCCCCTGTTCGCAAGCGTACTTTCTTCCACCACCACCCCCCCTGAGTACGTACGTTTGACGCACCCCCCCCCCCGATGACCAGCTGCAGAAAGTGTCTCCAGGCAGCCTGTCTGCACTTTAGGCCAGATTATTGAAGGGCCAATATAGACAAATTATAGGTGTCGTTCACAGCACAGAATAACTGCACATGGCTTTTATATAATGTAATAAAATGCCATGGGACGACTATAGGATAATACAGAGTTATAAATAGGCTAATGTGGACGTCATAATTAGAAATTTATTTTGGGTACGTACACATTTTGTTACCCCCCTCCCCCCCCGTTCGCACCCGTACGCAAAATCGCCAAAATCCGACCCCCCTCCCCCCTAAGTGCGTACGTAATATGTGGATGGCCCCTAATAATAATTATAGGCTTAATAATGATGATGCTATCAAGTTTTTAGTTAAGTATAATATGCATTGCATATCTAGGGCCTAGTGATGTTAGATCGACTGATTTTCATCACATTGTAAGCCCTATTGCTACCCAGGTGGCCCTGGTAGCGAGGTCTATGACCCCTTATGGATTTCCTGTATAGCCATATTATGTTAATTGATTATATGTTCTGTTTATCCTTGCAATGTTTGGTTACCAAAAAAATACAATACAATACAATTGCTATCGCTATAGGAATAAGAATTGCATTGTGGTTTCACAGAGGATATTGCTACCGCTAGGAATAATATTGCATTGTGATTTCAGAGAATGTGCATGATAACGCTAGGAATAATATTGCATTGTGATTTCATAATGGATTGCCTTAGCAACCTCTTCTAACCTCTTGTAATAATTGCAATGTGATTTCATAGAGAACATGTTGCCGTAACAACGACTGTCTAACCTCTGGGAATAATTGCATTGTGATTTCATAGAGTAGGCCTATATAATATATTGCCTAACAACCTCTTGTAAGAATTGTGTTGTGATTTCATACAAACTATATTCCCATAGCAACATCTTGTAATAATTGCATTGAGATTTCATACAGATTGGGGTGAATCAGTGCTGGAGGACCCAAGGGGAGTGTGTCTAGGAGAGACTGAAATACTCTATTACTCCTTACACGATATCTTAATTCTCATGTCGAAGCAAGTCTTGCCTCATACTGGCTACGGGCCCGACTGCAGTAGAACCAGCAGCACCAATCCACGGACTCTCTTGGCCTTTCCAACTGCAGCCCGACACTATCCAGTTAGTGGTGTCCTGAAACTCCTTAGGATGAACAAGTCCGTGGTAGTGCATGGGACCTCTTTGGAAAGCGTCCAAGAACAGTTCAAAACACTCAAAAACAACGGCGAAAGAAAGAAGTAACCAAGAATGCACACTATCACTTTTTGAATAAACAAAAGTCCGCAAGTGGCTACTAACTGATGAGAAGTGAAACACTTAAAACTTGTTAATCAAAGTAAGGTTATGCTCATAATTAGATTCTCCACTGCTTTTAAGAACAGAACATTCAATATTATCATCCTAGGTCATGTCTCATTGACACTCTCAGATGAATGGCTTTCTAGGTCATGTCTCATTGTGAGCAAAGCTTATACCCTGACATACAGAAGCTTACAAGAGCTGCTCATAGCAGTTTCACACTGTTGGGGCATCTATGACTTCTCAACTGCCACTGGAGATCTTTGGGCCCTTCCGTCCATACATTAATACAAAAAATCTGTGAACTCCATCTGGAATAGTCTTCCTGTGAACATATGTAGTTTCTACTAACTCTGGTCGGTACATTCTCCTCCTAAATTAAGCACACCTGTTTTGGCCCTTAGACAGGCTCCAAGTTCATAGCGCTTTTCAGAGATTCTTGAAAGGTCCTATACAAAAGCTCATATATACAAGTGGCTTCCCCTCTTCTCAGATGAATGGCTTTCTAGCCAGGTTGGCCATTAACAACTCAATGACTGTGTGAAAAAGTTTTGTTATGAAACAATAACATTTTGCAGTTTATTCTAGAATCCAGTCTGCATACAATTCAGCAAGTACAATTAACAATAACAATCAGTTGCAAGGAGTATAAAAGATTTCAAGAAAATATTCAAAATAGCAATATCTTGCAAATCTTTAAACTCATCACATCAGAAAATACAAAAGAGAGCGATGGCAGAAATGCTAACAAACTTATAAAAAATGTTCCATTTCCACTATAGATAAAAGAGGAAGACTACATGGACATATTTAAATTCAAAGACAAAATATCTGCCTAAGCTAAGCATTTACCTATTTCTTGAAAAAGAAATTTTGAAAATATTTGAAGAGCCTTCAGTCATTTAGTAGTTTGTTCAATAACATTTCCTCCAGCCCAGATTAATCTTCTGGGAAGATGGAAGACATGACATTATCAAGGCCTTTCATAGGAAACTCCCAACACACGTCTTGTGAAGAACTACTGGTGAGTCATTTTTTCTCTCACCCACTCCGCAACCAAAACCATGTTACAGTCGACGTATTTCTGGACAAACGGATGTCTCTGAAAGCATTTAAAGAAAACAAGTATTTCAGACAAACCACTTTATTCCTGCAGATGTTATAACAACAGCAACATCAAATGAAGGATATATGTTATATAAAACATTCCCATATGGGTATCATGCATCCTGTGTGTATGTATGTATGTGTATATATAATATATATATATATATATATATATATATATATATATATATATATATATATATATATATATATATATATATATTAGGGAATGTAATACCGGGATCCCGAATCCCGGGATCCCAGAACATTTTTCAATCCCGTAATCCCGGGATTGACAAACGTGGAATCCCGTATTTTCGGGATTACAAAAAATTCGGATTTTTGGATTAAAATTACTTTATCCACTGTATAATTCTTCCTTGAGGCTTGGGCAACGGACGCTAATTACGGCAGATAAGCAGCAACGACGAGTACGAGCCCTAGTACAGACTACAGACCGACTCTGGCTGCTTTAATATCAAGGTGCTGCAGGCTGCTGTGCACTCCTCCCGTTCTCAGACCTCATTCCCGGTCGTGGGATCGCTATCAACTATCAAGATCTTTCCACTCAGAAACATCCCACCCCAAGTTAATTACCCTCCGAGGACCAAACAAGAGGGCCAGCCTGTTAGTGGCAAAACCTTGATCAAGTATCAACCGAGCCCTACTGCTGTCAAGTGCCTCTACCTATGCTCGGAGTCATCAGTATTCGGAGATTGTACTACATGTATTGACACTTCACGCTTCTTGTGATTAATTTTATCGTAAATAACTCCTAACGAACGCTTAAACTTTTCGTTATTTTAAGGTTACATGTTTATAACACATCGCCACAACGTTCCTAAAACCAACCTCTTTAATACACAACCGCGTAACAGTATTAAATATACATTTATGCTATAGGCTGGAAAATTTTTCATTGCATAAAGTATAATCCCGGGATCCCGGGATTGATTAATTTCTAATCCCGTAATCCTGGGATTGACAGAATGCTCCGGGATTACATTCCCTAATATGTATGTATATATATATCCATAGATTTCATTTGTAAGACATACGAAGCCCATGTGGGAATATTGTAATATGGGCTTCACAAGTCCTATACATGATGTTGCCGTTGGGAAACCTCCTCTTTCAACAACAGCAATCAAATATACAATCACTATTCCATTACTCCAAATACATTTACAATAGTATTGGATATCTTAAATGAAATATTAAGAAACAAATAGAAGACGTTTTTGCAGGACAACACATTTTGCCCATTCATTCTAACATTAGTCCAAGATTGCAAGAACTGACTATTTTGCAATCACCTTGCTTGGGTGAAGAAATCTAAAGCAGTTAGATATCTTTAAAGCATAAGCAAAGTATCATCAAGTCTCTAGCTGAAAATTTCTAGAACAGCAAAGTACTATCTGTCTGAGATCTAAGGGGCCATCCATATATTACGTACGCAAAAATCCGGGAAAATTGGACCCCTCCCTGTTCGCACGCATACTTTTTTCCACCCCCCACCTGCGTACATACAGTTGACGCTACCCCCAAGACCAGCTTCAGAATGAGTCAGTTACACACGTCCAGGTAGCGACTGTCTGCACTTTAGGCCAGACTGAAGGATGAGTAATCCATGGACTCACTGTTGAGTTGTGTGATAGTTTAATAATAGCGTTCCGCGGTAAGGTGGCATACAAGTGACACCTCTCCCACAGTCCTGCTTCCTCTGGTAGTACCAGATAGCTGGAAATACTGAACTCTAGCTCACTTGAAGGCCAATCAATTTGCGTACGTACATTATCAGTAGATGAAAGACATGGTTAGCATTATCACACATTAAGTACTAATATTGGCTGCAGCCAGTGCTACATTGCACCACAGAACTATGTGATGTCATAATACCAGCAAATGCAATAGATAGAGTGACATTATAGGTTTTGTAACAGTATGGAAACTGCACAGGATGGTGGCTTTGAGCTGAAGTTAACTGGCCAGCTCACACCAATTAACCTCCTTTGAAACAATTACTTACCAAAAGGGCTTCTGGTGCTGGTCGTAAGGATGGATTTTTTTGCATGCTGTCAACACAGAACACATGTCTGGAAGTTAGCCATTGGATATAGGTATTTATTACTAAGCCATTAGATATAGGTATTTATTACTAAGCCACTGGATATAGGTATTTATTACTAAGCCATTGGATATAGGTATTTGTGCTCAAGGTATATACAAAATTTAATATCTGCCAGTTTGGAGATACAAATGTATATAGTTCATTGGTGTAGACGTGGCGAACAACTTTTAAGATAGAATAATGCAACTTAACCTGTAACTTGTAAGAATCACTGGACAGAAAGGTAAAACAACTGAATTTGATCTAATTATCTTGTTAGTATGATACATTATTAAAAAGTTTTTCTGTTTCTCATAAAGAGTCGGTCAGCCTGGGTGTTTCTGATCTGAAGAGTTACCAACGTCCCATTCAAATGTCCTGCTATTACAATACTACCTATGTGTAGCAGGATATTAGGCACCTTGCTAGAGATTATAAACTGACACTGGGAGTCATTTTATATCTGAATCTTTTACATCTTTTACATCTTCTACTTTTATCATTTTGTGCAACATGAAATCACATGCTAATTAGCTGCAACTAATAAATGATTGCTAGGAAATGTTAAAATACCAATGTGTCACAAAATCCACAAATTCATGAGAAAACACTCCATGTGGCAGCTGTGGAGGGTCCTGTAAAGAAAACACCAATTAGAAATTTATCTAACTAATATTTCCAACACAAGAATACGATTCATACTAGTAAATAATAAAAAACTTGGTCATAGTTAATTGTTACCAGCATATATATATATATATATATATATATATATATATATATATATATATATATATATATATATAAGCAATAGTCATCACGATCACTTAGTCTAATATAAATAATTCTATAACTTGTATTATTTAAAGACTTCTAATATTTAATGGCAATGATGGAGAGGTTCTATGACGGAGAGTAACAGCTGGCTGCTGAAGAATGCTTGTCCATCCTTGATGCAACTCTGTCCAGAAACAGTGAACATGAGCTAACTCTGGATGAGAATCTACTGGTTGGGCTCTTGAGTGTGGGCAGGAGTGCCAACACTTCTAGTTACCTAAGCAATTATTGCTTACTGATGAACTTTCTCTTCTTAATGAGCTGCAACACTTTAACGACATTATACTATATGTAATAGCGACTGGGAAACCAATGCAGCTTGTCGTTAAAGTGTAAAGCTAGCACAAGCAGAACCTTTGAGTAGCTTCTCTTGAATAGGTGCTACATAAATTTGTGATTACAAGTACAATAGTAACGTAATATTGCAATGGATGGCAATTAGATCATAACAGCAAAATGAAAGCAACAGCAAACTGCACACTGGGTCCAGTCGTGTTGAAATCCAGAAGGGGACGAATCTACCGGGAAACCACTTAACATGGTGCAAATCAATATTTTTTTATTCTTGTAAAAATGTTCATGCAAGTTGCAACTACCTCTCCTAGAAAATAAAATTAAAAGATGAGAGGGAAACAGTTTGATAAATCTTCAGGAGAGAGAGATGGCTGTTGGAGATGGGGTAAACTAGGGCAGGTGCTAGACTGGGGGGGGGGAGGGACAACCCACAGACAACTGGGCCCATGATATCAAAACATTCTTTGAAAGAGCATTAGAAATGACGTGCAAAGGAGCCAGCTAAGTATTTAGGTAGTTTACCTTATCGACAATTGATCTTAGCACATCTATATCCTGAAACAAAAACAAACCAGTCTCTCAGATTTTGAATTCAGAAACTTAGCTTGTATATGCTGGACTTACAGATGAATAAACTCTGAGAGTGAAACTATTAAGAACTAGAGTATCTGCCCATCACTATGACGGTGTTTATCTGTGTGTCGGTCCGTTTGTCTGTCTGTCTGACTGCCCGTCCTTCTGTCTGGCTTTGTGTCTGTACAGGTGCATGACAAATGAAGTTCTTAAACATGCCTTTAAAAGTTCCATTGCAGGTATGATTTTAGAACATTAAAAGTTCCATTGCAGGTATGATTTTATAACAGGGTTCTCTATTAATAATGCAAATTCTGTTAAAGTGTAGTTAGGAATATAGATTTCAAATTAATTCAGCTGTAAAATGTAAACTTATTATAGCATAACCTTGTTATACTGTGATATGGATCGCAAACAGTAGTGTCATTGAAGAGTGACTGTGTATGCTCTCCTAATTTGGCAGGATAATGCTTCATTCTTGTATATCTGCCAATCTTTGCACCAAGTTTATTTAATACCTATAAATAGGTCCTATATGAACCTAAAAATTACATAGTACTTTAGCAGATCCAGCATGACAAATTTTAATTAATTGCCAATAGTTACCTTAGCACCAGGTGTCTTTGCCTAGAAACAAAACCAAATAATAGCATATACATCAACAGAATAAAATGAAAATGCTACCATATTTTCTGGACTATAAGTCACAGTTTTTTACATGAACTGCTAGTTAAGTCTTATTGAAAGAGGCAACTTAGGTATGAACTTTAAAACAATCTGGGCTACCCAGTATATATGATCTGCAATGGTAAAGCGATGAATAGAAGGAAAGATTTTAAAAAGTAGTTTTCCTGCTGAGGATGAGCAATCTATATTGTCTGATTAAGTACCAGACTCTAAACGAAAAGACAACGAACAGATCGTAAAAGAATATTTACCGACTGGTAAGGAAAGTGTCCCACGGCCAGCTACAATTAAAGTCAACAAAAAACATTAAATTAGCTTCAAACATGACACGTCACTTGATAAGCAACAGTAAACATACTTACTACACATACATAACAATGTTTCATCAGCACACGATATCTTTAGTAGTTTGCTCTTTAATATGCGAATATATATTCAGTGATATTTTGTTTACAAACATGGAATTACCCATATTACTAACTCAGTTGAAATGGATGTTATAGCCCTGACATTAATAATCCTACAAATGGTACTCATCTTTCATTTGCCAGGAAACCAGTCAAATGAAGAGCAAAGCAAAGACAGCCCACCTACTTCAAACAGAGAGACTCCAAGACTCCAGACTTCTGAGTGTATGCTGTAGTCTTGTCCATTAATTCGTTCTGGCTGCAAAGACAAATCCATTTTGTTCACTCAAGACTGAAAACTAAACTTGCCAAGCAAATGTAAAAGTAATCCTGCTAATGTTCCTGTACCTTCCCATGACCAACATCACCAATGATTTCCATCACAGCACCATGTCGCCTTCCTAACTTGACCCCACCCAGAATTCTGGTCTGGCACCGAAACTGACCAAACAGCCTGGATCTAGCAGCTTGATCTGATATAGTGTGGGTGAATAAGCTGGTCTCCCTGATACTGCCTTTGTGTGGTGCTGAAAAATTTAGGATAACATAACATAACATATATTATAACTTATATTTACAATAAATTACAGTCTAAAGGAGGGATAATACCCATGGAAAACATGAAATATTTTACAGCATCAAGTATGGCACAACTAATAATGCTGCAAGTTAGTTTCGTTGAATATAATGTTCCAACAGCCAAAAGACATATGTACTGAAAGCTATGCACAGTCAGAACTGTTTTGGTAAAGCCTCTGCTTTGGACTCAGGACAGTTATTTGGAATGCTGACCTTCAACTGTTCTTTTTGCTTATCTAAAGTCAAATCCAAATTTTTCAGCAGGACCTTGGTTCCTTCTGAGTCTTCCTATTGTATCCCAACATTACTGTCTATTGTGTTTATTGTCATCTGCTGGTGGTACTGGGAACAATAACAACTGGTCATGGTAATGGTTAAAGGACTCTTTCTGTAATATCCATGCCATTAACATGTTTTCGGCTCCTTATGCTCTTTTATACTTCCTTCTTATCTGTTTCTTTTTTGCCTTGATTTAATTATTTCTCTTATTCATTTTTGCTCTTTGCATCCATATATAAGACAGTTTCTTCAATTAACTTCATGTTGTCCTCCTCCTCCTCCTGCTCCTCCTTCTGTTCATCTCTCCCACCTCTTATCTCGCTTATTAGTTGGTACTGTGCATTGTCACATAAATTCACATATAGACTTCTCTTAACCCATTCCCGCCCGACCGGGTCACCCGTGACCCGATTAACCCAATAGGTATCAAAACAATTCGGGCGGGAAAGGGTTAAGCATTGCACAGTACCAACTAATAAGCGAGATAAGAGGTGGGAGAGATAAACATAAGTTACATACTGATCTCCTAGACATCTCGTAATTAGCGCTTCTTCTCAGCCCCAGTGGTTGCAGATGGTAAAAACAAGTTCCTCAGTAAACAAAGCAAAACAAACTTTAATGAGCAACCAATAAATTTCAAGTGCTACATACAGCCATGTAGGCATTTGTTCCGATGAATGTCCTCGCAATTGAATCGATCAGCTGTAATATAAAGACAGCAAATCATTAATGAAAAATTTGTTGTTGGACAATTAAATCCACGATCAACAGATTTCACAAGAAGTGAATGGAGGAATGACAATAATTCCTCTCTGCATCTAACTTTATCCTTTTTTCATCAATGTAAAAATAAAGCTTAATCTGTGTAAAACATAATATATATATATATATATGTATATATATATATATATATATATATATATATACACAGTGTTTATACACACACATATATATTGATAAATGGAAGAGCGGTAGTTCCCAACAACAAATCAGTGCCCAGTGTGACAGTATGTATGTTTGGAACAGAACACAACAATTGTTGACCAGACAGCATCTGAGACAACAAGTGCATACAGCTTCCTGATGTTTGCCACAGCATTCCTAGATAGTGAAGGTTGTTTCATCAAGAGAAATTTAAATCAGACTCAGTCACTAGAAAGAAGCCAGTCTCTTGTTTGTCACAATGTGGAAGAACTGTGGCAAGTTGCCTGTTTCCAAGTAAGGCAGCTGTTTATACACAAGGCCATACATCTCAAAATAACCCAAGGAGAACGAAACTGCAGCTGTCCAGACAGTGAAAAACAGTGGACATATGGACAAGAATCATAACAGTGCTTGGTAATGAAAGTAGAACATGCAGAGTTCAAATCTGTACCCAACGCTGCCTCAACCTCCAGAACTCTTTCTATTTGTCTACTTTTATTTCTTCTGTTATTTCACCTTGAGATGTAAGTTTACTACTTAACTGCCTTTGTCTACAGAAATCATAAATCGTCATCAGCTGTAGCCAGCTACTATTTGTTCCATTGCAATATACAAGAATCGGTCTGAAGCAAAAGAAGTATTTCAACACACCTGTACACTAACGCCAAAATCACAAAGTTTGATTTGTCCCTGGGTGTTGACTAGGATGTTCGATGGTTTCACGTCTGAGAAATGAAACATCAGAAAGTTAATTCTCTGTTATTAAAATTAAACAAACCTGAAAATATTTGCTGACAGAGGATTTCAAAAATGGCATTAAGCAACATTAACACATAGGGCAATGTTTTGCAATATTATGTAATGATAAGTTTTTAAGGCCCACCTAAGCTAGTCGACTGCCTCTAGTCCTCTACATACAATTCTAATAACTCCGGAGCAATTTCATAAAGATAGCTCTCTGTCCCCAATGCACTGCACTCACCTGCCACAAATGCTGGTTCAATGCAAGGTCACAGGGTGATTAACTTGTTTCTTTTGGCTCAGCATAGCTTATAATATATTAATAATTTATATTTGCAGAATAAAGCAAGTTACAAACTAAGTCAAACATGTTTGAAACTTCACCATTAGCTTTGTAACAAGCAATAAGACAAATTAAAACATCTTACAGTACAAGAAAACTTGAACACTAGATTTAGTATAGTTAATTAGTCTCATCATGGTCTCACACTTTGAAGGGGTGCACAGTACTATAGTGGTTAGCTGCTGGACTATGAATCCAAAGGTTCAAATTTCTGTCCAGGAAGACTGGTATCGAGAGTTCTGCTCCATTTACATCCCCAGCAATCTCAGAATGAGTAAATTAATTGCAAACTGTCATGGGGAAGGTCATATGGCAAGGGAGACGACTGGCCAACAGCGAAGGCTAAGAAATACACTCATTAACAATTCATATGTACAGCTGCCTCTAGGGTATAGCTTAAGACACTCTTTTCCACATCTGAATGGAGCTGTGATCACAAAATTATGAATCTTGTCATTCCAGAGACTACACTCACCTCGGTGCATGATCTTCAGACTCCAGAGGTACTGGAGACCTCGAACTACTGAGACAGAAATGGGCCCCAAAATTTGTTCTGGAACATGCTCGTATTTATCGAGTGAACCTCCTTAAAATGAAAGACAAGCAACAGAAACACGTTCAAACAAAAGAAAAATAATTTAATTTAACCAAGAATTCAATGCAATTTCACCCAATTTCTACTGTTCGTTATCCAATCATCATGATGATGATAAAATCATCATTTTAATTGTCACGATGATCTAACCCAGTGGTTCCCAAACATTCTGCACCAAGAGCCAGAACAGGCTATTGTGTAACTCCTGATGTTTTCATAGAATAGATCAAATTAAGTAAAAGCTCTTCAAACATGAAAACAAAATCACATTGGTATACTGAAGCATTTCAATTTAATGGAAAAATTCACGTGAATTAGAAAACTACTGTACACCATTCACAATTCAACACGTCTAGCTACAGTAAAAAAATGACTGTGGGCTGCTTAATGAACTTTCTTTTTTGCTATGAAATTCTTTCTTAGATCTGACCATGATATCAAAGATGATAATAATGAAGCTGATATGCTGTTGATGAGAGTAAACATCGCAATCTTTCTATAGCTACCCCAGTCAGAAATTTAACTATGTATCAATTTCTACAAAATAGTAATAAATATTTTTAAGGTACTGTTGCTAAATATTTATTAAGCTCCCTATCTTAAAAGCAAATAATGGAGAAAAAGAATGAATCGTCATACCATCCATAAATTCTGTGCATATAAAGATCTGATTTTCACGAAAGAAAGCACCATAGAATGAGATGATGACCGGAGAGTGGCACTGAAACAAAAAGCAAAACATTAAAAACTACTGTCTGGACTGTATACAGCACGGATTGATTCAAATTAAAATAAAAAACACAGAAACGATGACAGCTTCAATCGCCATCAGATGCAATTCAGCCCCTAGTGGCAAGTAGACAGCAGAGAGCATGTGAAATTGAATATAACAGATGTGTGGATAGCACATCAAGTAAAGCACTTATACGAAGGTCATGTTCCAGCATGGTCACACTGAATTAAATCTGGGATATATTTCTACAACCATGTATCATCAAAATTAACACAGAATAATGAATGATGCATAACATCTGTCCGTACAATACAACTGTCCGTACAATACAACTGAAATTTTGTAGTGTTCCCATTCAAAGTTCAGAAATGCATGGACACAAAGATGTTTTAAGTAGCATCAGCCTTTCACTTTAGGTGTGAAGAAACACAAGATAGACACTTACCTGTCTCCATATCCCTATTATTAAATTGAACTTGAATGGCCTATAAGGCAACCGCCAATTACTTTCTTTACATGTTTAGATAGCACAGTTAATGCAACATCTTTACTTTCTTTAAAGTAAACAAGAACAAATAATCATTATTAATTTTGAGGTTGAGGTGACATTTAGACTGGAAGTAATAAATAACCTTGTGAAGTGCTTCAAGTTCAGCGATGATCTGCTTCTGAACATCTCGCGTTATGTCAAGAGAAATGATCTGCACATGAAAAGAAGTCACTGTTTAATACTATGATAAACATACAGTTAACTTGTAGTGGTGTAAAATAAATGTATATTTCCATTCCCCAGATGTACCCCTCCTAGATACCGTAATATCTATTGTGTAACCTTTGTAGCAAAATTTTTTTATGTTACAACCTTTCAACTTTCTGTGTAAAAGTCGCAGAGAAATATGGACTGAATGTAAAGGTGAAAGCAGTATAGCAATATTTTAACAATTACATAAGATAAACTTTTAAATTGCACCTTATCCAAGATTTCATTCTAGGATAAACTTGTGTAAAATATGGTAACTTCTGTAGTTTTGATCTATTTAGTTTTTATTCTGTTTTTATTCTAGTCCTTTTGACACTTAAGGTCTGTTCTTGATGAGAACATTTAACTACTTTCATGTTGTATGCAATGACTCACTGGTCTGTTCCATGAACATAGTTAAATGACTTCAACTAAATGAAAGCAGAACACAGCAGCCTATATGCTGATCTGCAAAACACATCACCTTACCCGTCTTTAGGAGAGTAACTGTTATCTGAACTATTTTCTAACAACCAACATTCAATATTCATCTGAGTTATCTCTAATCTTAATCCTTTGTTATTGCAGTCCAATGTGTCAGCAGATGCCTTGCCATTTCTCACAATTTAAATCCTGGACATTAAAATACACGACTGTGGCTGGCTTCTAAATAGCTATGTCCAGTGCTGTATAAAAAGCTTGTGCAAAAACATCTTTTGATTAAAATATGATTAACTATCAAGTGAAGGCATCCTATTGTAGGTCATTTACAGCATTACTTCACATAAATCTGAGTAAACTTTTGAGTCACCTACTTCGACATCAGTACGGTTTACTATGGTATGACCTGCAGTGGTAAATTATGGTCACTATCACATGACTGTTAAAATGCTAAACATCCAATGTGCAGGTGAAACATAAATACCAAATACAGCTCTTCAGCAATTAAATTTGGTTTATCTCAAATTTTAAGTGCAATTCATTGTTGCCAAAAATAAGTGACACTAACACAACAACTGATGGAGGCAACAAAGGCAACTGTTCATATAGCAATTAGTCCAATCCCAAATAAGAATCCAGACAATCCAGCAGCAAATGGCAAAATACTGTCAAGCTTTAACAGCTGTGTGGCCAGAAAGCTCTAATGAATGACACCTACTCACAGGACACAGCAGGTCACAGTGACTGTAGCCTATAGAAAGACACCTTAATCCTGATTACTACAGGTCAAAAGCTACCAGACCAAAGGACACACCAACTGACATAAATTATTACAAGACATTTTTAACCTCTTAACATCCTACACATATAAAAATTTATTATTACAAAGACACTACTTTTAAGTGTGTAGAATTAGTAGTCGAAGACCTACCTTAACAGCGATTATCGTCTGTGCCGGCCGGTGAAGCGCCCTTCAACACAACATTCAAAACAGGTTAAAACAAACTGCAGACAATTAACATTCAAGAGGTTCATTTAAGTCATGGCCTATCTCTCTAGCAGCTAAACACCTCTTAAGGAAGAAAGTCTCCAGATGATTTATCTTCTTATGATTGTTTCCAGCAATGCATAAGAAGATATTTTCATGGTGTGTCAACAGCAGCCTTATTCTATCATAGTCTCACTTGTTGGATTATTCCTTTTTTTGCCATTTTGCGTTGTTCTAATCTTCGTGTTTCTGCTTTGAGCGAAATAAAGTATATATATAATATTGGAACAGTAACAGTACAGGTGTTCCTAAGAAACAAAATTAGACTATAATCTAAGTCTTCGCTGAATTAATAAGAAACTGCAAACCGTTTTCACTGGTGACGCAGTACCAATTTTTTGGCCACCAGACTCAGAACTTGGCAACCAAACTAAGAATCTTCCTTAATATCTCTGGACAAACCTTTTGCCATCTGACATAACGGAGTGCTCATGAATACTCTGGTAACCTGCACTTAGCTTCAGAGTAACACTTCAGAGTAGCACTTTATGATTTCCAATACATCCACATTTATGATTATGATTTCTTCTACTTCTGAAGAGAATTAGCAACAGACTAAAAGATGGTTGGAGAAATAATACAACGACCAAAAATAAACAAAGAAGAGTACTTTCAAAGGATTTCATGCACTGTTCAGTTTTCTTATTTTTCTAAAACATTACGACAACTGAGTTTACCTAATAAGATCTAATAACTTCTATAGGGCTGCTATCAAAATGCACCAGGCATCAATCAAATAGTTGCTTCAACTGAAACAAAAGCATTTATAAAGTCAAGAAAATATTGCAGTTCCATACTCCAATGACAGCAAACTCCTTATCAGACAAATTAAGCATCAGTTGCATGGAAGTCAGAAAGAAATATGCAGTTGAACTAAGAAGTGTTAAGGTTTTCAGCAGGTAACAATGGCGAGATACCTGAAGACTGTTCCACTGTTGCCAGAACCTAATCGATTTATGATTTCCAGTTGCTCTTCTCGTACATTGCCACATGCAAGGATTTCACGAATGTCTCCTGACCGCTTTCTGGGGACAGAGCATCAACAAATTCAACAAAATCAACCAATTACAACTCACATACGACAATAAACCCAACCGACACTACAGACTCATTGAATCATCAATCCATCCTTCATCCAAATCACCCATCCATTTATCCATCTAACACTTTTCTATCATCCCATCAGCAATCGAGGCACTTATATCCTGTCATCTTTTGAAGCATTTATATAGCACCACCATACCACCCTGTTCTATTCTGTATAATGTTCTTTCATACCTGCTACCATCCTGTTCCATCATTTCAACTGCCATTGCAGTTTCTGCTGAACCAGTCTGCACCTAAGTAAATAAATTAAAGAAATCAAATAAATAAATAAATAAATATATAAATAAAATAAGAAATCGCATATTCACACACCAGTTGCCAGATCACTTAATAAAGTTGTCACGTATTTAGCACTGCTATTTGCAGCAGAACTGTTACAATTTAATTGATGTACCAATAACCTAAACATTATAGAGATCAGGAAACCTCATTATACAGATCAGAAGAAAACTGTCTCGGTCTTTCTTTACCAGTATTCCGCAAGTGCTTAAAACTATTCTAATCAATCTGGATTTTCTCTTAGTAGATTGGGACCACCTATCTCTGAAAAGGTGCTATATAAATCATTGATTACAATTACAATATTTACACACATAATATAAGTGTGCATTATAAGACCAATATTGGTGACCACGAGGACTTGAAAAATGTATACATTAAAAGTCTGTTCACAGCAAACGAGCAGAGACTTCATGAACTGTTCACAGATTGGATTACTTAGCACCAGCAAACTTTATTAAAAAGCTCATTTTCCTTCATTAAACGCGTATCTTCGTGTCTGGGCATTTATATAGGGCCTTTTACAACGACTTCAAAGGTATGATGGAATGCAGCTGAAGAAGCTCTGGTAGTTAAATCTCACATTTGCTCAAAAACTGTCTGATAATATAATGCCTCTGAGAGTTCCAATCACACAATTTTACTATTTAATGCTTTAATGACGAGAAGGATTACACGCTCGTTGTTAAAGGGTTAATCAACACATCCTGCAGGGTGCACAAAAGAAGAAAATTTGTGAACTGGAGACAAGACAATTAAATGATTTAGTGACTGTTTTAAGACATCCACCAATCTCCCAGTAAACAATAACAAAACAAAAAGGATATAAACAAGAAATCGATTTCTGCCCAATGCAACTCAGATATAGGAAATTCTGTGTGAAAAATGCTCCTACAAATATAGATGTAAAACTATAAAAGATTTAAATAAAGAATACCGTAAGCATAGGTTTTCTTCTTTCTGAAATCAAAACACAGAAAAATGCAATAGCTAAATACGCACAACACATTGTTTTAGAAATGTATGGAGTAGTAATATTGTAAAATCAATGCTTTTCATGTTTTCACAAATTTCTGGTTACAGTACAATACCTACAATGTCACCAACATTAAATAGCCTTGAAATCTATGGTCTTTTGAACATTTTGTAACTTTGGAAGTAATATCACATTAATGTAATTCAGATCAATCACTGCAGGAATACAGAAAGAAGAAATCCTTCCACCACACAAAGCACTAATATTACACATTATCATCATAACCCTATCAATTTTCTGAAATTTATTTTTCATGTATAAACAACTTCAAACATTGCCTAATACTGCTTTTCTACTCAAATGAGTTCAAAGTCATCAGCAACTATTTGATAAAGATTCATATTTTCTTACCTTTCGGGTAGATGACCAGTGGCGTTACGGGAGCGCCATTGCGGTCAGATAGCGAACAAACATACTACAACATATGATAGTGTAAAAAAAATACCCTGTTTTACACTATGACTTTAGAAGTTCACAATGGCAAAAAATCAGTACAAGAAAGAAAAATAATTAAACTTATCTCAGTGGCAAAACAGTAGTAAACTATCCATAAAATAAAACATTGAGATAAGAAAATATGACTTGACTGTTAAAATGTGAAAATTTAAGTTGAAACGTAGATGGTGAATCATTAGAATAGCTGCTCAGTGATGCAAATAACTAAAAAAAACAGCAAATGACAAAATAACAGACGTAAAGTCTTATGACTTACATACGACAGCATCGCTTTCATTTCATCATGGCTTCGAACTGTGATCCTGTCACCATCTTCATCTTCATCTGCAACCAGAATTCAGCCAAATGACTTAGATAAAAATCATGACTATGCTTCTCTTCCAATCAAATTACGCTAGTAAGTTATGCCATCAATATACAATCAGAACATCCTAAATATATCATCAATTGAACTATTTGCAAACAACTGCATAACTTCTGAAATGATGAGAGACCACTGTAACACGTAAGAAGTTGCAGTTTTTAGTTTTCAAGTATACTTAGGAAATGGACACGAATCATTTTCAGTTTGCTTAGTTACTATTTACTTATATTTAAAAATTCAGTGAAGTTGTTTGTCCCCACTTGCACTGATTGATGACTGTGCAGTTCTCGTTGTGACCATTGTCACTTCTGGGTCTGTCATACGCACTCCACTAACCTGTTTAATTCATGTTAAACTTGTATTTTGAACAACTACATTAGACTGCTTAGTTTGCACCAAACTTGTATTTTTAGTTAGGTTTTAGCCAATGGCAAGGATGATGATAAACACTCCCGAAACATAACTGTAGGAGGTGATTTGATCATATGGTACGTAGCCTTTACTGCATGATAAAAGCACATGCACATAGCAGAACTGATGGAAGAATTGTTAGACTTTATAAAACCAGTACAGATAAATCAACAAGTGAAGACTATACAGTTAAAGCTAGATGCATCTATTAAAAAACAGGTTTTGAATAACTTAAATTGTTTCAAATGAGAAAATAATTTCGAGATAACTTACATTCAAAAGCTGTAACTGTCACATTTGGCATAACCTGACTGATTATTTGCTGAAACAGACAATGAAAATGTCCGTCACAACATCCAAGAAAACATGTTTCACTATTAGGATTTAATAAAAGCTTTCACAACTTATCAGTTGAAGATTTTTATTTGCAAAATGCAATACAGCTAAAGGAATGTGAATAAGAGGCGTCAGCCATTATTTCACAACAGCCGAAATATACTGTGAGATGTCTTATTAGTTGGTACTGTGCATTTGGTACTGTGTCCCCTGACAAACTCAACTACAGAATGAGTACACTGACCGTACACTCTCAATGAATTAGACAGCAACTTAGAGGAATGGCAACCCCCTCTCAAGTGCAGAATCTAGCAAAATGAAATTGTTAACAATTCATGCCCTAGTCTGCATCTTTACAGATAACTTCAGAGACTGCTTCTCCTTTCTATAATTGGCCACTTCCCTTTGTGCCTGTAAGGTCCTACCAGAGAAAGACTTCACCACCTACGTCAGCACCCATCTCATTACAGGTGAATGGCTTCTTGAACTCTAAGATCACTAGTACACAGTAAAGTCCAGGTAAATATGTATACCTATGCATATCTAGCCTGACTCAAAGCACTGGAATAATCTAACAGTTGTAATAAGGTGTGTCTCATGTATAGCTGAGAATGTTCCCTGTGTACATAGCCATCTCCAATATTCACTTCGATTGTCCATGCATTTGTCTTCTCTAGACTTGGCTACTGTAATTCGCTCCTCATTCGTCGTCCCAAGGTCCGTCATGCTCCTCTTCAGTCCGTTCTCAATGCTGCTGCTAGTCTTCCTCGATTCTCTCATATCACCACCTTTATGGCAGAAGAACTACACTGGCTCCCGCTTACTGCCCGCATCCAATTTAAGGTCCTCATCCTTGTCTCTAAGGCCCAATTTGGTTTCGCTTCAAAATATTTATGTGACTTAATTCATCGCCCTCACTCTGCTGCTTCTCTTAATTTTCTTCGTTCCTCTGAACGTTTTGACCTCCTCGTTCCCTGGGTCAGGACTTCACTGGCTCAATCTAGGTCTTTTGCCTCCATTAGCCCTGCTCTTTGGAATCAGCTTCCTCCGTTCGTTCGTTCTTCTATTCTCTCAGGTAACGTCTCTTCCTCTTTTACCTTTCTTAAAACTTGCTTTTTCTCTCGGGGTCTCACGCACTGGGAGCGCTTCTGAATGGCCCTCCTACTAGAAGCGCTTTATAAATATCCGAATACAATACAACACAATAAGAGCTCATATTTCCAGCAGAAGAATGTTACATAGAGATGGTCCAACAGAGAACAAAACATATTTGCACTGTGCTCAAGTTGCAATGATGCCAGTACAATTCAGTATTGTCTTGATTACACATCATTGTGATCAGTTTTCACACAAAATCAGTTTCAAATAGCAACTAACGAATGCTTATTTGCATATAACTGAATTGATCTATATAACAGTAACTGCCTGTACTTGAATATGCACTTTATTATTACTGTTTGCATTTATGCAGCACCACAGTTCACTACTTAACATTGACCATCACAGAGTATGCGGAAACCCAAACTCCTTGTGGTAAATGGCGAGTGCTTAAAAATCAATCAATGTACATATGCATGCAGATTTGCAATAAAGCTGAACAGTTTGAAAAGTGAATGTTATCCCTGTGAATTCAGAAGAAAACACTTCCAATTCCAGATGAGGCCAAAAATGTAGTCATAAACTAAGCAGAATGGGACATGGCAAAACTTGACTTTGGCCTGCCTGCGGCCAATTACGTATTAGCTACCCCAGATAGGGGGAGAAGAGTTGCATGCTCTCATTTCTCTGCCCCTCCTTTCTGAAACTCATATCAAATCTGATGGATGATGAGCTTATCCCAATCTGGACAAATTGAAAACGGTATTTTTATGCATTCTGTTGTTGTCCACGATTGGAACTTCATAAATCCGGACAACACTGTCAAAGTACACACACAAAGTGTGGGAAAATGCTGAAGCATTCGAAACACAAACTGAAAAATTAGTGTGGCACAAATATCAAATTGTTTCTAACAAAACTGCTAGAGTTTGTCTAGCAAAGTGCATTTCGTCATGAAAACATTTTCTCAAACATTTTTATATGCATAACAGAAACTTACCTAACTTCATAATTTCTTCCAACATATTAAGTTTTTTACAAGCATTCGTTATTCATTAAATGCTTAGTTACTCGATAATCTGTGTGACGCTTACAACGCTCTATTTTCTCCAAGTCTTGGGCAGCCACACTGTTAATACATGATCGGCTGCAGGCAGGCTAAATTCAAATTTTACCGAAACATGAAACCAATATTTGCCATACACATTTCATTTATACTGTAAACTAAAAATTAATAAAATTTTATGAAAATGTATTATCGTTATATTGACACGGTAGAGCTGTACCAATTGCTCAGCCATACTCATAATCGGGCCGATTATTAGCACATTTGGTATAATCGGAGTGGCAAAAAAATCGGTGCCGGAGTGCTTGCTATAGCGAAATTGCCCATCGGAAGAAGTCTCAGAATCTATCGCACACATTTCAATGAAATGACAAATTCTGATCAAATCTACATCGCCTCATCATGCTCGCTAGGCACAGATTTCGGTAGGGAAGCCCTGGGCACTCTACATAACAAAGTATAAATCACGATGGTCGGAGGGCATTCCATAACAAAATCGCCTGCTGGTAGAGGCCACGCCATCTTAGAATCGACCACACGCATGTGGGTTGAAATTTTGAATGAAACGGCAACTGTGAGCAAAAATTTGTTATCCTTAATAATAGTTTCTCAGCTCTGTGTATACATCTGAGTCGTAAGACAAACGCTGTGACTCATGCTGCTTCAGCGGCCATAGGATGACTCCAGTCAATGCATCAGGCTTTCCAGGACTTGCATATGCTGCTTTAGTGGCCATAGACCAACTGCAGTCGATTAGTGGCTGCAGTCGATACATGGGGCGGCCGGCCCTAAGGCGCCAGAAATTCACTCCTGCCCTACCTCTATCTCTCCCTCCCTCTCACTCCTTCCATCCATCCCTATCCCTGCCTCATCTCTCCCTCCTTCCCTCCCGGCATCAGTCCCTCAATATGGCAGACGATCTGACGGCAGGTTGAGTCGGAAGCATCAATTGGTCATGTCCAACACGCCCTACCTCTCCTCTCCCTCCCCATCATATATGACGGGCAATCATCTAGTAATTTAATAATTTTATTCAGTATTGCATATTCTAAGTTTTTCATTTATTTTCAATTTTTGAGATTACATAAAATAATTTTATTGTGAAATGGCTACGTTTTTTGTGGCATCTGACAACAAACACACGGCACGTGCAAGCAGCAAAACATGTGCTTGCATTGCAATAGTAGGTTTGTTTCAGAACCAAACATTTTGACTAAACAAATAATTAAATAATCGGCTTCATAATTGGTATCGGCTATTTCAATAATGGGCTATACGCGGTATGGGGTCTACCCGAATCACTGAATCCCAATTCGCCGAGAGCCCTTAAACTGCAAAATCCGCCGAATCGCCGAAAGCAGTTTTCTACCAAGCGTGTGTTTTTCCGAAAACTAGTTTGGACCCCAATCGCCATGTGTAACCAGATGTATTCACTTTTTACAAGCCTGTCTTTAACAGGCTTGTAAAAAGTTTTTACAAGCCTGTCTCCTCCACTCTCCACAGAGGAGAGTGGAGGAGATGTGTTGCCCGATGTGCAGACCTGCACCGGAAGGATTAAGTACTAAATACTAAGTAAGTCCTTAACGTTTACTTGTTTGAAATTTGGTTAGCGAATAAAACTGAATTGAATTGAAAAAAATAATGCATTTATATACAACTTTAATACATGTCAAAACATAGCTGGCGATACGGGTTTTCTTCACAGAATAGTTTCGGCGATTCGGGATTCGGCGATTCGCTACGAACAGCATTTTCGGTGATACGGGTTTTCTTCACAAAATAGTTTCGGCGATAATACCATTTCGGCGATTCGGTACGCGCCCCGCGGTATCGGCATAATCGGCAAAAAGTGATATCGGTACAGCTCTAAGACACAGTATGCTTATGAATTCTTATATGACTACCAGCCCATCATTGAAGGTGACTTCTTCGGGACTTTGAATATGCCAATCGGTCGTCGAAGTTTCCGTTCGTATCTGTATAGTAATCGCAGGGCAGTGCGTCATCTTTCATTGCTCCCGTATCATCCAATATAGAAAGTCCTCTCAATTAATAAATAATCCTCTTTCGACTAGATCAGTCAAAACAATAACATCTTTTGATTTTCTATGAAACTATTTAATAGTTGGAGTTAATGAAACCATGGTTTGTTTTGCTCCGCAAGGCATTTAGCAGTAAATCCGCAACGGAAGCGATACTAGCAAAATGGATTAATAATAACTTTTAAAATAATTTTAATATTAAATTCCACCGGACAACAAATTTGTATAAAATAAAAATAAACTAAATTAGACTGTCAACTGAAGTAATTGTGATGCTTTAAATAAAGAAAAGTAGTTAATTTTACGCAAATGTTTTATATACGACGAGACTAAACGGAAATCGTAAACTTTTACTGTATTAGAAGTGATATCTAAGTCAAAGCCGTTATAACTGTTTAGGGCGTCAATAAAGAAGTTTCATAGGGTGGAGCCATCTATTGATCCTATTGGGTGTGGAATCAACTCAGAAACCTTTGTGTTTGTCTCACTCGAACGAATTTCGTATGCTGAATCGCCCGCTTTGCACACTTTTTATAGTTAATGGTGACGACGACCATAACTAGAGCAGAATGAATGTATATGCTCAGCTCTAAACATTGTTCTCTTTCGCTGGGGATGGGCTGCGAGTACCTCTGAATAATTTCCTCAAAGGGGTGCTATATAAATGCTTAGTTGATTGATTGATATGGATGCAGTCGACTCACAAATGTCTGCCTGACCCTTGGAACCGATTTGGACCTCACCTGCCTATCTAGCTTGTTTTGACTGAGCATCTGTGAATAAGACAAGCTGGGGCGCTGTAGAAATCTCGAGATTAAGCTTAATGGTCAAGCGAGATAACTGAATATGTAAACGTACGCTATTTTTCTGGCCTCGACCCAGCTCATTTTCAATGAATTGATTGGGCGAGATCCTTCACCACCGCTACCTGTTCGAATAGGCACCTACCCATTATAGTCCCCATGTACAAACTGTGTAAGCCAGATTTAAATCTCTGAAAGAAGCCACCTTCGAGAATCAAACCATGACAGCACGACTCTTACACAGAGGAGACTAAATGAGGTATCAAGTATAAACTAGTATGCATCCATGCATTAATTCAAATCAGTCAGGATATGCATCAATTCAAATAAGTCAGGATGAACTTCCCCATACCCTATACAGACCACACAAAATTGTAGCAAAGTCCCAAGTTTATGAAGTACTGAAGTTGAAGCGTTAAAAAGTAGCTTTTGGCAGAACAGTTTTTGAAATTTTACAAGTCAAACACGGAAATGGTGTAAAAACCCCATGTCGAAGACTGCTGCCATAAATACAAGACAAAGCAGATTTAGACAGAACTTGGAACAACTGATCTCATGTTCAATATCAAGACAAAGCCTAGTTTGAACTAAAAACCTTCAGGTACAATTCCAGCTTAAACTTCAATGTTGCAACTTGCAAGTCTTGCTTTAAAGAAAATGTGATTTCATACAGAAATACAATCTCCTTTCTAGTTGGTGACTTTAAAGGTTTTATAGCTTCAAATATATGAATTATATATATATGTAGGTGGGGCTCGACACTTGCTTTAAAGAAATGTAATTTCATACTTAAAATACAAATGCCTTTCTAGGTTAATGACTTTAAAGGCAGAGACTAGGATCCTGAGTTTAAGGACATCTTATGGCAACAAAGACCACTGACATCGACATAAATTATTTTGAACCGTTCTCACCACTCATATGGCATAATACAGCCTTTTTAATTTTTAATAGATGGAGACCAAGACATACAACTTAAACCAATACAGCTGCTAGAGGTTGTGTCAAATCTTTAAGAATTTGTTCTACAACCAAAATAAAATGCAGAACAACTTCAAACATTTTAACAGTCTTCACAAGCTTCTCTAGACATTTGAATGAAAAACAAGTGTTATGGATTCATTTATCAACTAAGCATATCCTATAGTTCATCCAGGTGCTCCAAAGGTCAGTCAAATAAACTAAAGAACAGAGAATTCAGGAAGGTCATTGTGCAGAACCGTCTGACGTTCAATTCCTGCCTTGGTGATTGTAGCCAATCGGATAATTCCACCACTTGAGCCATCACGCTGAATGGCCAAAGTGACCGCTAGAAAACACAAAATCGGCAAATTTATATATATATCTGTATATGCAGATCATAATTAGTAGCAGTGCCGGCCTTAGGGGCATGTGAACTGTGTGGTCGTACCGGGCCCGCAACTTAGGGGGCCCGAAAATGTCACAGAAAATTAACACGAACACGATACCCTAATATTTATAATAATAAATGGTTAATAATATTATGGTTTTGATTAAATCTTGCCTTTTGTCAATAAAATGAAAGTCAACTTCCTCTATGTCCCAGAACTCTCGTGTATAGTTAAATTTGACTTGTACTTGTTACCTTGGACAAGTTGCTCGCCCAAAATTGTCTGTGAGGAAGGCAACGGGAAACCACTTCACTCATGTCATCCCCGGGTGGCATAAAGCCAATGGACCTGCCTTCGGGCAGAGAACTCATCATCATCATCACTTGTTAACAATCTACTAAAATGATTAGCAATGAAAAACAATTTGACTTGTGTCATGGGAGCCCGTACAGTATACTCTGCACGGGGCCCGAAATATCCTAAGGCCGGCACTGACTAGCAGTCATCTCTCACAAAACAAGCGATGACCAAAGAATGCAGTCTCAAGCCACAAAACTTTACTCCAACACAATGAAGTAACTTATCTCCTTCTGCAATAAATCAAAGTTTTATTCTGAATTTAATTCACACAGAAATCAATAAAAGTTTTGCTTATGAAAAGTACACAGAATTAATTCAAGGTTTTAAATCATATTTGACATCTTTCCAAGTTTTACTCAGTCTTGTTGTCCTCGAGACCAAGGTCTTGGTCTCGAGTGCACTCGAGTTCGTTTTTAAAAGTCTTGGTCTTGGTACCAAAAGTCTTGGTCTTGAGGTTCAAGGTCTTGAGGCTCAAGGTCTTGGTTTTGCAAGACCAAGACTTTTGACAATATGAACAGTCATTTAACAAAAAGCAACGATTTTAAAAATTTATCCAATAATTACTAATACAATTGCTTTAGTATTTACACGGAGTGAGTGAGGCTTTACTGTTGTTTTGGACATGTATTTTGACTTCCGGTTATTTACCATGGAATGATTTCAAAACAGCCTCATAATTTGTACATTTACACCCGGTACTTGAAAAGCTGCTCCGTGTGCCAGTGAATTCAGCACTACAGAACGTATTTTTCACATGGCAGAATTTTTATGAGGCCCCATAGGTCACGTCTTGGTCAGAAAATTCTGAGCGAATTGGTTTTTATAAAATGCAACAGGCATTTGGGATAACATTTCGCATGAAGGACTTTTGTAAATACGAATTTGGAATTCTCTGCAGTTTGCATTTGGAGTTGTTTTGTTTGAATAAAATAAAAGATTCATTGTTTAATTAAAATAGCGAGTAGTCCGACTTTACATTTTTTTTGTAAGGAATAGTATGATTTTGTGATTTTTTTGGGTATTGTTCTCGGTTTTGGTCTTGAGTTTCAAAGTCTTAGTCTTGAGGTTCAAGGTCTTGGTCATGAGGTTTAAGGTCTTGACAACAAGACTGGTTTTACTTATAAAATCTCGGCTGGAATCAATTGCAAATATTGTAGATAATGTATATCTATTGAGTTCACTTTCTGGTTGAAATAAAATGGAAGTGAAACGTGTGCAATTTGATGATTGCTCAAAAGTACAAGAACTTGCCATTCTTGGTGAATGCAAGACATTCCTCCTTTGACATGTTATCCTTATAGGTGGCATCCACATAGCCATAGATGTAAGTGCTGCCAGAACCACCAATAGTAAATGGCTGTTGAATGCACATTCCTCCCAATGGAATACAGTACACCTACAAAAAACACTCATTTTAGTATAATCAAGTTCAGACATTCTTGTTAAGCAGCAGCTTCGTGTGCTGCAAATTTATAGTACCACCTGTCATAGCTGCAAACTATCGACTCAACTTGTTTAAGAGATTCTGAACATGATGTCATCTGTCAACTGTGAGTGGGAATCTGTTGATTAGGCTCTATGTGCAAGTGTGGGACCACCACTGGTGACGTTTCCTGTGAACTGCTTTGCTAACTGATGAAATTTCAGTTTTTAATAAAATTTCATATCATATAGGTTAGCACGTAGAGAATGCCACGATTAGTTTGTTCTTGAAGTGGCACTTAAAAAATGTTCAACCTCAACTACACTAGAGCTACAAACATCATCAAAAATCAAAGCAGATTACAAAATTCAGACTGGGACAAAACATGACTGAACACAAGAAAACACTATATATATAGCAAGCATCAAAGAACACTGACAATGTATATCCAAATACATATATGGAGAAAAATAACAGCTGCCATACGAAGTCTGTGTTATTATAGGTGTAGCTACATTGAGGCAAGAGGAGGCATTTGCCTCCTCTTGGTTTTTTAGATTTAAAAATTTTCCTTGGGTTATAGCCCTGCATCCTCAAGTACACCCGATTAGAGGTGGATGTTGCCTACTCTTGAATGGAAGAAATCTCCAAAAAAAAGGTCATCAAATGTTTTTGCGAAAAAATTCCCAAGAAAAGGTCATCGAATTTTCTGTTGAAGAAATTCCCAAAAAAAGGTCATAAAATTTTTTGACAAGCAGTAGTTGTCTCCTCTTGAATTGAAGTCTGGCTACGCTCCTGGTTATTATCGTCACCTTGGTTCATCTCAGACGAACAATAATGAACAAACTGAAAACAAAAAGTTAGAGGCAGAATACCTGAGGACCGAATTTTCTGTCCCACCCTGCACAAATAATTCCAGCCGACATCTGATCACGATAATTGTAGCAAAGATCCTGGAATATTTTTGCTGCAGTCTTCACAAGGGGCTCCTCTCCAATTTCAAGCCTACCATAACAATCAGTCAACATCACATGCCAAGTGACAAAAGTATATAAAATATACAGTTTTCAACTATAAAAAAATTATTTCACAGGCCTACTGTCTGCAGAATGTGCAAGAACAGACATCATTATGGACACAGATCAGTAATTTCATATATACCTGTTAATTTATTAGCCCTGATGCATCTCTTCACATTTGTCCTTAATGCAAGATCATTACTTATTTTTAGATGCACATCACCACACTGCTGGCTAATATTTTCTATCAGCATTCACTAGACATCACTGCAGCTCTCATAGCAGCCTAGTCAATCAAACTCTGAGGTACTTTTTAACCCTTTGCATGCCAGAGCCAGATATTTCTGGCACTTATTCTCGTCTCAACCACATATTTTGAGATTTATTCGCTGCTTAACTCCTTTAACGTTATCCTCGAGTTAACAAGTCCACCATTAACCACACGTGGAGCGGCATCCCTGAGTTAAGTCATCAATAACATCTAGCATAAACTCTCATTCCGTCATCGCCAAGTTACCTCGTACTACCATAAACAATAGCTAGCAACATTACTGGACATTGAAACCCAATTCCAGGTTGCACATGTGGACGGATATACATTAGACCTGAAAGTTAGGTACATTGTGTTTTAAAATTGCACAACCAAAAACCTGCCTAACAACCTGCAACATGAGCTTCTCAGTCTCTCTTTGCCTCTTCTCCACAAACGCTTGAAGACTAATCTGTTCGACCATGATTTCATTGTGTTAAGACAGAAGCGCCGCAGATCTCTCTTGAAGTGGCGTAATATAAATTTGCAATTACCATTACAATCACCAATAACCACAACTGATAGATCAATCTGTTTAAATTTATATTTATTAATAACTGAAAAGAAAAAAGTCAAAGCTCTACAGCTAAGCAAAAGAAGTTAATACAGAAGGTTCCAAGAACAATTGTAAATATATCAAAATGAGACTCACTGATGAACACTCAGATGATAGGCAACAATGTCAGCAATAGCCTGAGTGTCAGCAGCAGAACCTGATCGACAGCAGTAGATCTTGTTGGTTACACGTGTCAACTTGTCAGTAACACGATTTGCAACATATGCCCTGCATTAAAAAAATTGTCTTTTAATTGCCGCTTATAACCAGTCCGTAATTATGTGAATCATACATCAACAACATTTACCTCTTTCCGTGAAATAACACCTGTTGCCAACTGTTTCCAACAGCTTTCTTTCCAACAGCCAACATACATCATACATGGATCACAAAATATATACACAGAGTAATAAGTAAAAATTTGAACTTATTCCTTAAGAGCAAAAAACTTACAACCATTCTTAAAATGAAAACATCACAAATACATCATTGTATACACTTGAGAATAAGTTGCAAAATTTTAGAAAATTTATAAAATTTGAAGTTGGGGCAGGCAAAATTTCATGTGTCCACCAACAAGGTGAACATGAACGTGCCCGCTAACGAATCTCATCACCTGGCCAATAAAAAATTTCTTACTATGTACAGACATAACTGTTTCTATTATAAGCAAATTAAAATAACCACAGGGCCTGTTCCGTGCGAATGGCAAGAAACCGGATGGCTATGGCTGTGGACACGCTCGCAGCATCTTAACTACCCACTACAGCTATTCAAGCTGGAGTGGCTGCCAAGCTTGCTGACAGCAGAAAGAACGCAAAGTACAATGCGCTTCTCAATACACATATCGTCGTCTCACTGGCCATGGAAACCATAAACAACAGAGGCTTGGCTCTCATTGCAGACATTAGCCGCCACCTTACACAGACCACAGGCGAAGTCCGAAAGACCAGCTTCCTTTTCCAACAACTGTCGGTGACGGTCCAACGGTTCAATGCTGTGGCTTTTAGCTTACAGAAGAATTGAAGCTATTATACATTACCTAACAGAATAGGAGAGTTAAGACGTTTGCCATATGGGTGCCCTATGTGCTATATGTTGAACATTATCTTCTGCTTTGGTGTACAATTTAATTTCATTACCAGCTAGTCTAGGCGTCTGTAGTACTGCTGCATTGTCATCCAAATGATCCAATCCCTTTGACCTGAGATCGTATTAATTAGCAGTATCACCCGTCAGAGACGAGCCGCCTTTCAACCCACCTTTCAGCCCACGTATACAATACACTAACTTCAATGGACTCATATAGACTAAAGAACATTTTTTATTCTACATGCTTCACCAATTGGTAGCTCTCACCCGCCTCACAACACTTCCCATGGTTCCACAGCTCACAGACAATGCATATATAAGTCAGAGTCAACAAGTCCAAACCTAATAAAACAAAATGATTAAAAACGAAGCTTCTTTGGCTTGTATCTGGTAATGCATTTATGGCCCCAGGTGCTAACCTTTGGGTGGACACACGGAAGATGCAGATATGCCTAATTATTAATAGGTCTGACTGTTATGCAAGTCAATGCATATATCCTATACATGGTCACTGTAAGCTAAAGGTTCAGTTTAAGCAGTTTGAAGCAGCATGCCATCAGTAAAGGGAAAATCACGGCTTCAGTTCTGAAGAACCCAATCCAGATCTCCCGGGTGCAACCACCTGTTGATTACAAGAAGACTTGACTCACCTATGCAGTGCAAAACTTCTGCATACAGGACTTACCTCAACTTGTCATGAATTGTATCTCAGAGTGAAATTTACACATTTGACAGATTTTACTCGTTACAATGAAGAAACGTAATTTTACCCGGTTGTTGTTCTTGAATCTGCTCCAAGTACAACACCATCCCTGTACTGAACAGCCATGATAGTTGTCTAAAATATTTCAATAACAATTAAGCAAAGTCAAAACTCAGAACATAAGTGACTTACATTAATGAACCTTACTTTACCAAGACGTGCTACTATAGCAAAAGCTGACTTAATCCCATACAATGTAAAATTTGAAGGAATTAGAAACAAAGGAAGACCATGACTGTAGCTGCAGCTTTGGACAACTAAGAGCAAAAGTAAGTTTGGCCCCAACAGAGGCTGATCACTAATACATTTTATGGCCACCCCAGACTGCAAGAGAACGTGGAGTAAGCGCTCAATTCTCTCAGTATGAGGTGGCCATATTCTTCAGAAGTGATAGGCTTCAGGCAGTCCAAACTTTAATTTTACCCAATCATGCCTTAACACGACGGACTAAATTTGAGCAATAATTCTGACAAATGACAGACAAGAAAGGAGATCAGGTAATCCTGGGAACGGCGGTCGTAAATTCCAAAACATTGTTTTTTATATTGTGTGGTAGTGGGCGAGTGTGCCAGGCCTTAATTATTGCCTTACTTATGTACTTACGTGTGCGGATGACGCAAGACACGAACAAATATGGCGGGCAGACCGGCTGCATCGCGTAATATAACTAACGCTGTTTTAACACATAATAACTTACGGCTACTGCATTTAACGCCGAGGGACATTTACTCTGTCATGAACGATAAATTACAGTGGTTGCAGTGGTTAGCCGAACATCGTCTCATCAGAAATAACAATAACTGCGGCAACTGTAACGCTGCTATGGGATTAGTCCGTCGAGCAGAAGCACCGGACAGTTACTCTTGGATGTGTACACCTTGCAAAACTAGACGTAGTGTTAGAACTGGATCTTTCTTCGCAAAGTGTGTCCTTACAACTGACAAAATAGTCATGCTCATGTATTACTGGACATACGATGTCAAAAGCACCAATGTCATGTTGTTTGAGGACATTGTAGATTGGCACGTACTTGTTGATTTCAACAACTTCTTTCGTCTTGAGTGCAACAACTGGGTGAACAGACAACAAGTTGATTTGGGAGGTTTCGATGCGAACGGCCAGCCGATCATTGTGGAAGTGGACGAAAGCTATTTCCTCCATCGGAAGTATCATCGAGGTCGTTTCCGCAGAGGACATTGGGTCGTCGGTTTAGTTGAACGAGTCAGTGGTAAGTGTTGGCTGGAGATTGTCCATAGTCGCGATGCACCGACACTTGAAAGAATAATCCTCGGTCACGTCCTAGCTGGATCGGTGATAGTGACTGATGCATGGCGGGGATATGTAAATGTCGCCACGCTTAACAATGGCGTGTATGTTCATGAGGTTGTGGTTCACGCGCATCACTTCGTTGATCCGATCCGACCCGAAATCAATACGCAGACAATCGAAGGCATGTGGATGCAAGTAAAGAGGAAACTTCGCAGTCAAAGTGGTACAAGCCGGGACTTATTCCCAAGTTATTTGTGTGAGTTTCAGTGGCGGTACAGCCATAAGCTTAACACTTTCGGACACTATTTGTCACTGTTAAGTGAGAATTACGGCATTTGATCAAGAGGATTGTTTCAAAACAAAAGGTGTTTGAATTTTGTTATAAAATATAAAGAACAGTGTTGCGGAATTTACGACCGCCGTTCCCAGGATTACCGGAGATCATTTACTTACAAGCATCTCCACAACATGGTGGGTGTCGGAAACTGATGATGACCATGCAATTACCACACACTGTAAACTGCAGCATATTTACCTCTGTTCAACAATGGTGTTTTCCGGTTTTTCTATTACATATATATTGCAGCAACTCACATCAAACTATCTTCAACTTCATCGCTATATAAACTGGTAATTGGCAACTGTTGCATTTCCCAGCACCTTTCGCGACAGATTTTCAGAGCGATCAGTTTTCTAATCGAACTTGAATATACTAAATTAATTAGCTAAATCAAGTTATTATGCGAAATTAGACAAAGCAGCTTCCGAAAAATTGACAAAAAGTCGCAGTTTACGGAGGCATTTACTTGGTTTCACAGCATGACTTCGCAATACGCGAACAATGACAGAAGTCCGATTTAAAACATCACAACTCCCTAATCTAAAATGAAAATGAATGTGGCACATGAATACCCCAGTTTCATGCTCGGCGGATAACCAGTCCGGCTCCATGGGAGACTGGAAAGCACTCATATTCGGATGCATCGAGAACATGTTAACTGCCATTTTTACTGCTTCTATAACTGTTGGCTACTTGTTCCAACTCTTTAAAGTAGATAGTAAGTATGTCGCCCGTCCAGCAAAGCACACATGGAATCGTCTTAAGTGAGTAAGTATATTCTTTGTTATACCAGTTCGTAACCTCACTCTGGTGTGCATACATCATAAAACAAACGAAACGTAATCCTAATCGTAATGTCGAAAATACAGCTCCCGAAAATGCCAAGTCGCGGAAACCAGATAATTCACAGGCTCTCAGTCAGAGGCGTAACTCTGGTCTAAAAAGTGGGGTGTACCAATTTCTGACATACACAAAGCAAGGCTGAAACTGCGATCTCTGGGAAGGAATAATAATAAAATATTGTTTGACACTGTTAAAAAATGAAGGGTACGGTAACTCCAGTCTAAAAGTGGGGGTACGGGTACCCCTCGTATCCCCCACAAATTACGCCTATGCTCTCAGTCAATCACAATCGATAGGCATGGGGATGAAATAGGTTCCAGGTCAAGATCAGGGTTCAACCAGGCAGACAGTCAAATGACCAAGGTGGGTGGTGTTTAGAGTTGAAACGGCGAGGGAGATAAGGGGAAGAGGAGGAATAGGGATAGGATTTGTGAAAGAGCAATATTTTCAGTTTTGAGTACTGTCCTGTGGAGAGATAGCAAGAGGTGAGGTATTGGTGAGTTCCTAAGATGGATCTGATATTTCTCGTAGTAGGCCCACTGGTGTGAGTTTGTTCCAGAGAGGTGGCACAGCTATGGCTATAGCCTACCCGGAGTCAGTAGCTAAGGAGTTATCGACTGACTTGATAAGTTAGTGACTGCCTTAGCGACTCAGTCGACTCAGTCGCATGCTTATTGACTGATTAAGTCGCTTAGACTTATCGACTGACTTTGCGACTTCCTATCGACTTCTCAGGTAATCAGGTATGTCTGTTGGACATAGGCCTACCTGATTAACTAACAATAATAACTGAGTTACATGCAGTTATCACCCGCATCACGATGAACGAGTGAACGATAGTCACTGAAGCGAATATAAAACAAATCTAAAAAGAATCGCTATACACACACATGCACACACTCCTATAGGCCTACATACATACATACATACATACATACATACATACATACATACATACATACATACATACATACATACATACATACATACATACATACATACATACATACATACATACATACATACATACATACATACATACATACATACATATTACACACATGCACGCATACATACGTGTAGCAGGCGTGACCTTGGCGTCACCCTGGACTCCGAACTCACCCTCTCTTTCGCAGCTGAACCGGGGTTGTTATTTCCAGTTACGTCGGCTCCGTGTGTGGTCTCCCGTTCTCTCTCCCCCAGTCTGCTGCTGTAGTACCCTCGTTCATGCTTTCATTACCTGTCGGCTTGATTAGGCCTACTGCATTTCCATTTTCCTTAACCTCGAATCCACCCAAATTAAGCGTCTGCAACTCATCCTATATATTCTCTCGCCCGAGCCGTCACCAGGACACCTAAACATCATCATATCGATCATTCCTGTTCTTAAATCACACCACTGGCTGAAAATCCCTGAGCGCATCCACTTCAAAGTCCTGTCGCTAACCGACAACACAATACAATACTCCCAGCCAAAGAACCTTCAACCCCCCCTAGTCTTTCTTAGGATCCCATAGTAAAATCTTCATTGCACACCCAAACTCCGCATGAATCAAGGTCTAACCCCCCCCAGTCTTTTTTCTACAATTCTCATACTAAATTATACATGCACAATATAATCACACAAGCACAATTTTGGGGGAGTTGGGGGTTGGAAACGACCCCCTGGGGTGTGCAATGAAGTCTTAACTGGGGTGTCCTAAGAAAGACTAGGGGTTCAACCCCGTCCCCCAACTCCCCGACAATTCTCACCCTGTATTAACTACGCCAGATTAGAGTCACACGGCGAAACTTATCGTTTGACGCCGTTGTGACTCGATCTTGTCTACTTCTCTGTGCTGACGCGCCTGGACTACTGCACCGGTGTCCCTGCGGGTCTGCCAATTAAGGTTCCGGATACGACACTAGTTCGTCTGTCCTCAACTGCGCTGATCGAGTGGTCGCTATAACCTGCCAAAATTCTCGCATATTTCGATCTATATGCGAGACAGCGATAGTCGGTGCGGCCCCAGATTACATTAGGGAGCTCTGTGTTCCCGTCTCCAGCCAGTCAGGTTGTCGATCCTTATGTTCTGCAGCTCGTTGGGACTTGACGGTTCCGCGTTCCCGTAGGCCTACATCGATGCGGCCGCACGGTGCCTTCTCATGCATTGGACCATCATCATACTGGAACAGTATACGCTTAATTGCAAGTTAGACCTCTTCATGGTGCGGGGGGTCCATAGAATAGTGGTAACATCACTGGCGTGAAGTGCAGTAGGTCCACTCAGCCTATCATTCGCGAGATGGCGCGTTTGTGAAAATGAGATGTAGGACGTGATGGGCGCCTTGCAAGGCCGCCGTATACAGTTAAAATTCGACTCCTGTAATAACTTGTGATCATCCGTTCATACTGATTTGTAATCATACTGCGTAATTGTCAGTTTGAAGATATTAAACGAAGATTATTATAATGTCATTATTCAAATAATTTGGCTCACGCAAACAATTAAAAGTAAGCCTATGTCAACATTTTTTTACTTGTTGTCATTGGATGGCTATCCAAAAATTCTCACGAGGATTTTTGTATCGTTCCATCGCACCAACAAAGGTTGTTTTGGCTCTATATAGTTTGTGTAAATTTCCAGTGCACCGGACTGCATTATCGTGCAGTATAAACACACAGATGGAATTTGGAATGTTGGCAGAGATTCCAATTGGTTCTTCGCGTTATTGTCTTACAAAGTTCCACGACCCAGATTCGCCGAACTTTCGCAGACGTTATCCTAGTAACTGCAGATGTTCAAATAACAATTTTTAACAGGTTTCAGAATGTAGAAGTATACGTTCATGTCAAAATGTATCGGCTACTTAATTACGTATATATACGGCCTGAAAGAAGCTACAGCTCTACACTCAGTGGTTTCGACATGGAACATTAATAGAAGAAAAGCACAATTGGCCTAGGCTATCCGAAATTGTGTGACATTATGCAAGGTGTAACAGTGTTTTAATGCTTTTCTTAAAGTTTCTGATGTATTTCTGTATGAAAAGGTTACATGGAAAATATCAACGTACATGCACATGAACCATATCCTAAAGATGCACAATGCATTTACATATATATATAAATTATATATATATATATACATTATAATGTCCACGCGCATGTAGGTTATAATATGCGAGTGGTTGCAATGGGGATTGGTGTTCGTGGCAAACTGACTATTTAATGTGTTCTCAATTATCTGGGAAACATGTACCTTGGCCTACACCCCGAACCAATAAAATGGCGCTCTTTTTAACCATAATTAAAGGTACGTGAATTTTTAAAGGTAATTTTCTATTTTAGCGACTTGGATTAGCATAGTTTTACATATAGGCCTACAATATGCATAGCCCTATGAATCGTATAAGCTTTTGTAGGAGTATAATTATGCACTACATCAAATTATTGTAGATTTAAGGGCATGCAGTAGACCGATATAGGCCTACTAGGACTTTGCTGCCCAATATATGTCATTCCGTGATGTCATTCAGTTCTAAAGTCAGACTCATCTCTTTCAACTTGCATAGCTTGGCTTCTGCTTTCTCTTATCTATCAGATTTCGATCTGGATTTTTCAGATGCAATATGATCATTGATTGCCATTATTTTCACTCTATAAATGACGTACCTTTGTCTTGGCCATTATGAAAGCTAACAGCGCTACAGAAGTAATCAAATTGGATCAGATTAGTTGCAAAGAAAAAAATCGAAGACCTGTTATTTGCCCGACGTGTATAACTGTACCTAGCTGCAGCAGCATCCGCTTGTATACGCGCCACAGTGATGGGAATCTCATTCTCTTGTTCAGATTTATTACCATGGCAAGGTCAAATCTGCAGCATACAATAAACAGGAAACAAGCCGCAGACCTACCCCTCGTGTTTATCTGTACTAGTACCAGCCTGTATTCTTCTCTATATGCATGCATATATATATATATATATGCACATATTTCTTCCTTATTATCACCCTAAACTACAGGCCTATTATATATATATATAATTATATATAAGTATATTATATATATATATAAATTATGTGATGCCTTGTGTAGGCCATACTCGAACGGTATGCACTAGATAAATGCTGGAGATAATTGATAGAGCCGTAGTCGTTCTGGTGTAGTGGCGTTTTGTTAGCTTAACATCGGATTGCCTGACGAGATCATCGTTTAAAGCGACTGCATCAGTTAGCTGCGTTGAACTTTATTGTTTAACCTTTCACCAAGCCAACGCTCTAATAAGGGCCACACGGTGAAGGACCGCGTAGTAGCAGACAACAGTTCCACTTAGGCCTACACAGATTTTAACTGGATAACGAATCGAAGAATTACTTGTGCGTTGTTTAATCTCGATTCACCCATGGAACCTATTGGCGGAATGAAACTGCTCTTCGGCATTATGGTGGCTGCCATGATTTCCATGGTTGTTGCTAAACCTCACAATTACGAAGGCAGAGACTGCGATCCTTATGCATACTGTAAGTATAGGCCTATTCACTATAGACCCTTACACACAGCCATAAGCGTGTAGTAGACCTATATACTTTATATCTCGACGTAATGTCTCGAAGTTAAAATTATAATATGGTCGAGTCGAGACGTAAGCCTAGCACTATGCAAGTCGGCTCCATGGTAGGAATTTCGAAGCCCTGTAACGTAATGTAAATCTGCGAAATTTCGCATCTCCACACATAAGCCGCATCAGACAAAAGAGTAATTTAAACTAGCAACCAAGGACAAAATAACAAAAATTAATTCAAAGTTTCAACGTTTCACACATATTTGGAAAAAATAATAACATTTCTTTCGGCAATTTATTGGAGTGGTTGAACCCGTAAACCCCTCTAAATACGCCCAGGCCCGCATTAACCCATTTGTGCCTAGCGTCCCATAAATGGGACGGGCAGTTTAAAATTTCCAATAAATTCAAATCTTCAATAATTTGACAAGTATTTGATATCAAATTGTTTGTTAGATGCTAGACAACATTTTTGGGCTGCTATTGGGCTACTTAATTAATATGTGCGCGAGTTGATGGCGTTTGTTTTTAGCAAAGACCTACCGTCGCTGGTTGCGAAATCTAAGCGTATTAACTCTTAATTATTTCGGATATAATCAATAATTCTGCAAGTTCGTCGTATTATACACGAAGGTCAGTATGTTTTCCAACTGTTTCAATAACTTTGTCTAATTTAAACAGTCATTATGGAATTTTAGTGCTGCTTGACCTACCGTCCCATTTATGGGACGCTAGGCACGAATGGGCGGGGCGTTTGTGTGAATGCAGTTTCAAGCTTACAAAATTGCGTGCATGAATTTCTGAGTTATAATTATGTTCATTTGCATAATTTAAGTTGTCCTACACTATATATGTACCATCCTGTATTGCAGGCTCTTTATTAGATTTCTTGAATTGGTGAAATATGGGCCGATTAGACTTGTAAAGTGTAATATTGTTGTCAATTCGGGTTATGCAGTTTGGGTTTGAAAGTCTTTCAATTTGGACACATGCTTTGATTTCAAACTACATAAATGTATCTGATTTTTGTTGTTGTGAACATTAGCATGCCGAGACAGAAAGGATTTACTTTTCATCAAGTAAGCTTACTAGCAATGCAAGAAGACGTTGTCTTCACGCATGCAGATATATTCACAACGCCGTTGGATCAAATCTGTAGCAATGAGGATAGCGGTGACGAAGATGAAGGCACATGTCATAACCTGACTCAGAGACAACTACGTGTAGCAACTTTGACAAGAACACTTCAGGATTGATGGAGGTGACGAATCACACACAGTGTTCACATCAAGAGTGGCACCGATTGAGATGATTTCTCCACCGGCCAACTATTTGACTGCAGGCGTTTCTTCAGCAGAGACCTTGACTCATGGTGGTGCAAGAGTGTCGGATACAGCCAAGATTTCAACCACCAATGGATTTAGGTGAAGACTGTCCAAGTCATATACTTTGGCAGAGATCTCACCATCTAGCTGTTGGACTCCTGAGACTGTCAGCAGGTGATGCTGACAGAGACTTTGTCAGCCATTAGTTCACGGTGAAGAATGTTGAAGCCATCACTGCGTCTTCGCGAATTCCTTGATAGTGGTATGTCAACCACAATGAATACTGTACCGAGGATTTCATCGGACAGCAACTAATACTACCACGCGACGAAAGGCACAACTGACCGTGAATCAGACGACAAAGGCAACAAGCCAGAGAGGAAATGGGTGAAAAAGACATGCCTAAAGCTGTATTCGGCTGATCACATCCTTCTGAATCTGCTAAAACCGACTACTAGCCAACAACTTTGTTTGAGTGTTTTCTGGAGTAATCATACAGTTAGTTGAAATACCAACAAGTATATGCAAAGAAGTGCTCACCACTCTGCCTACTCTGATAACTGTGTTCTCTATTTTGATAATTTCGTCACCAGCCTACAACACCTCACGACACTAAATATTCTTGCAATGGGAATAGTGAATGCAAATCGGATTGAAGATTGTACTATAACTTCTGTAGATAAATTTTAAATAATTGTCCGTTGAACAAAAGAGCACAGATTGAACACAGTCCAGCATTATTGTGACAAAATGGAATGACAATAGCTTTGTGACTATGGCATCCAACTGCCATGGGGTAGAACCAATAAGTTTCGGTACAACAGTGGTCGAAGGCTGCCAGTAAAGTTGTAACTATATTTGATCAGCCAATACAAGAACATGGCTGGAGTGGACCAGATGATCCAGAATATTGTCACTTGCTGCAACTCAGTTCGTTTGCACAAGTGGTGGTGGCCTCTCTTCATGTACCTAATGGATGTCACCATGCAGAATGCCTGGCTGATCTACAGGTTGACTCAATCAGCGAGTCATCAGTCAATGGGTCAGCTGGAGTTCCTAAGCAGTGTCTGCAATGTGTTGGTTTTACCCAATGGCATTTGGATGCCATAGTCACAAAGCTATTGTCATTCCATAAGAGCTATTTTCTTGAACGCACAGCCATTGGCAGACCATCGCGGCGTACATAGCCACAGAGCCAGAGAGCTTCGATGGAGGTCCGCAAGCATGGCAAACACTATATCAAAGCAATTGAAACACAGAGACTTGTACAGTTTGTAGTCTCAAGGTTAAAAAACAGTGCTAGAAGTGTAATGTTGCCCTGCACATTGACTGCTTTGAACAATCTCATGAAATCTAAGGGAAAACAGACAAATATATGGCATATTTGTACCATCGAAAGGAGACACTCAGTAACTGTTTTTTTTAATATTATGCTCTGCTATAACAGTTTGGATTATTAATAGTACTATTAGTACTATTATATCATTCTCTAAAGCTAGTCAAATGCAAGTTTTGATAGTCAGTTTTGCAAACTAAATAGTTTGAGAACTGTAAGCAGGCAACTACCAGTATGATACTCATGGATTAGTTGAGCAATATCTGCAGTTTTTTTTATTTTTTTCTTATTATCAGTATTTACTGTTGACTGTTAGCTGTAAATATTTGTGGATAGTGACCTTCTTGTTTGAATTAAACTGATTTTGCTTTTATTTGATGCAAGAATGCAAGTTGTGGTTGCAAATACATGGTTATTAGTTGAGGCACCCTCTCGTGCCTAGCGTCCCATAAATGGGACGCTTACAAAAGTGGCTCAAATTCACATATTATACAAGTTTTGAAGAAAATAATATTTTTCCCTATGTTTATACTATATATACAACAAATTAAAAGTGAATAAATATGATTTTGAAAAATCAGGCACTAATGGGTTAAGAGGGTGCTAAGGGTGCTGCAGCACCCGGGCCCGCAGTTTTGAAGGCCCGCATTTTCGGAAGTAGGGGCCTACATTAAATTTTTTATTGTAGGCCTACTTGTTATTGGGCCCGAGCTGATTGCTATATAGGCCTAGGTATAATCACAGCACCCAGGCCCGCATTAGCCTTAATGCGGCCCTGAATACGCCCATGATCCCTTAGCAGACCGTATACTTGACGTTCTGTTTATCTTACTCTTCTAGGTGATGGACACAATTTTCCAGCTGAAGTGATGCTGACTGCTCGAGTGATCAAGTGTGACCAAGCACCGACACCACGTGATCGCTGCTGTCTTCCGCAGGCC
Organism: Allolobophora icterica; assembly: GCA_963556255.1. Taxonomy (NCBI): domain Eukaryota; kingdom Metazoa; phylum Annelida; class Clitellata; order Crassiclitellata; family Lumbricidae; genus Allolobophora; species Allolobophora icterica. Next base: position 19,802,992 of record OY744606.1, read on the forward strand.
AAGCACTACGTCTGCTACAACATCATGTAGGCAAATGAAAATTGTACAGGTCTAACTCCGCATGTTATGTCATCGACGTACAGATCGATCTTCCAAACAGAATCTTCTAGAAGTCCTCTCCCACTGTCCTGCCTCCTTTCCAGTGATAATCATATGAGCTTCAACTAGGTCTCCTCTGCTCCTCCTTCTCTCTAGTGTTCTTTGTCCA